>OX393550.1:42995195-43531429 GCA_947650365.1 Chamaelirium japonicum
ATATGAGAAATTTTTTATTGAGGTACGATTAGCCGATGAATTTTATTTTATATTCTTGAATATTTGAAAGGTTTGTTACTAATTCGAGTATTTAGCTTTTTTTTTTGCAAATAGTCTGGAGAATCTGCAATGTATTTTGGCTTCTAATATATATGTAGCTGTATCTTCAAACTCCCATGGCTCACACTATTTACAGACGAATGCCTTTGTTTATCTTTGATATTATTTTTAATGGCTCTATTTTTAAAATTGTTCATTTAGATATTATTTTTGATGGTTATCTACTTTTTTGTCTATTTTCAATATCGAGTGATAATTTTTTTGTCCATTGTATTATATAAAAAAAAAACTCTTTTTTTAGATTGTTATTTAAAAATTAACATTGTTTTATATTTCCTCCCCCCCAAAAAAAAATCTCCGCCATTGCCATAGGGTATATGAAGATATTGTTACCCAGCCTCCAGCCGATGTCGGACTAATCCCAACAAAATGTAGTTGTTGTTTCTGGTGAATTCAGTAACAAGATTCAACTAAAAGAGGAGCAGAGAGGATTGATACTGCGATGCATGTTTAAATAAACAAAAAAAAAAGGTTAAATTCAAAAAAAAAACAAACAAACAAAAAACAAGAGCACCTATCACGGTCCATTGGACACGTGTTAGATTTTCATGCGTAGAAACACAGCACAAGTACCAATCCGCTTTCTAGAAACACGTGTTAGATTTTCATGTGGATTGGACACGTGTTAGATTTGTATAGCGCGCTGATTACTGCAACAATACAGTCACGACATATATTGTTATTTTTTTAGTCTGCTACAGCATGCTAGAAACACAGCACAAGTACCAATCCGCTTGCCAAGGTTTAAAACTTGTCGAGACTGCCCATCCTAGAAGGAGTGGCGTCGAACATGGGACCTCCCACCCGAAATGAGAGGAGCTTTGTCATCTGGGTGTGACCATAGTGATGACCTATACCGATTTTTCCGTCTCACCAATATTTTTTTTGTGGATTTTTATAAGAGTAATGCTATTTGAACAATCTGCAATGACAAAAACTTTGACAAAGCAGACCCATGCATTGGTGGCGGGAGTTCAAATCTTCTGCGGTTCCAGTAACCTATAATTGGAAAAGGTAGTTAGCCAATGTGTGTCATGTGGCACTAAGTGTATCACAGTCATCATGAATAATTGTGATTCATGGTGGGATCCATTGGCAGGGTACACTACGGGATTGTTTGGTTGTTGTGCAAATGATGCGCGTAAGTCTGTTTGCACATGTGATATGTACAATTAAAGTTTCATGCATTTATGTGAAATTTTATTTACACATCTTTATGTGCAAAAGATGTACAAATTAAGCAAGTGTGCATCTATTTACACACGTCACACCCTACTAACCAAACAATTCTAAACTGTTTGTGTATGTGTTTTTAAAATCATAGGCTAAAAACACAGTAACCAAATAAGCCCTACATGTAAATCGCTCAGTTTGATGGCTGAGATACCCTTAGTGCCATGTGGCGTGCATCGGCAGTTTACTGTTTCCCACTTAGCCACTAGAGCAGTATTAGATTAATAGATTCGAACTCTGATGGTGGGGCCCAGGGCAAGCGGCCCCACCACCAATGCACGGGTCTAGTTTGTCAAATATTTTGTCGCTGCAGATTGTTCAAATAGCACTACCCTTGTTATAATATTTAAAAGCGCGCGGCACTCCTCCTTCCGACATGCCCGCGCCTCGCTCGCGCACACCCAGGCCTCGTTCCCCCTCCCCCAACCCGGAAACTCGTTCCCGTCACCGCCTTCCGATGCCCCCCCCGCCCCCCCTCCGACGCTCCCACCGTACGGATGCCGGCCTCCGCCCCCTACAAAACAGCCCCCACCGCCCTCCCCTCCATGGCTCCCTCCCCTCATTTCCTCCTCCTTCCCCAATGTCTCCCCCCTTTCTCCATCTCCTCCTCCTCCTCCTCTCCCTCCTCCGCCTCTCTGCCACCGTTTCCCCCCAGCAACAACCCCCCTTCCCCAACCCCTGCGGCGAGCGGTGCGGTCACCTCCCGATCCCCTTCCCCTTCCACCTCAACTCCTCCTGCGGGCCCCGCATCGACGCCTTCCGCCTCTCCTGCCCCGGCGACGACAACTCCTCCGCCCCCTTCCTCGCCCTCGGTGGCCTCCGTGTCATCGACTTCCTCCCCACCGGATCCCTGCTCCTCGACTACTCCCCCAAC
This sequence comes from Chamaelirium japonicum, assembly GCA_947650365.1. Lineage (NCBI taxonomy): Eukaryota > Viridiplantae > Streptophyta > Magnoliopsida > Liliales > Melanthiaceae > Chamaelirium > Chamaelirium japonicum. The sequence goes on from OX393550.1 coordinate 42,997,423, forward strand.
TCCTCCTCCTCCTCCTCCGCCTGCGACCGCTGGTACTCCGACGTCAGCCGCTCCTTCCCCTTCGACCGCAGCCCCTTCTTCGCCGTCACCGCCCGTAACGTCATCCGCCTGTACGACTGCGAGGACTCCTCTATTTGCAAGCAGGGCTGCGAGGCGATCGGCAGCGGGGGATGCGAGGGGAGCAGCGGTGGCCGTGGCTACTTGGGCTGCTGCTACCCGCTGTCCGACGGCAGCGTGTGGAAGGCGGGTGATGGGTTCGGCGTGTTCTCGGAGTTTGGGTGCAGGGGTTTCTCGAGCTGGGCCGTCGTGCGGGCGGGGGACGGAGTGGCGGCGGAGCGCGGGATCGAGATAGAGTGGGCCGTGCCGAGGGGGTACGGTGATGCGGCGGCCTGCGCAGAGGGAGCAATGTCTGTGAATGCGACAGCCGTTGTGGGTGGGGTGAGGTGCGCCTGCCAGGCCGGGCTCGATGGGGATGGGTTCGAGGAAGGAGTTGGATGCTTGAAATGTGAGTTCTTTCATTGTATTAATTTTTGTTTTTTAGGGTAAATTATATCTTGAAATGTGCTTCTTATATTTTGTGATGATTCTATGATTTCAATACCCGATTAGCTTGCTGATTCCTTGGTAAGAACTGTGATGATGTTCTCCTCTTTGTTTTTCGAGAAATTTCCTTCAAAACGAGGGAAGGGTTTGGCGTTGACCCGAGTCGGTCTATTAGAGCTCAAAAAAGAAGTTACAAGCAATGGCTAAAAACCTCCGTCGCAAATAAAAGAATTGAAAAGACTCCCTACATCTCAAAACTTTGGGCTCTAGACCTCTTCAAATCACGGATATGAGCAAGAATGGACTTGGTATTCTCCATCTCTTTGGGCAGGAGATGCCGATAGTCAAATCTATCTCCAAGATGATACTATCCTCCAACCTATTAAGCAGAAGGCCCTACTCCAGCTTGGAATCGAGAGTTAACAGTCGCCCCTCTAAGATTCTGAAGAATTGGATCTGATTCGCCATATGTACGAATCAATTGTCTTGCTCCTCTTGACTAGCTTAGGATGTGGCCCTTGCACTTTGGGAAGGGAAACAGGATGCTTCCCATCATCTTCTTCTCTGGCTTCTGAAGTTGAGTCGTCATCCCTCGACATGTTTGAACTCTTAGTCTCTGAGGCTTCAACAACAAGCTGCTCGGGGGAAGGGAAAAGATGAAGACATTGAGGTCACCAGCCCTATTGTCTCCCTCAAATTGTCTCTGGCACTGATTGCTCCACCATTTCATCACTGGAGGAACCTCCCAGAGAGACTTCTCAAGGGCCCACAACCAGTTCCTTCATTTGTCTCCCCTACACCTACAAGAGTTGCGAATCGAGACTCGTTCGGTCTACCCCCCACTTGTACTCCTTCAAGGTTGACCATACAAACTTAAGCTTGTTCACTATAGACGAGCGAATGTAATGATGATTTATGTGATTAGCGTGGTTAATAAAGCCATACCTTTTGTTGATGTTCTCCTTCAAGACAGACCATGCAAACTTCTCAATTGACCAGAATGCCAGTCAACTATAAAAGAGTGGCTGTTAACATGATTTATGTGAATAGCATGGCTAATAAGGGCATCCCTTTGATGACGGTCTTCGCAGCATAAGATCTTTAGAAGCGATAGAAAGGGAGACTATGGGTTACCGGTTTCGTACTGTTGGCTAAAAGTGAATACAATTGAAGTTTTGTAAAGGAGGCTTGATATAGAATTTCGAAGCTGGCCATAAATACTTGAAATCTAGGATAACGGACTAAAAGAGCATTAAGATAAAAGAAAACAACGAACAAGATTAAATTCCTTAACTATGTTTGCATATCAAGAGAAGCATCGAACAAATGGAATTCTTCAAAATTGGAAGAATGATACTATAGTAAACTAACAAGGTACGTGCGAATTTTATTTTCACAAGTAATTCATCCAAAGGATTATACTCCAAGTTTTTTCTCAAAATCATTTTTAAATTTATGGTTTTTTCTCAAGGATTATACTCCAGTTGTTTTCTCCAAAGGATTATGGTTTTTTCTATTTGTATATTTACAAAATTTACCTCTAGTTACTAGTTTTGGATTAATTTAGTTGTAATAAGTTGTTTTTTTTTAATCAGGTAAATAGTGTCCTCCCCTCGCTTTTCAAATTCTTAAGTCAACGCACTTGTTTGCTATTACCGTCTAGATTTTGCCTCACACATACGGAAGCTCTTTTCGCAAAGTCGACCTCTCTCTAGATATCTCTCAAAATCATTTTGTATTCCTTCGAGATGGTTTCAAGCCTCAAAATCAAACTTCTAAAGAGATCTTTGTTTTACCTTGGGATGAGGAATTAGCTAGTAATCTAGTGTGAACTCTCAATTGCAAACTTGATCACCTTCCCACGAAGTACTAGGCCTCTCCAGTAGTATCAGATCCCTAAGGAGGCAAATTGGCATTTCCTCAATGAGAAGTATAGAGGAAACTTGCCAGTTGGAAAAGCCTCCTATAGTCGTAGATTGATTTTACTCAATTCTCTCTTATTTATGATTCCTTCCCATACATGTTCCTTTACTTTCTCCCCTACGGGCTAGTGGAGATGATTGACCTGTCCAAGGTTTGTGCGCGAAGGATGGCGAAAGACAGAGCGGCTATGGAGCAAAGACGGAGGGCGAAAACGGGCCTGGCGCCCTGGGCGCCAGTTCTGGCGCCCAGGGTGCCAGGCACCAGATAGGCACACGTGTAATGCGTTTTCGGTTGCTGTTTTTCGCGGGATTTCGTAAGAACTTTTAGGGGTTTGTTTCTATCTTCTCTCCTAGGTCTTGCACGAACTTGGTGCTATAAAAGGGACCTCTAGGGATGAACAAGAAGAATAATTAATGATCTAAATGTTGAGGTGGACACCCTTGGTCTCCTCAATTGTACTTTGAGGATGAAGAAATCGTTGGAGACTTGGAGTTGCTCTAATGGATGATTTGTTTACATCGATGAAGAGGGAAGAATAGAATGCTTGTTTTAATCCACCTTTGGGTTTACATGGGGATTTTATGGGTTTTCAAAAGAAGCTTTTGGCCCAAAAAAGTTAAGGCCTTTCTATTTTTGTTACAGGCTGGAGGGTAATTTTTAGCTATTGCATGTTATATGAGGCTCTTTTGATAGAATACCCACAAAAAATCAGCACATTCTAAAACTTTTAGAGGCATCAAATGTTATATTTCAGATTAATGGTTACAACGGACGTTCGATAAATCTTCTAACATTTGATGCCCCTAGGAGTTTTAGAATATACTGATTTTTTGTGAGCATAAGCACCTTATCTTAGATAGAACACCCACAAAAAATCAGCACATTCTAAAACTCCTAGGGACATCAAATGTTAGAAGATTTATCGAATGTCAATTGTAACATTTAATTTGAAGTATAACATTTGATGCCCCTAAAAGTTTAGAAGCTGATTTCTTGTGGGTGTTCTATCTAAGATAAGATGTTTATGCTCAGAAAAAATCAGCACATTCTAAGACTTTTAGGAGCATCAAATGGGCAGCTGTCCATTTGTCGAAATAGGCCGCCAGCCTATACCTCGTATCCTATATATATATATATATATATATATATATATATATATATATATATATATATATATATATATATATATATATATATATATATATATATATATATATATAGGGAAAGGGTAGCCTACTTCATGGAGTAGGCTACTTACCTACTCCATGGGTTAAATGGATGCCACATGGCATTTTTTAATTGGGTATTTTGTGAATATATGGTCAATCCATTATGGATAGATTAGGATTATGAAAAAAAATCCGAAGAAAAAAATCTAAATCAACCCCATCAAGTTGTAGCAAATTTAACAGTAAACCTTGTATCCTAAAAACATTTTTTTTTGCATGCTAAAAATGCCACTTGGCATGTGTTTTTCTCAAATTTTTTTTCTTGGCAATTGTTGGGAGGGGTGAACCCTATGCTATCAAAGTCGGGACTAGTCCCCGACTAGTCCCTAGGCGACCTTTTGCCGACCGATTAATTCCGATTCTGTCATTACTGGGCGGAATCCCGACTAGACCCGACTAGCCCGACTAGTCCTCAAGCAGCATTTTGCAAGCAAATTTTTTTTTTGAAAGAAGTCTTTGCAAGCAATTTTGTTTGGATTTTTTTACATTGGCTCAAAATCTTGAGTCACAAGACTCACAACTATGACTCTTCCCTGTAATCATTTGTTGAGCACCTGAGAATCTCAGATAAAAACATAGACAAATAATTAGTTTATTTGTTGATATCCATATAACCCTATAATCAAAATTGGGGTTGTTCACAGATTAAACATCATCAAACAAATATTGTGATGAATTCTTAGTTCTGAGTCTTCTGACATGGGCATGAAGCCAATACAACTGTGTTCTGTTAGACTGTTACTTATGTATTTATACCCATGCTGTGAATTGTGAAGGTATGTATTGTTATTAACCGACTAATATCATATACTTATTGACATTTATGCTAGTTCATATATCATATATGTTTAGGGAGGGGGGGAGGGGTTAGAATAAGTTTTGGCCGACTAGTCCCGAATTAGTCCCGACTAGTCCTAGTCGGCCCTTGGCCGATTAGGGCCGACTACCAACTTTGACTGCATAGGGTGAACCTAAATTGACAAAGTCTTAACTCCAGTTAAAAAGTGCCACGTGGCATCCATTTAACCCAAGGAGTAGGTAAGTAGCCTACTCCATGGAGTAGGCTACCCTTTCCCATATATATATATATATATATATATATATATATATATATATATATATATATATATATATATATATATATATATATATATATATATATATATATATATATATATATATATATATATAGAGAGAGAGAGAGAGAGAGAGAGAGAGAGAGAGACTTATTATCTATAGGTGTCTTTTTTGATTGGGGCACTCCTATTTGGTCAAATATGCTATCTTCTGTTCCACTTAATGTTTATTACATCGTTCATGCAGATTTATATATGAGGATCCTAGACTAGTAAGACATACTACAAAATTGTGGGTGGCAACCTGGACTAACCTTTTGATGTACAGCTTGTAGTAATGATGGGCCTACAGCATACAGTTCCGACTGCTGCAAGGGAAGGCTTTCCAAAAAGAAAGTTGCTGTTCTTTCCGGTATGCAATCTAAATTATATCTTAAATCTCTCGATATGTCAGATGATAGCTACGTCACTCTTATGCTGTTGTTACTTCTGCACTTCGGTGCCTACACCTTCTCATCGACATCAATCTTGGCAATCCTGAATGATTTGCACTTTATTTGATGATGTTCAAGGTTGGCCTTTGTTTTTATCTGGTATTTGTTCATGCCTCTGTTTTTCCTTCCTCCGATTAGGGGTACTCGTTTCGGCGTTCTTTCTTGCCGCTGCTATAGCATCCTACTTTCTCCTACGACGGCCTGTCAACGCGAACAGATGGGATCTAGACCCAGCCTTTCTCCCAAAAATCCTTGGAAAGTCATGCAGTTCACGACTATTCACATACCAAGAGCTCAATGAAGCCACAAAGAAATTCGAAGATGAGCCAATGGTTGTCGATATTGTTGATGGATCAACTCACACTGGGATACTTGATGATGGGACCCTTGTTGCCATACAAGAAGTAAGATGCGAGACCCAACACAACCTTCGGCAGGCCCTGGAGAGAGTCGAGCTTCTGTCCAGGATTTCGCACAGAAATATAGCCCGAACAGTCGGATTCTGCGTAGGCTCAACTTACTCGATGCTTCTAGTGCACGAGTTTTTCTCGAATGGCACACTTGAGGAACTTCTGCAACGAAGTCGAGGTAACGGTCTTAGTTGGTACCACAGAATCAACATAGCTACCGAGATTGCAAGTGCGCTTGTGTATCTGCAGTGCGAGATCTCTCCGCCCATCTACCTTCATGAGCTCACATGTGGTGATGTCTTTATAGACGGTGACTATACTGTTAAAATTGCTTGTTTCAAGATCCTGAATTCCGTCATGGGGGTCGGGTCCTGCTCATATGTAGTGTCTCAGGATTCGCGTGTTGTCGCCAACTTCGGCATTATCCTATTGGATCTCATTGTGGGTCGTTCCAGGCATGAACAACTCCCTGAACTGCTATTGCCGAAGATAAAGGAGAGGAAGTTTCATGAGATTGTTGATCCGTATCTTGGTTTTAATGAACAGCTGCCAGTTCAATGTGAACAGATAGAGAAGGTGGCTTGTTTTGCTGCACAGTGCTTGTCGAGTAGTGGAAATGGAGGTCCGCAGATGGTCGATGTTGTGAAGGAGTTCATTCATATTGTTGGAGACAGTATTAGCAGCAGTAGTAGGATAGAGCCTGCACTTGAAGTGACGTTTTCGAACTCGAGCCTTCTTCAGATGATTTCGATGTCACCTGACTCGATACATGTTCCTTAACGAGCAAATTGTGGTCTTCAACTATCTCAACGACAGCGTGAGATAGAGGTAACCCATTGTTCTGAAATTACGAATTCTCACTTTTACTCTGATAAATGTACTGAAATTTTGCTGTCTTGAGAATCTAAAGTATGTATATTGTAGTCTCGTAGAACAAAAGAATAGCTTCTATTATCATTCGTAGCTCGCTTATATTGAAAAGTGGATGTACTATTTTATAACTTGAATATGATGTGCTTCCTCAATTGGGGACATAATTTTTTTTTGTTATGGTAAATTTCAAATAATTGTAGTAAGAAATCCTAAAGCTCATGGACACTCTATCTATTTTAATGTATCATGCTGATAGCTCTTGTGGCCGCTTGCTATTATGAACCATGTTACCAAGTTGGCCATTTAAAAAAAAAAATGTTTTAAACACTAATTTTTATTGTGACGTTTACAAACACGAAACCACCCCCCCTCCCCCTTTGTTTTTTTTTGAGAAAGTCACGAATTTTTTAAAAAATCACAATTTTTACGTTTTAATCCCACTTTATGCGTTTACTCCCAATTATTTTATACTGCTCAAAATAATTGTTGGAACATCTTTATATATAATTTAAAAAATTTACCCTTTTTCCGAACTTTTCTTGATTTTTTCGAGGTCTCCCCTAGCCGACTTTTTCTGATTTTCGACTTGGTAATTTTGATTACGAAGCCTCTTTCCCGTACCCCTTACCCTTATTCTTCTTTCTTACCTCCATCTTCCCAAAGCATAACCCTTTCTCCCACGTTCTCGCTTCTAAGCAATTAAAAGGAAAATCTTCGAAAATGCATGAAACCCTCTCTTCATGATATTCTGTCCATTTACTTGACACCCGTAGGGATCATGCCTACAAATTTCGATGCCATTTTGAGGGAATCACAACATGTTACAAGTCTTCTTTAGATAGCTGTGAGTCTTGTGACTAGGGCTTTTCTGAATGTGGATGCATCTTGTTTCCTGTGGCTTCAGTTAAACACGAACTAATGGCATCCATAAAGGAGAAACACTAAGGAAGTAAAATCAGGAATACGTAAGACGTTTTATAAGTCATTACGATGATTTAGGACAATGCATGTTGCATGAGCTGAATGAACTCTGTTTGCCATTAGGTTCAACCTTCAATCTGACATGGCTTAACATTCTTGAGTCACACAAGTTTCAGTTCTAAAGTAGGGTATGCTCACTAACTGATTCAGTATACTTAGTCTCAGCTTGGTCATGAACCCTGGAACAGATTCAGTACTTTATGATAATCTAGCCATAGGGAGCCTAAAATGATTAGGCCTCATTAGTTAAATTCAGTGCTTCAGGTATAAGTATAACATGGCTAGTCTATCCTCATAATTTAGGCAAAGAGTTTGCTTCAACCCTTACAACCTGGGTTTGCTGGTTTGATGCTTCTACTAATGAGGTGGTCTTTTAATGTGGTTCTATTATGAACCTTGTTGCATTTATATAACTTTCTGACTTATGGCAGAATTTCAAAATATATTTATAGAATTTGAAAATATATTAAGTATTTTAAAATGGTGGATTTTTTTAGCAGCACATGATGAGATTAAAACACAATTAATCGGGATTAAAACACATAAATTGGGATTAAAACATGATGATCATGTTTTTTTTTTTACAAAATCATGCTTTTAAATAACAGGGAAGAGTCGCGTAACGAACATTTACTGAATAAGTCATATTTTAATCACGACTTATTCAAAAAATTAGAATTTTTGGTAACAGTGGGTATATTTAGGCACTCGAATTTACTCATTTAGATGAAATGATCGAATTTTTTGGTTCAGCTTTGAACCGAACAAAGGGTCCGATATTGAGCGTGTCAAAAATAATGAGAATTCCTAACTCAAGTCTACGAACAACTAGGCTCAATCCCACCCCTGATTGGGGACTTTGATATTTTGAACCTAGCAGCCTTAATTAAATGCTATCTAAAATAAAGGTTGCTTAATAAAAAGTTCAATTTTAGGTCCAACTAGGAGAGAAGACAGTTGCCAAGCTCCTTTAAGCCAACTTCATTCGGGAGGTCAAGTATCCGACTTGGATCTCCAATATCGTCGCCGTGCCCAAGAAGAACGGCAAGATCAAGGTCTGCATTGACTTCAATAATCTCAACAAGGCATGCCCGAAAGACCCCTTCTCATTACCAATGATCAATCGACTTGTCTACTCCACGGTGGGGCATGAGCTATTGTCCTTTGTAGATGGATACTCCGGATACAATCAAATTCCACTACACAATGATGATCAGGAGAAAATGTGTTTTGTGACAGATCACGAGCTCTATTGCTATAATGTATGCCTTTCGGTCTCAAGAACGCTGGCTCTGCATATCAACGACTCGTTAAGAAGATGTTCGAGAAGTAAATTGGCCGGAATGTGAAAGTCTATATAGACGACCTGCTCACCAAAGGCCGAAAAATGAAAGATCATCTTAAGGACCTAGAGGAAACATTCAACATCGTGCGGTGATACTGGATGAAGCTCAACCCTGCAAAGTGCACATTCTGTGTGAAATTCGGAAAGTTTCTCAGATTCCTCATCATGCAAAGAGAGATCGAGGTCAATCCGGACCAAATCAAAGCCATCCAGGAGATGCCGTCACTAACCAATGAGCAGGAAGTCAAATGACTCACCAGCGGTCTAGTAGCGCTAAATCGCTTCATATACAAGCACTCTGACAAATGCAAGCCATTCTTCGAGAGGCTTCGAAAGAGCAGTAACTTCAAGTGGGACAACTCCTGCGAAGAAGCTTTCCAAAGGATTAAGGTTTACCTTGTCCAGTCACCGGTACTGGTAGCACCCATGCTAGGGGAACCCCTATGGGTCTACCTATCGGTCTTCGAGCAAACCACTGGCATGGTACTCGTCAGCCGAAGAGATCAGCTCGAGCACCCAATATACTACATCAATCATGCTCTACTCTCGGCAGAGACAAGATACTCAAGGGTCGAGAAGGTAGTTTTAGCTCTGCTCATGGCCATGCAAAGACTAAAACCATACTTCGTCGCTCATCAAGTCACGGTCACCACAGAACATCCCCTCAAGGACATCCTCGATCGGTCCGATCACGCCGGGAGGATGACCAAGTGGGTAACAGAGTTGAGCTCATTGGGAGTGCTTTTTGAGCCCCGAGTCTCGATCAAGGAGCATGTGCTAGTAGACTTCCTCGCCGATTTCCCACTTGAACACCTGGTGGGGTACTTCAAGATCCTGACCTCGAGCTAGAGAATGACCCCGGAAGCGAACACGCAAAGCTTCACACACTATCCAACCACCCGTTGGTTGGCTGGAACCTCTTCATCGATGGGGCCTCAAGCTCAATGGGCTATGAAATCGAAATAGCACTCATCTCCCTCGAGTTGCATGAGATTCAATGATCCATCATGCTCGGCTTTGCAGCTACAAACAACGAGGCCAAGTACGAGGTGATCCTCGCTGGCATGGAGATATCCCTGAGCCTGTCCATCAAGTAGATAATCATTCATAGCGACTCTCAGCTTATCATCAGGCAGATCAAAGGGGAGTAAGAAGCCAATGACAGCAGGATGCAGCAATATTTGACCAAGGCGCAGAAGCTATCTAGGTGCTTCCAGGAGGTCGAGTTCCATGAGATCCCTCGATCCAACAACCGAATTGTTGATGCCCTCGCAAATGCAACTTCGGTTCTCGGGGACAATTAAGTACGGGGTCAGAGAAGTCAAGATCGATTTCCAAAAGCATCCAAGGGCGAACCTTCAGTATCAGACCAACCTGATTGCCGACATAACGATTGAAGCACCCACTTGATAGTTGGTACCCATAATCAGCTATCTTCAGCAAAAAGTCCTACCTGAGGACCCCATTCAAGCAAAGAAAATTCTGAGTAAAATTCACCGCTTCCATCTCGACAGGGAAGACCTCTACTGGCAGTCACTTGGAGGTATATACCTCTGGTGCCTATCCAAGAATCAGTCGCAAAGAATCCTTACAGCGATACATTCAGGGGCATGCGGCAACCACTCCGGGGGTAGATCACTTGAAGGCAAGGTCAAGCTGCAAGGATATTACTGGCCAATCATGGTCAAAGACGCGCGGAAATTTGTCAAAAGATACGAGCAGTGCTAGCGACACACAAAGCAGATTCACGTCCCTGCAGGAGATCTAAACCCCCTAACAAGCCCATGGCCTTTTCATCAGTGGGGGTTAGATTTTCTGGAGCCCTTCCCGCCGTCACCAACCCAGAAAAAGTATATCCTCGTAGCAACAGACTACTTCACCAAGTGGATCAAAGCAATGCCGCTGGCAAGGATTACAGATGCCGAAGTTATCAAGTTTGTCAGATGCAACATCTTTTCAAGGTTTGGGTCCCCGAAGGTAGGGGTGGCAATGGGTCTTGTCGGGTCAAGTTTTGGGTCGTGTCCAAAACCCCTAGACCCTGACCCCACCCGTTTGACTAATCGTGTCTAGACCCTAAACCCGTACCCGACCCGCTTATAAACAGGTAGACCCGGTAAGACCTGTTAGACCCGTTTACCACACGAGTCTATTCAGTTGACCCGATCCGACCCAATCTGACTCAACCCGACCTGACTTGATAAGACATGTTGGTACTACATACTACAGTATCAGATTGAGAGTAGACCCGACCCGACACGACCCATTGAATTTTAAATGGGTCTTCCCGGGTCTACCGTGTCCAGACCCTAAACTCGGACCCGACCCGTTTATTAAACGGGTCTATCGTGTCGACCCGTTTATGACCCGAACCCATTTAACCCAGACCCAGACCTGCTAACTTCGTGTTGGATTTGTTGTATCGGGTCCAGAATTGACAGCCCTACCCGAAGGTGCTGATAGCCAATAATGGAGTACAATTTGATTCAAATAATTTCAGAGAATTCTATCAAGGCTACGGGATCAAACTATTTTACTCGATGCCTCGATACCCACAATGCAACTGGCAAGCCGAGGCATCAAACAAGGCGATATGGATACTCTAAAGAAGAAGTTGGGACCTCGGAAAGGTCTTTGGAAGAAAATGCTTCCGGAAGTATTGTGGGCATAACGAACCACCCCACGACGGTCGACCGGATTCTCTCTGTTCCACTTCACGTATGACTCTGAAGTTGTCCTACCTACTGAAGCGCTCCATTTCACGGTCGAGACCAAAGCTGTTGAATCAGGAATGAATGATGAGCTCAGAATCAATAACCTGGACTTCAAGGAGGAACTGAGGGACTCAGCGACCGCTCACGTCGCCGACTACCAATAGAAGATCAATAGGGCATATGATAGAAGAGTCAAGAAAAGGGATTCCAGCATGGGAGATTTGGTATTGAGAATTGTTTTTCCAAACACAAAGGATGTCGCTAGTGGAAAATTCGCTCCGTCTTGGGAGGGACCATACATCATAGAGTTCAGAGGCAGCAAAGGTTCATACAGGCTGATCAACCAGGATGGAAGGCAACTACCCCGAGCCTGGAATGTAACCCATTTGAAAATTTTCTACCTTTAACCGAACTCTGAAAATTGTAACATCATATTTGGTTCATCAATAAAATATCTCTTTTTCTTGAAATTAAATTTCTTGAAGTTCGATTCCACTAATTTAAGGCATAAAAAGGCCCATGGCAACCCAGGTCAACCAAAGACATTTAATTCCGCCCGTTCAAGTCGAAAGCTCGAAGCAAATTCAGCTACGCCCTCTCGAGACTAAAGTCCGAGAAAAAGGCTCCTAGCAACCTAGGTCAACCAAAGACTTTCGATTCCACCTGTTCAAGTCGGAAGCTCAAAGTAAATTCGGCTACGCCCTCTTGAGGCTAAAGTCCGATAAAAAGACTCCTGGCAATCCAGGTCATCCAAAGATTTTGATTCCGTCCATTCAAGTCGGAAGCTCGAAGCAAAATCGGCAACACCCTCTCAAGGTTAAAGTCCGATAAAAATGCTCATGGCAACCTAGGTCAACCAAAGACTTCGATTCCGCCCATTCAAGTAGGAAGCTTGAAGTAAAATTGGCTACGCTCTCTTGAGGCTAAAGCCTAATAAAAAGGCTCATGGCAACTCAGGTCAACCAAAGACTTCGATTCCACCCATTCAAATCGGAAGCTCGAAACAAAATCGGCTACACCACTTCAAGCCTAAAGTCCGATAAAAAGGCTCCTGGCAACCCAGGTCAACCAAAGACTTCGATTCCGCCCATTCAAGTCGGAAGTTCGAAGTAAAATCGACTACGCTAATTCAAGGCTAAAGTCCGATAAAAAAATGCTCCTGGCAACCCATATTCTGCCCATTCAAGTCGGAAGTTCAAAGCAAAATCGTCTACGCCCTCTTGAGGCTAAAGTCTGATAAAAAGGCTCCTGACAACCCAGGTCAACCAAAGACTTCGATTCCACCCATTCAAGGCGGAAGCTCGAAGTAAAATGGACTACGTCCCTCGAGGCTAAAGTCCGATAAAAAGGCTCATGGCAATTCAGATCAACCAAAGACATCGATTCCACCCATTCAAGGCGGAAACTTGAAGAAAAAATAGGATTAAAAGGTTCCTGGCAATCCAGGTCAATCTAAGCTGTCAACTGTACTCATCTGAGGCATAAAATCGAAATATCCCTAAAACTACGCCCTCTCATGGCTAGCACCCTTAAACACAAGAAAATCAACTATCAAATTGTCAAGCTGGAGTGCTATCACACAAATAAAGTCAAAAACTCAAACGCAGAGTGCGATTTTATTAAGTGAGGTACGCAACTACATCAAATGATCGACATCATGCTAAAAAGAAAAGGGAAACAAGTCAGGAGAGCGAGGCTCAAGAGGGCCTAGTAGCAGCAGGCGGAGCCGAAGCCCGCGTGGTCTTGATAGCTTTAAGGTCATCCAACGCCTCAATCCATCCAGTGTAGTACTCTCCGTAGTGCAGACCAACGACCTCTGTCACCCTTGCTTCAAGTTGAATGGTTCGAGTCATGTCTTCTCCTCAAGCTCGGCAACCCGAGTCCTCAAAGCAGTCACGGACTCCTCCAGCTACTCGTGCGTGGTGATCTGAGACTGCAAAGTGGCAATTGTAATCGCCTGGTCCTCAAGCTTCTTCGCGTCAAGGGCTTTGTCCTTCTCAAAACCTTCCGCTCGGGTACGCCACATCACCGTCGATCGCTCGTCCTTCTTGGTCCCAACAAAAAGCTTCTTCACCATCCTCTCGGCAGACTCGACACGTCCCAAAGCTGCCTTGAGTTCCTTCTCAAGGCTCTTGACCTTCCTGAAGAGGCCCCTGCGCCCGCTACGGATCCCGATACTCAGAAGGGTTGACATCTGACTCAAAGAGACAACAGATTAGCACAACCAAGTAAAAAGAGAGAAGGAGAAAAACAGGAGACGGCTCACCATAACCTCGATACCATCAACCACCTTCGGATGACGAGCTTGGGGCAATCCCAAGTGGATCCTATAGAAGGTGGTGAGCTCTGAGGGCGGAACAGGGGGACGAGCCGGCATCTCCGGCGCAGGCCTTGATGCAACAACTTTCCCCTTCGCCTTCCAAGGCACCGAAGCAGACTTCACCTTCTTGCCTCGTACAACCTCCCTCGGGACGGAAGGCTCACCAATGACACCCTCAACCATAGCCTCATCCAGTCAAGGCACCGGCGCGTCCTGAGCCAAAAGTGCTACATCCAGCACCTGAGTGACCCCAACAGACACTGTAAACAAGCGGCACAGTCAGGACAAAAAACCCAGAACTACCCGATAAAAACGGAAAGGGGTAAAGAAGAATACCGTCAACGGCAATCAGATGTGAAACGTTGGCGCCCTAAACTTCAACAGGGCCGACGGTCGCTTTCCCGTATAAGCAACCTTCACCCCTCAGGGCATTAAGCTCTACCATCATCGCTCTCATCTGATCCAGACAAAATATCCTTCTAGATGCAGATCCCGAATCCATTGCTGCAAATGTTCTCGCAGGAGGAGTCGAGGGCGCACGTACAGTCGAGGCGCCTACCTTAACTAATGGGTCGTTGTTTCCCTTCGCTCTCCCAACTTTGATCCTGCACACTAGGCGCCCCAGGTCTCTAGCTCAACATAGCAGACTGGTCATCGTCAATCGCCTCTTCAAGGCTCCTCTCAATCATGTGAGATTGAGGATCCCGAGAGGGAGAAATCACAACCATAACACCAGCGCCAGGCGACCGAAGCTCGTCATCCTCATCCTCTCCACAGCCGTCAGAAGCTCCAGAAGACACGCCTCCATCTTCCTAGTTGTCGGCACCCACAGCTGCGCCCCCTGCGCCTCCCAAGGCGGCAATCCAAGAAACAGAAATGTGGCCAGCTAAAGTAGCACACGCCTTCAAATTCTTCCCTAGGAGGTGAGAATTCTGAACTTCTCAAGTCTGAACAATCCTATCCTTACCCACCTTGGGCCGGGTGGCTCTCTTTCTTTTATTTCGTGCCACCTTGAACTCACCGGGAAAGACACTCTATATGACCCGCGCTGGCTCGATCAACCGGTAAATCAAGTCGGCACGGGATGGATCATCAAGACCATGAGGGACATCTTGCTCATAGTCAGAAAGCACTAATCCGTTCGCTGGCGTCCAATGGTGAGCATAGTCCAATCGACCCCTGTGGTTAAGTCGCACTGGCGAATGTGTGAACTCCACCCAAAGGTTGGTACCAATAGTGAGCCTCCTGAAGATCTTATCAAGCTTTTTGCACAGAGCGACCGTCCACGCCCGCTTGCCCCTGAGCTGATACTGCCAAACCATCGCATCAACCTCTGCCGCAGGAGTGTCAGCAACCCTGATCACTGGAGACCAAGCTTCAGTGATGGACAAGGGTTACATTCCGTAGTGCCTGTCCGACGCCTTGAAGCCCTGTATGGGATGACAGCCAACTGAGTGCCCCTGAATGTTGAACAACTGAGACTTTGAAACTCTCTTCCACTGATAATAGTGAAAGAAGTATCCCAGCTCAATCCTCGGGAGCTTTCCATCTAGAATCAGAGAGTAGCAAGCCCTCACCTCTTTGCAGTAGTCGGATTAAACACGGCAAAAGGCATATTCACCCTCCATGAATTGTCGCTCACCTGCCCAGAACAAAGACCTAACATGGACAGCTGCCTAGCCGCGAAGGGAGGAAGCGGGAAACGAAGACCACTGTTCATTTGCCCCACAGTAACAAATGTCCCCAATATGTTCTCCAGACTCGCCTCTGCTAAGAAAATGGCGTCTCAGTGGACGCCGAAGGCCGTGTACATGCAATCGATCGACGACCACTCATCATCCTCCCGAAATTGCGGCAAAGGTTTTCGCCATGCCGCACGCCTCTCATCCACACGAACGTGATTAAGAGCAGTTTCCTTGAACTCCTTATCCTCGATCGGCATCAGCAGCCCCAGCTCACCATCTGAACCAAACTCCTTTTCCGGTCAAGGGGGCAGGACGTCAACAACTTCTCAGGACGACTGTGAAGCTTCCCGAAGTCGCTTGCACTCGTATTGACCTCCATCGTGAGAATGGACAAAGAACGAGTACAAAGAAATATGCAAGTAAAGCAACAACAGACTGTAAGCACAAGTCAAAGAAAAGAATGAGCATCCGACACTATTTATAAGCAAAAGAGAACATAGAAATTCTCCCTCATCTAGGGGTGGGCCTGCGGTAACCGCCACATCATCATTGGGGCCCGACTACAGTCCCTAGTGAACACAGTAACTAGGTGCAGTTGGGTGTCGAACAGTGACATATGAATTATCGTAAATCGATGCATCCTAGAGACGCGAGCCAAAAACCTAGGCAGCCCGCTCTTTAAAGTTACCTTCTTATGAAGACGAATATCGAAAAATCCACACGTCAATGTGCACCATGATTCACGTCCACTTTGATCGGTTTTTTGTTGCCGACGCAATGACACCTTATATGCATTGATCCGACGCATGTATGAAAAGTTACGGCTAACAGAAACTTTCGAGGCTTCTTCTCTCCAAAGACAGGTATCGAAAATGTTACACATCAAGGGGTACGATGTTTCACGTCCACTTTGATTAGTTTTTTTGGCGCTGACGCAACGCTTATACGCATTGATCCAACACACGCATGAAAAGTTACGACCGTCGGAAGTTTTCAAAGCCTTTTTCTCTGAAGACAAGCATCGAAAGTGTTACACGCCAAGGTGTACGATGTGTCAAGTTCATTTTGATCGGTTTTTCGGCGCCGACGCAACGGCACCTTATACACATTGATGCAACGCACGTATGAAAAATTACGGCTGTCAAAAGTTTTCAAAGCTTTTTCCTTCGAAGACAGACATCGGAAATGTCCGTCCGGCCAAAGACGGCCTGTCCGGCATCCCCTTCACCCAGCGGCAACCACGGAAGACGGCTCGGGACGGTGCCCGTGCCTCCCTTCGCATTGCTGCGATCACAGACGAAGGAGAGGGGGGATCCGGCCCAACCCCCATGCCACCCTCAACCAAAGACGCCCCGTGCGACCTCTACTCGACAACGACGACCCGGTGGTGGTCATGCCCCCCTCCCCCCCTACGTGCTCCTCCACCTGACGACAACGAACCCCCCCCCCCCCCCCCCCCACGCGCGCGCGCACATCATTTTCTTCACCTACGTCGGCTTTGACGCTGATCCATGGACCCAACCTCAACCTCCTCTCCCCCCCCCTCCCTCCTCCCTCCCCCCCCCCCCCCCCCCCCAACCCCGCACGCGCGCACGTGCTCTTGGTGGCAACCTTTGACAATGGGGGGGTCGGACGGTCTGACCCTCCCCTCTGCGTGCTCTTTTACCCGACATCCCACGATGATGGGGGATCGAACGACTCGACCTCCCCCTCGTCGTTACCCTTGTGATGGTAGGAAAAATTCAAGAAAAAAAAGAGGGAGGAAGGAAGCATACCTGTGCGAGGAGAGTGACGGCTAGAATGAAGAGGGAAAGAAACCCTAACCCCCTGACGCCCTAAAATAGAGAAGTCGTGTGTCCCGAAGTGTGGCACACCGAAGCACAACCAGAAGTCGCCCGAAAAACTAAGTTTGGAACATTCATCCTGAAGCATGGCGCACCGAAGCACGGCCAGAAGTTGCCCGAAAACTAAGTCTGGAACGTGCATCCCGAAGCATGGTGCACCGAAGCACGGCCAGAAGTCGCCCGAGAAGCTTAAGTCTAAAACACGTATCCCAAAGCGTGGCGCACCGAAGCACTGCCAAAAGTCGCCCGAAAAACTAAGTCTGGAACCAGGCGTCCCAAAACGTGACGCACCGAAACATGGCAGAATTCCAGCATAAAAACTAAGTCTGGAACGCGCGTCCCAAAACGTGGAGCACTGAAGCAGGGCAGAAATTCAGCCCAAAAACTAAGTCTGGAATGCGCACCCAAATCGTGGCACATCGAAGCAGGGCAGGATTTCAGCATAAAAATTAAGTCTAGGAAGTCTACCGCCTTGACCCACGACTAAATTGTTGGCTCTATTGGCCCAAGCCCACCGACCCCGCAGCACCGGGGATTGCCCGAACTCGAGTCACACCGTGCAACCAGGAACTTCTTTACACCAGGAGATCCTGGCCGACCCACAGAACCCTGGCCTAACTTGGAAGGGGTAACTATAGTCTGTGGGTGCAAAAATTGTACCGAACTGGACCAGACCCACATAGGCCCACGCAACAGCCCAAGTGGGCAAACCCAGGCCCATGGACCTACTCTACAGGGCCCGCAAATCAAGCCCTCATTATTGGGCCCAGACAACGACCCAACAAG
This sequence comes from Chamaelirium japonicum, assembly GCA_947650365.1. Taxonomy (NCBI): domain Eukaryota; kingdom Viridiplantae; phylum Streptophyta; class Magnoliopsida; order Liliales; family Melanthiaceae; genus Chamaelirium; species Chamaelirium japonicum. The sequence continues at coordinate 43,015,643 of OX393550.1, forward strand.
GGCCCAGCAAAGAGGCCCGTACAATGGGCTGCGTAAAGGCCCAAGCCCGATGCCACCTCGTCACTGGCATACCGAGTACGTGCTTCAGCTATAAAAGGACCCCTATGGCTTACATAGAAGGGGTTGGTCATTCGATCAGAGGAAGAGAGGATTCCAGAGCCAGAGTTCTCTTCTCTTCTTCTTACTTTCTTCTAGTTGCACTGTGCAACCATATTGTAAAAAGCTTTTTTCGGCCTGTTGAGAAAAGACTCCCGGGCTCCCCCAATTTCATATATATAATAGTGCAAACTAGGTGGCACATCTCACTCGGAGACGTAGGTCGCAAGACCGAACTTCGATGACAACTCCTCTTGTCGTCTCTCTCTCTCTCTCTCTCTCTCTCTCTCTCTCTCTCTCTCTCTCTCTCTAATCTTTATCTCTACTACATACAAACCATTCAATTCAATCAAGAATTGTCAGGTGAGGTTCCCGATCAAGACGGCACGATTTCTCCCATAGCACGTTCTTCATCCATGGCGACGATCTCAGTCGAAGATCGGGGTTGATCTCGCGTAGAAACCCCAACATTTATAGCGTCCTGTCATTCACGGTCGTGATCACTACCTGAAACAGAGTCGAATTCCTGATTTCTACACCAACCCCCCCCCACCCCCCCCCCCCCCCCCCCCCCCCCCCCCACCACCCCTTTCTAATGGAGGCTTGGCCATGCCTCTGGTCCTCAATGGCAGCCTTGCTCAAAGTGGGGTCCTTAGCTGTCTTCCATCCATCCATCCATCAACTAACTCCATCTCTGCATCCCCTTCTTTCTTATGGTGCTCTTTTACAGATAGATGATGAAGATGATTACTTTCCTTTGAGCAATACTTTTCAGCCATCCAGTTTTCCATCTGGATCGGGCCATCCTGATGTGCCACATGATCACCGCCGTCTTCAATCGGGATGAATGCGATTCACCTGTCGGGTCAGGGTGCAACAAACGGATGTGATCAGGTGGCACAGTAGGATGACCGGATCTGGAGGGAAAACAAGATGGTTGTCAAGCATTTTCCTGGCCCTTTGCTTGGTTATAATAATACATATATAACGGTTGAGCACGCCAGGAGTAGGTCAAGCTAAACATCCAGCGGAGGCAGGGAACACAAATTTTTTTGGGGGAAGTTTGATATAAGTCCTTCTTGAGAGATGACTTTTAGTTGTAGGACATATTAATTTTGAAATATAGTTCAAGTCCCTCTCGATGAATATATACTCTTTCTAAAGACGAACATATATTGTTTCTGAAGACGAAAATATACTCTCCTGGAGATGAATGTATACTTGTAGGGACCTTAGCTAATATAGCAAATTATGGTGTCATGTGGCTAATATTGCAAAATAATTAAGGACCTATACCTAATTTGCCGGGTTTTTTTTACATGATGCACCCAAAACAGGGATACATCCACGGGACCAAGTCCAGCATGTAACCCTTCATTATCTCACACATAATGAAGAATGCTCTTCAAGAGATAACATCTCTTACATCAAAAGGCGAACTCCTGAAACACCAGCATGAGATAAAATATCGGCCATCACTGGTCTATCGCTCGTTGACAATCCCGTATCTTGCTGTACCACATACGTGCCCGCGGTTGTGTCCGCCGCCACCATGCTTGTTGGCGCCTCCACCAACTGTCCGTCAACATGCAACTCCATCAATCGTTCGTTGGCAAATTGGTACCGGTATCCGTCGGCACCTCCACCAACCACCAATTGGTAACACCATCAGCACGCTCGTCGGTATCTGAAAGAGTCGTTGGTCAGTGACTGCGACCATACCCCGCACTGTGCACCTACCAATGCAACAGTGCCTCGTGCATTCCACTCGATATCTCCGAGTGTGCCCAGCACCTTATGCTCGGTATCCATGCCTGATGCCTCATAACCTAGCACCTCGATCTGCCGCATATCAGCGACCCGATCTCGTTCTCGTGCCACATCGTCCATGCCAAGCCTGCCAGTCTCCATTCTCCATGCACACCAACAGTATCAGTGTCACTGTGTGCAACAACAATCGAACCCATGTCCTTCGGGGATTCTCCCCCTCAAATTGCCACTCCATACGAAATCCGCCATGATGCCGATCGTCGAGGACCAAGCGTCGGCCCTGGCTCGGCATCGCTCTCGGCATCTCGAACTCGTGCCACAATGCATATAAAAAGGAACAAAAGGTGGTTCCTCTTCTAACATAAAGAGGCAGTGGCGGAGCCAGGATTTTAATGTAAAGATAAAGAGACAGTGATGAAGTCAGGATTTTAAGGTAGGGTGGCAAAGTGCAAGTCAATATATGTCGCCTAATAAATTCAATAATTATTTTTTACACTTTTTAAAAATTATAAAAGTTTTTTTTATATAATAGATATTAAAAGTTAAATACGTTAATTGACAGGGCACGGAAACTCAAACCTCCTTTTTTTTTTTTTCTTAAATGGCATGGAGCTATGCATCAAACCCCACCTCCCTTTTTTTTTTTTTTTAACTTCATTTAAGGGTATTTGAAAATATAATAAATTACACAAAGATCCCTGTAACTTGACCGGTTATCACTTACACCTCCTCAAGTTTAAAACCCTACAAATGCCCTCCTGTAGTTTGAAAAACACATGACTTGCACCCCCTCCAAAGGGGGTCTATGTGTATGGCTTTTTAAATTATACGACAGTATTTGAAGGGTTTTAAACATGAGGGGGTGTAAGTGATAATCGGTCAAACTATAAGGGTCTATGTGTAATTTATCCTTAAAAATAATAAGCGTTTTAAAATCCGTACTCTTTGAAAACCAACTTCTAGCAACACCCAACGGTCCTAAAAAATAAATAAATTTGGAATTTCTGGGTCCGCCACTGCCTCAACTCATGTGTAGCTGCCTCTAGGAACCCCATCATCGATGACATTCTTTTATCGTGTGTCATTTATTTCCTTATTTTTCTTGAGGTTTTTCCCTAAATGACCACAACTTTGTTGTATTGCTCAAACTAAATGCAGAACTCAAAACCGTTACTTCTATGTTACAACTCTTTTGGTATTGCTACCCCTTTATTACTATTCTTGTTGTGTTGCTCAAAATAAATTTTTAGACAAAATACTCTTAATATAGCAAATCACTTCTTCTTTCATGAAACCAGTAAAATCCCAAATGACACTTCTTATGTTGAGTTGCATTTCAAATTCGGATGTCCTTCGGCGAAACAACGAGGAAAGTGAACTCCCGGCAATCTCCCAATGACCTTCGACAAGGATTCTGTTACAAGAAATAAATCAAGTAGTGTTTTCGACGATGTCTGACGAAATAATAGAAAAAGGTAAATCCCCGGCAACTTTCCAACGACCTCCTGCAAGGGTTCCACAACGAGAAAAAAACACGAGTATTGGGGTTTCCAGTGACATCCGGTGAAGGAATGGAGAAAGCAAACTCCCCGCGACTATCCAACGACCTCTTGTGAAGCGATGGAGAAAGCAAGTGAGCTGACGATAGTTTTTTTTTTTTTTTGAGAATCCCTCTCAGTGAGATGAGGGGGGGTTCGGCCTAGACCCCTACCGGTTTATTAAAAAAGAAAGAACAGAGAATGCCTAGGAGGCATCGACACACGAGGAGTTCCCACTTACAACACGGGCTTACAAAATTGCCCTGCACAACAAGCAAGAAAAACAAAAAGCCGAAAGTCCTAAGGCTTAGAAGCCCTCGATCTTTCCATATCACGGAACAGTGCTAGGAGCAATCCCGAGACTTTCTCCTTGATGGAGAGGCCGGCAGCCGAAGCTAAGTCAAGGATGGTTCTGTCCTCCAGCAGGTTGATGGGTAGGCTCAGATCCTCTCCATCAAGATTAGACAACTGATTCTGAAGATCCTGCATGAGCGGGATCCTAGGCCGTGGTGGTCGACGGCGCAAGTCAGATTCAAGGGCTCGAGATTTGGCTCGGAGCGAAGCCCTGACTTCAATCGACTCCGACCCTCGATTAGCTAATCTAGGACTGCGGCGAGCGAGTCCCCCCTCCACTAAACCTCAAACTTGTGAAACCCCATCATCTGAGGGTGGGGCCCCTACAGGAATTGAAATCCCATGGACCTCCCACCAATGTTGACTCCCGAGTTGTCCTTGATGACTTGTAGCTGCTCCTCTTCAACTGCAGTACCAACTCCAACTCTAGATGATGCAAGGGGCACATTGCTTTCTACCAAGTCAGCAAACTCATCACCTATACTTCCTGCTCTCGTAACGTGAACTTTTTCCCGTAAATCAGTAGCCACATCTCGCGTAACATCAGCACAAGCCACGCCTACTGCAACAGAAGAAGTACCAGCAGCACACTCTGCTTGCGTACCCACATCAGCAAATGCAGGCCACGTAACAGTTTCCATTTGCCACTCAACATCAGCTTGAACAAGCGTAACATCAATCTCTGACAGTGCAGCAGCAGATCTTGTAACATCTCCTTTATGACATATCGCAGTCTGCGAAACATTAGCGATCGCTTCCTGAACTACCTTCGTAACAGCAGCATTAGCCTCACAAGCTGCTTCCGCAGCTTCAGCAACAACAACTTCACACTCCACCACAGGTGTAACACCAGCAAAACCAGCCTCTTCAGCAGAAAAATCTCGTGTAACACCAACAGTTTTGGCTACTACTGCAGCTCTGGTTCCAGGAATAGCAGCATCACATCCAGCTCCCTCTGTAATACTTGCAGCCGCTACCCTAGACTCATCACCCAAGACATCAAAACGAGACCCTGTCTGCACAGACACAGGAATTGGAGATTCCTTCACCCTGGATGAATTAGCCCTGCCGATAGTTTGCCACCCATCATCCACAACATTCTTGCCTTTGGATAAGGAGGGCTCACTCCTCCTACCAATGTTACTTCCCGGCACGACTTTTGGTTGCCAATTTTGGTTAACCCTGGCATTGACCAACTTTGGATGCTTAGTGCAAACATCCCCACTGTGGTCAAACGTCTTGCATGGCTTACAGCGAGTTGGGATCCAGTCGTATGTGACCGGTTGCCAAGAAAGAAACTCACCCTTATCATTTCGAGCTTGAACCCGGCTTGGAAGCGAGTCTTCAACATTAATCTCAACGCAAATCCTCGCAAATTGTGCCCGAGTGCCTCCAGCTGTAGCTTGATCTATGTAGATGGGGGTCCCAAAAATACTCCCCAACCGACTAAGCATGGCCTCAGTCCATAAGTCCCTCTCTAGGTTAGGAAAGTTTGCCCAAATTGGGATTTTCGGAACAACCTCCCTATCACAGCACATTCCTCTTTCCCATTTCCTCACTATCAGGGGTCGTCCTTGAAAATGCCACATTTTGCCTTCAAGAATACGGCTAAAATCGGCCTCTGACGCGAATTTAAACCAAAAAACGCCATTATCTCTCGACAAAATGTCCAATCCTCCTGTTGGTTGCCAGGTGCGCATTATAAAGTTTTTGAGATGTAGGTAATATGGCCGCCTCCCTAACACAAAATCAACCAGCGTATGCTCCCATTGCTTCGCATTGGCTTCTAGTTCTACTGTTGGGCAAATAGCCACCTTTTGCCCTTCAAAGACTCCGGGTTCAATGTAACGCAAACGAAGTTTCTCCGGGGGAAGTAAAGGCGAAGACGGCTTTGGAATACCCTCCCAAACACCCATTCTACTACTCCCTGCTCCAGCCCTCTCTGCTGGAGTAGTCTTAACTGCAGAACCTGAAATCTGGATCGGTTCAGGCATTTCAGCATACACCTGACATCCTGCATATTTGCAAGCAGTGTTGCTGGAACGAACTGGATCCGGACCATGGCCAGAGTGATTCCTACCTTCAGAATGGTGACTGACACTGTTGGGCGACAGATTCTCATGAATCCCACCTGATTGAGCCATTCTCTCAAACAGGACGTGTGCATTAACCCCAGAAACCGAAGCATAGCAAACTTCCTTCTCACCACCCTTCATCACAGCAGAACCATTCTTTCTTGGGTTGTACTGGGAATAATGGAGAGGAGGGAACTCCTCAACCTCCAAAGCCATTACCCCAGCTGAATCTCCCGCTAAAGAAGACCCTGAATCCAAGCTGGATGCAGCTAGGCGCCCAACAGAACAAGAACCAGCATTACCACATCTGTCTCCCATTGGCTTAGCAGCACTAGAACCCCCGCTGGCAGCAAACGCTGCAGCAATGAACCCATCAAGACCAGGGGCAGCCGGTGGGGAAAAGAGGTCTCGGATCTCCCAATCTTCTGAATTACAGACCCGATCATTGGCTGGATCTCTCGTTGGACTTGAAGTTCTAGAGGAATTCGGGCTTGGTATCTTGCCCCCCACCATTAGAGAAAAGGGGCTTGCTCCATCTTCACATCCCTTGGACAGCTGCTTCAAGGATGGCGCTTGAGGCGGGAAGAAGTCTCCCGCAGCCTCCAGCTGCGCTCCACTCCCAGCACTCCCAAGATGGGAAGAAGCCCCATCTTCTTCTCCTTCTTCACTCGATCCAGATCTAGCTGAATCAAGGGAAGAACCACCTCCTTCCACAACACCCGCAGCGTTGGACGATTCACCTATCTTCCCTGCCGACCCTCCTCGAGATCTAAAGAGATCCAGGCCTTGGGGGGGCTGCATCTCCGCCCCCAAATGGGGAAGAGAAGAAGGATGCCAAGACCTTTCTTCTTTGGAAGCCGACTCGATGAATCTGTTCTTGGAAGGACAAGCTTGTCGCTTAATTCAATTAGCTTTGTCCGAGCTGACGATAGTTGGGAGATAAAAATGTGACTTTGTGTCAAAATTATATCAGGTTGCATTCAGGTTATGTCCGGGTTTTATGTTCAGGTTATGTACAAGTTTTTCGTTCAGGTTAATGCTTAGGTTACGTCCATGTTTTACGTTCAGATTTCGTCCAGGTTGTATCAAGTTACGTCTAGGTTTTACGTTCGGATTGCGTCCAACTTTTATGCTTAGGTTACATCTAGCATGTTCAGGTTACGTCAAGTTGCATTTAGATTTATATCTTAATTGGATGTGTTGACTTGCAAGGAATCCTCATCAGAGATAGCTAGGAGGTTGTCAGGAATTTGCTTCTCCATTCATTCGTTGGAGGTTGTTGGGAACCCCACTACTTGTATTCTTTCTTGTGTGGAATCCTTGTCAGATGTTTGCTCTCTTGTTTCACCGGAGGTCGTTTGGAAGACGTTGGGAGTTTGTTTTCTCCATTTCTTCTCCGGAGATTGCCAAAAATCTCACTACTTGTGTTCCTTCTTGTCGTGACACCTTTGTCGGATGTCATTGTGAGGTCGCCGGTTTTATGTTTTATCCATTGCATCACCGGAGGTCATCGAGATGCTATCAAGAATTTGCTTTTTCCACTCATTCACAGTAAGTCCCCTGAAACCACACTACTTGAGTTTTTTCTTTCCGTGAAACCCTTGCCAGAGGTTGTTGGAAGGTGATCGAGAGTTTACTTTCTCTATTATTTCACCGGGGTGCATTCAAGTTTGAAACACAACTAAATGTAAGAGAGTTGTGTTTGGGAATCTACATATTCGACAACGGAAGAGATGATTTGATATGTTATGGGTATTTTTGTCACAAATAAATAAAGTATGAACATGCGAGTGGTTTCACACGTACAAGCTACAATAATACCAAATTGGCAGCAAACTATGCTTAAAGAATTTGATGCGAGCTATCGTCCACGTGCCTAGGAATTGGTTCCTCACTTTTGCATTGCTTTCTGCTACTTTCTCAGATGGACGTGAAAAATGTCATTTATTTACAGTGACCTAGGGAAGGCCTGTATGCTTTCTTTAATGGTGTGTTTTAAATTGGAATTTCATAAGATGATAATTCACAAACATGTGGCTGAACTGCGAGTTCGACTCTGCTCCAGTAACACGAAAAAGGTGGTTAAGAGGCATGTAGGTTAACCATCCCCGTGTGGCGCAAAAGGAACGGCTGTGATGCACAAGGGTGTTTTGGTCATGAGCGGGCACGGCACACATCTCCGCCGCTGCTTTTGCACCGCACGGCCGTGATCACTACCTATACCAGAGTCGAACTCCTGAATTGTGGTAGTGTATCCTGGCTTGGTGTTCACTGTAGACAATATCAAGATCACAAAGAACACAGACCACCAGCAATCACAGGCGCCACATCTTTATAACCTCCCTCAATTTTCAGTAATTGCAGAAACCTCCCTCATGTGCACAGGAGGCTTTTTTTTTTGATAAGATGTACACAGGACGCTTGCATTACTACATGTGTCATGTGAGTTCATATTGCACTGCAACAGTTTACACGAGGGAGGTTTCTGCAATTACTAAAACTCGATGAAGGTTTTGGTAATTAGCCTATTAGCTGGGGGAGGAATTAGTAAACATCCCTAACACCAGAACGAAAGCAAATATAAAAAAAAAAAATTCACAATTCCAAACCTCCTTAATGAAAAATCCTAGCGAACAATGTATCGCATCAGGATACGATTCTCACAGAACTTGTAGCAAGATTAAAAAATGAGCCTGGAGACTGGATATTCTCATATTCCTTACTAGGCAGTGAGCTCCATGATGGCACTGACAATATCTCCGTCGCGGGCTTTGAGAGCCCTAACCGCCTTCCCTTTGGAGACGCCGGCCTGTGTCATGACGAGATCAATGTCCCGAGGCTCCACTCCACTATCATCGACATCCTCGTCATCATCCTCGTCGGCCGGTGCAGCCGCAGAGGCGTCCGGCTTCGCCATCACGCTGCTGAGATCTGGCATCCTGAACGGCTGAGCGGCTTGGCTCTGCAGCTGGGAGCTCAAGTCCTCGATCTTCGCCTCCCCAAACATGATATACGTCTCAGAGTTCGGGCTCTTGAAGACGTCGGGTTTCGATATTACAAACAAGATCTGCGATTGATGACCCAAAACATAAGGAAGGACTTCGTCAACATAAGACCATAACAATCAAAGCCTTGTCCCATCTGTTTGGGATAGGCTTTATAGATCTCACTTTGCTAGTCATTTCTGTTAAGCACAATCTCTGTTATCATAATTTTTTTCATGTCTTTTCTAACCTCTACCATCAGTGTTATTTTAGATCGTTCTCTCATGTTTCTTGACCCTCCCACAGTAATTAAAAGACCCTCTCCTTACATGGGTTGCGTCAGCTGTTCGTTGTAAAAGACTATACCATGTTAGTATGCTCAGTGCTTCAGTAAAACAGGTAAAAAAAAAATTTATTCACCACAATCTACCGAGATACTAAATGATGTGAGCAAGCTTAAGTAGACACTTTCGAAGGGCCACAGCTAAAAGGGTCCATGGGTTTCCTAAAAATCAGTGTTTTGGTTGAGCAAAAATTGTACAGAACGTATGTCCAGAAACATATGGAAATAGGATGCTAAGGAAGCTCTGATCAGTGATATTTCTCTCTTTTATTTAATACGAAATGTCATTTACTGTTATTTTTCTCCTTTTGGATGAATCTAGCAAGAGAATTCTAAGGATGTTTTGCTCACTCACATTTTTGGCTCTCTTTATGGTAACCCGACTGACACCTGTGACGGGTTTCATTCCTAGCTTCAGCATTGCCTTGCGGCTCTTTTTCTCGCTCCTGCTCTGCTTCAAGCTCTCATTTGTGCCTGTTCCTTGGTCACCTGTGCGGAGATTAGGACAAAATTCCAGAACTTAGCAAGACAAATTAGTAGGGAAATGTAAAGGATTTTCACAAACCAGGTCGCTATCATGTAAAGCTATGACGGAAAGTTAGTCCATAATAATTCGATGAGGCACAATCTTGTAAGAAATTGACTTGAAGCAATAGGCAAGGTGAAATTCTTAAGGGTGCAGAATTTGCATGTAAAAAGAAAAAGTAAAAGTATATTAAGGCCCATCACCTGTCAATCTGTCATGAGCCTAAGAAGAGCATGAAAGCATATGCAAGGACTGCCAGCCAAACATTCAATAAGCCCCACAATGAGTGCCACCATATGGATTGATGTGATCGTGAACTCGACCAATCAACAAGGTTAATTTTCTGAGATGCAGGCGCACGAAGATCAGACGGTCACTCTCTAAGTGCTTAAGGGTCAAACATAGCCTCACAAAAATTCAACTAATTGTAACATTATCTTTATTATAACATCTTCTTGAGTGAACATACCGTTAAAACTTCAAATGCATGCATCTGAAGACTCTTCAGCCAATATCATCAAGTCAGCACCAAACCAACTATAATGCCTCAAATTAAGGTTCTCTAGAGCATCATTATAGCTTTTGGTCCTTTATATGTTTGTTCATGTACGCAACAGACTATAAGTAAACTAAAATGCAACTCTTGACCGTATATGAGCATCCTAGATGTCATTGTTTACGTAGCCAGTGGCAGAGCTATGACGTGTGTCCGTGTGTGTGGGCCTGGTGTATGACGTGTGTCCGTGTAAGTGTACAGGGCCTGGTGTATGACGTGTGTCCGTGTGTGTGGGCTGTGTGGTGTTTCTCTTTTCCCCCTCCCCTCGCAAGACGAGTGCACGTCGACAACTATACCTCAAGCCAAAAAAAAAATGTGGCCACTCAATTGACAAAAAAAAAAACAAATAATGTAAAAACAGAGGAGAGCCAGCCAGCCTTCATCAATATCAAAAATAGTGGGCCCAGAGAGACATCCTTCCTTCATAAATATCATTTTGAAAGGTAAGTAATTTTTTTTAATAGTTTAATGTTTATAGTTTTTTGTGAATATTATCATTTTTCCTATCTTGGCTTTGGGGATTTGGGGAACTATTGTGATCTGTGAAATCCAATGATTTTTTGTCATTTGTAATGTAAACACATAAAAATTTGACATATCAGTCGATCATCATTTACATTGGCCTTACTACGACATGTAGGTACTTAAATAGCAATTTACAAACAAGCAGAGGAGAGGAGAGACAACATAGGCCAATTGGGATCTTCGAAAGCAACGACAACAAGAAAACTGAAATTTTATTAATAACTTAGAAGCCTTACAATGGAAGCCTTCACCTCTATATATAAAATAGAAAAAAGGCACAAATACCAATCCCAATACACCATGCGTAACACAAAAAAAGTCCCATACTTTAGGATTTTCCTTTAGTAATATGCAGCAAAAAAAGAGAGTACAGATTTAAAAAATGGGTACTTTGGAAAACCCCTTTTAAAGAGATGCTTCTAAGCTCAAGCCCCGACAACTTGTTCATTTGAGTTCAAAACCATTGAAAAAACAGTTTTATATTAAGCCACTATTGACTTTTTTAGCCCCTATCAAATGACATAAATGGCCCTTCAATTAACCCATGTGCAGTATAGAAGCAATAGTGTCAGTGATTGCTACAGTGAATTCACTGTAGTGCTACAGTGAAATGCTTGTAACAACCGAATTGTTACTCTGCTGACCCAAATTGTTACTCTGAAACCCGACTTGTTACTCTAGAAATTACTGCAGCAACTACAATGATTTTGGAGCAACAATTCGCAGAATAGAGTAGCAATTTGATTTCTACAGTGAAATCACTGTAGCTGCTACAGTTATTTTATTATAGCAACCAAATTAAAATCATTGCTACAGTTATAGCACCACATTGAAATCCTATAGCGAGCACTATAAACACTATTACCGACATCCGGTAGCAGATACTATATAAGATCTATTACTAACTGGAACATTAAGAAAAAAATAAAGTCACATAGGGCTTCGGGCTTAATGATCTGAAGTAATGGGTTATTGTAACATACGGGATGTCAGAAGGGCCTTAGGTTAATTACCCCTAACAAAAACTGACAGTCAATTGCTATACTTATTCTCTTAAAACCCATTAAAATATAGATTTTTTCAGAGAGAGAGAGAGAGAGAGTAAATCATGTGGACTATTGCGAGCGGAAATTATGAGATCAGATTTCTGTGAGAAATGGAAGACAATGAGAGGAGGTTTTCAGTGAGAGGTGAGGGGCCTGTGGGCCCATACACTCCTATTTGCTTCACCCGGTCTCTTTTCTTCTTTCCCATAATCCCATGTCATCCAACCATCATTAATTGCATATTTGACTCTGAAACAGCCCACAATTTTCTATCCTTGTCCTTTCTTTAAAAGTATCACTTAAATTAATTTGCACCCACTTCAGTTTGACCCAAACTAAACTACTATAAAACCTGAAAATTTTCAGGAGGATAAAAAGAGAAGTTACTGCTAACCCACTAATCTAACTAATCGACTCAATCCAACCATGAATTTTACTCACTAAAACTCCTAACTATGCCAAATTACTATCTAATTGACTACATGAGATGAGACCAAATTTTGGCACCCAACTGTCTATAGCTAACGACTTTGACTAACCTAGTGATGCGTCTGTGTCACTAGTTTTGGTGAAATTACGTGAAATTGATGGCATGCTCTAACTTCAGATTTGCAACCGATTTCGGGTAAACTATAGCAGGGCAACTAGCATGAGTATTAGCAAAACAAGTGAATTGAAGTTTCACAATTGGGGATTCCGATGTGGTTGAAAAGCGACCATAAATATTTCAGAGTCCAAGGAAAATCCAAATAAATTGTACTTCATGTGCGAAGATGGAATTGTAGAGCTGTGAAAGGCATACTCAGTTGAGATTGTTGTATGAGTACTGTTGAGGACAGTCAAGGATTGATGAAGCTAATGATGTTAGGAACTTCTTCCTCCTTGGGTTCAATTTATTTTAGTTGTAGTTGATATGGCGAAGTTGAAGTGAGTTTTGTGGTCTGTTAATTGGGCTTATCTTAGGTAGGACGGTCTTGTAAAGGTTATGTTGGAGGGTATCGGTTTTTTTGGTGGGGTACTTTTGTTGTGCTAATTTTGTGATTTTGACCACTTATGCTAGATTGATCATATTGCAATGAATGGATTATATTGAAATGAATAGAGTTTGGGCTTGTCATTTTTGTCTCCCATCTATTTGTTAACCATATGGCACATTATGTGCAAGAAAAGTAAGGAGTGTATTGCTGCGTATATACCCTTCTCATGTTTGGTGCAATTTAACCAAATGAAAATATATAAAAGTTAATTCGTAAGGTTCAAGTATAACCCAATGTAACAATATATATTAAGGTCATGTGTTTAACTCAGTTCTCGATGGAGATGCAGTTTAAGCAATTTAACCCCAAAAACTAAAGGGTCTGAGTTTAAAACCTATAAAACAAACCATGTCCATTACATGTTATTCATGGATAGTGTTTAATCAAAATGACCTTTACTCCCTAGGGTTTGAGATTAAAGCTCATGTCTTGTTATATACATAATATATTGTCCGAATTTAATGATCATATTCCATAGAGACTGATTTTTGAAGTTGTAAACATGTCATCCATAACATCGTATAGTGTAAGGACCATTACTCCATAGCATATATAGAAATAACATTACATCAAATAATGCACATTAGATAATGATATGTCCAAGTGTAACCTTCCATTCATTTCCATATAAGCAGTAACCACTAATGTTGAGTACACCCTGACCACCGTATAATAAGATTCCCAAACGCAAACCAACAACCATGTCACAAACCCTGGCCATCAATAACAAAAGTTGTCCAAAACATACAATAAAAAAAATTCCACCCCAACATAGTATACTTCATGTTATAAACCACAAGACTAAAACAAAGTACACCCCACCCCCATATAACCTCAAAACAAAGACCATCACGTGGCCAAAATATACACCATGTCATCATCAAAATATACCCCAGGAAGGTATAACCTAGTAATATTTACAGACAAAGGTCAGCCCCCAGTCGGAGGTGATTAGGAGAATATCTGAGACAATGAAGATGTGGGCGACAGTGCTTCCAAATACTTTGAAGGAGTCAATCAAGAACTTTATTTGATCGCACCTTGTGATCTGAGAACTCATTTATTTTCACTTTGTAAATATTTGAGTTATTAATAAACGGGTAGGGGTCCATGCCAAACCTCCTCCATGAAGTGAGAATTCCTCCAAAAAAAAATAAAGACAAAGGACCAAAAAATTCTCATCAAAACATCCCAAAAAATCAAAATAAAGGCAACTACTGGCATCCCTCCTACACAAAAGACACCAAAAAAACCACTTCGTAGATGAATTAATGCAACTATCTCTATCAACTGTCGTACTAGCTAATCCACTCCTGAGACACACACTCCCCTTATCTTTAACTGATGCATATCCGAGTCAAGCAATCCTTTGACCAGCTTCCCTCGGCCTTACAATCTATGATGGTGTTTTACCTCTGCATCCACGACCTCTTGCTCCATGACCTCCTGTGCCCATGCCTCACCCCCTACCATATATCAAAATAATTTAAGCAAATAAATGCTTCAAATTGTAACCCTAAAAGTCACATCAATATGCAAATTAGTGCTCAACAATTCTAATAACCCCTAAACTACATAAACTTGCTTGTTGCCCTCTACTGATTGAATTAGGAGATGGTCCATTCAACCCTACTCTAATCAGACCGTGTTGACATGTTCTCTTGTTATTCCCAAAACCTTGAAAATGTAGACCTTGCACTGATTGATCCTTGTTGGCATGTTCTCTTGTTATTCCAAAAACCTTGCAAATGTAGCACCTTATTAGGTTGGGATTTCGAGGTAACCTCCCACTAACAGGCTCATTTGTCTCCTTTCTCATTGTTCTTCTTAGGTTGACTAGGGAACCACCTTAGGGGCATTGGATGGACAAGGCTATGATCAATTTGTCGTCACATGCTTTAATCAAGAATAGGATGGGTCCATTAACTATAAATCTTTATGTAGGCATCCCTTGTGAAGTACCAGTCACAGTAGTCTCCTATGTTGGCCCTTTTATGACATATGCAAACTGCAACATGCTTCCAAATGATTCCACTGATGTCCCATGTTCCACATTCGCACTTTATGAAGCTCCAAGATGTACCACAAACTTAGTACAACTGTACAACCACTCATTACTTCGTACTCCTCTCTACCGGCAAATATTATTGAATAATTCATTCGGCTGTTATACCATTCAGTTTCTTTCGAACATTGGGGATTACCAATCCATCTCATGTTGCATTTTTATACCTTTTTTGAACCCTATCCATCAAATTTGACCGAATCATATCAACTAAGGTTAGAACGGACTTATCCCTAAAGGCACCTGGTTGAAACTTGAAAGACTCAGTGGGCTATTTGTCACATGGTTACTTCTGACCAAAGGGTCAAAAGCATGACTGACCCATGCGCTCAAAGGTGCTTCGTCAACCAATCAGATGCATCCTTCAACATGTCCATTGCACCTTGAAAGAAAGATAGCTATATGCTCAGACAGCAAACCAAAACTATTTCCTCAAGAGCAATCGCTACATCGTGAACATCAAACAATATGTCCAAGTAACAATATAGATCATCATCCAAGATCATAGTAGTCAAAACGGCGCTAAGGAGTTTTGGACTCCTGGACGCCTAGGCGACTCCTAGGCGAGTGGTTGTCCTTAGGCCGCCTAGAACCACTTGGCTCCTAGGCGCCTAGGCAGTTTTTTACTTGATCCAATTTTTGTGTTTTTCCAAAATTAAGTTGAATTTTGCTCAGTACAATAAAAAATTTGAGTTGAATTAACTCAAAATTTGAGTTTGTATTAACTCAAATTGAGTTGAATAAACTCAAAATTGAGTTGAATTAACTCAAATTCTTATGATGGGTTCATAAGAATTTGAGGTTTTTTCAAAATTGAGTTGAATTAACACAAAATTGAGTGAAATTAACTCAAAATTGAGTTGAATTAAATCAAATTCTTATGACGGGTTCATAAGAATTTGGGGGTTTTCAAAATTGAGTTAAATTAACCCGAAATTGAGTAGAACTAACTCAAATTGAGTTGAATTAACTCAAATTCTTATGATGGGTTCATAAATATTTAGAGGTTTTTCAAAACTGAGTTGGATTAACACAAATTGAGTTAAATTAACTGAAAATTAAGTTGAATTAAATCTAAACTTAAACACAAAATCCTAATCTCTCTCTCTCATATATATATATATATATATATATATATATATATATATATATATATATATATATATATATATATATATATATATATATATATACAGTACGGTTCAATTGCCTGACGTCGCGCATGCTTATCTTGCCCGACAAAAAAATTTGAGGGGCCTAGAGGTTTTATAATTTGCTGATTTTTGGTGAGGATGATCATCTTGCCATAGATAGGACCTCCACCAAAAATCAGCAAATTATAAAACCTCTAGGTCCCTCAAATATGCTAGTCAATTTAACAGTTCAAATAGACGGTCGATAATGAAGAACACCTTTGAGAGACCTAGAGATTTTGTAATTTGATGATTTTTTGTGGTTATATCTATGGCGTGATGATCATCCTCACCAAGAATCAGCAAATTATAAAACCTCTAGATCCCTCAAAATTTTTTATCGGGCAAGATAAGCATGCCCGATGTCGAGCAATTGAACAATACTATATATATATATATATATATATATATATATATATATATATATATATATATATATATATGTATATATATATATATATATATGTATATATATATATATATATGTATATATATATATATATATATATATAGAGAGAGAGAGAGAGAGAGGAAACAGGAAATGAGCTGCCAGCCTATTTCGGCGAAATGGGAAGCCACCCATTTGAAGTCCTTAGGAGTTTTAGAATGTGCTGAATTTTTGTGAGCATAAGCACCTTATTTTAGATAGAACACCCACAAAAATAACACATTCTAAAACTCCTAAGGGCATCAAATGTTAGAAGTTTTATCGAACGTCCGTTGTAACTGTTAATATGAAATATTAGATTTGATGCCCCTAAAATTTTAGAATGTGCTGATTTTTCGTAGGTGTGCTATCTAACGTAAGGTGCTTATGCTTAAAAAAAATCAGCATATTCTAAAACTCCTAGGGGTGTCAAATGGGTGGCTGCCCATTTCGTCGAAATAAGTCGTCAACTTATACCCTGTATCATACTAGTAATGCCCGTGCCTAAGGGCATTCAAAATATTAGGGCGACAAAAAATATTTCAAGGCCGGGAACAATATTTCTAGAAAGGAGGCATTATTTTGAAGGTGTAATAAAATATTTCAAGAGTGACAACAATATTTTAAAAAAGATAATCATATTTCGAGGGAGAACAATATTTCATAGAAGGTGATAATATTTTGAAGGAGGTGACAATATTTCGTGAGCGGTGATAATGCTCGTGTATGTCGACACTCAAGCAGGGTGGGGGGCTATTAGTTTTAATTTTTGAATTCAATTTTTTTTAAGTGATTGAAAATTTCCATCACTTTGAAAACAAAGATATAAACAAAATATTTCCTTTCCTTCCCTTCTCTCCCTCAATCACTTTCTATCTCTCTCTCCTATTTTTTGCATGGGCTATAAATATCGATCTTGCATAGTTTTTATTTTTTTTTTTGCATGGTTTTTTTCTTCTCTTTGAGTGAAGCCTAAATCAAAGGTTTTCAAAAAAATGCTCTATACATGAAAAAGAGAAACACATTAAAAATAATTTGCATATATGACTAAAGCATTTTCTTTCTCAATACATGCAAAAGAATAATAAAGTGACATGCTAAGTTTTAAAGAGAGGAAAACGAAGGGAGACCTGCTCCAACACTGGAATTGGCAGAAGTCCAGTTATTCTGCCAAAATGTACTGCAGCGGAGATTATAGCGGCCACAAGTACGTCGGGTACGGGCTACTAGGATGAAACAAAATGAAATTAATAAAATACTAGTACAGAGAGTCAAAATTCGGTTATGATCAGATGCCAAGCAAGCAAGCCAATATATATCATAATGGTCCATTTGAATGTCATTTGGTTCCATCATAAGTTTTTCTCTGTAAACAATAAAAAATAACCAGTTTATCTTTGTCTCTAAACAACCCTCATTGTCATCTTTTATACCCATAGCAGGCAAGTGCATCGCACTTAGACCAAACCAGTGTTTTGAAAACCGGACCAGACCAGGGTTCGACCGGTTTGGACCAGAAGAGGAACATGTTTTGGTTCGGTCTTTGAATAAACCGGTTCATTTGGGAAAAAAAACTATTAAAAAATTAATTATACACCATTTTTGCAAAAAATTAGGTGGTTAGTTTTTGAACACGACCTATGGTTTTAAACCCTTTAAGGGTGCCTTTTTAACCAATTAATCACAATGTTCTTTGAAGTATTTTATTAAGTATATATTTTAAATTACATATTTCTCAAGCGGTTCAAGCAATAGTTTGAACCGGTTTGGATTGGACCGGATGCTTTTTCGGTGCATCTTCCGGTTCATTTTTGAAAACATTGGACCCAACATGCTTTCAAATATACGGTTGCACATTGGTCCTGCATTGGTTCATGATCGGCAAGCCACACATGGGTAGGCAACCAGAAAGTGAATCTTCTCCGGTCGACTACATTCTTTCCTCACAGTCATTTATTGACATCGTTTTTATTTTTTTCATTCTTTTCTAGCAATCGCAGAAGGGTAAAGAATAAATAATAATAATAATAATAATCATAGTCAAAGAGCCAAAAATATCCCGACCCGGCCTCTTCTCCCCTTTCCCCTTCTGTGAAAGTGAGGAAAGAATGAAAAAATAAAAAACGATGGCAATAAACGGCTGCGAGGAAAGAATGTAGTCGACTGGAGAAGATTCACTTTCCACGGATCGAAAAAAATTGTCAAACAAATTCAAGTCATCGTTTTTTTTTCCCAGATCCATGTCCACGAGAGAGCACAGATCGAGGGCGGAAAAGCAAAGATCTGGGTCGGGCTGGATCGTGGATGTACAGATCCGGCCAGCTGCGACTCCGACGACTACGGGTGGCGATCGAGGCCATGTCAAACCATTGTAATAGCAATCAAACCTATTTTTTTATTAGAGTCAAAGTTCTGGATTCGTGGAATAAAGTGAACAATGAATTTGTTTGACAATTTTTTCATATTTTTGGTCAAAACATCGAACCAACCAAAGTCAAACTTGAGCTGATCACGGCAACCAAACCAATTTGTTTTTACCGATAATCCAAAGTCTCAAAATTGATGCAAGCATTCAAATTACATCCGGCTGCAACCTCATTATGCATTCAAAGTTGATTTTTATTTAAAAATGTAACCAACTCCCTATTTTTATTTGTCGATTTCGATTCCAACAAATATAAGCATGCAAGGATATTAATAACAGGTAACCAAGAGTAAGCGAAAAACATAAGCATGCAAATCTTAATTGTACTTTATATATTTCTGGATTCGTGGAATAAAGAGAACTTGAATTTATTTGACATTTTTTTCATATTTTTTGTCAAAACATCGAACCAACCAAAGTCGAACATGAATGCGATAGACAGCTGAGATCGGGTGGTTTATCTCTCAAGGTGAATGTTCACATGGGTTTAAATCCTAGCCTTTAATTTTAAATAAATCATGGTCGTTGTTTGTACCCCCCATAAAATTGTCCCCTATTATATAGATATATATATATATATATATATATATATATATATGTAGAGAGAGAGAGAGGAACACATATGTCCGATCTACGGTCCACAGCCGTCCGATGCACCGGCCGCATGCATCCAATGCACAAAGTGGTGCATCGGACGGCTGCAGACCGCGGACCGCACAGACCACACCTAAGCATTCCTATATATATATATATATATATATATATATATGGGTCGGGATCGGCTGACCCAGCAAATTTTGACCCAGCAATAACCCAGCACCCTTTGATGCACCTAGAGTTTTAGAATGGGCTGATTTTTTGTAGGCATGTTGTCTATGGTATGTTGATCATCCTCACAAAAATTCAGCCCATTCTAAAACCTCTAGGTGCATCAAATGCGCTCTTCAAATCAACAGTTTTCGACTGTCAATTTTAACCGTTGATTTGAAGAGCGCATTTGATGCACCTATAGGTTTTAGAATGGGCTGATTTTTTGTGAGGATGATCAACATACCATAGACAACATGCCTACCAAAAATCACCCCATTCTAAAACCTCTGGGTGCATCAAAGGGTGCTGGGTTATTTGCTGGGTCATCCGATCCTGACCCTATATATATATATATATATATATATATATATATATATATATATATATATATATATATATATATATATATATATATATATATATATATATATATATATATATATATATATATATATATATCACCTAAGCAGTGCCCAGGCACCGCTTCGCCTAGACAGACCAAAACGCTTAGGCACCGCCCAGCCGCCTTGACTACACTGAAAATGATATAGCACTTTGATTGATTCTGATTACAGTGAAAGCAAAATCATTGTGTAAAATTACCAAATCAAATGAAACCCTAATTCTATAAAACTTCAACTTATACAAATTAAATCCTAACTATATGTTAATCGAATGAAACCATACAATCTAGCAATTGAATCCCTAAATTCCTTGTTTAACTGGATTAAAACCTGAACCACAAACACTGAATAAAACCTAAATTCGAGAAACTAAACCAAAAAATTTCCCATCTGCCCGATTAAAACACATTCCACATAAATCAATTAAACCATACAAGTATAAAAATTGAAACCCTAACTTCCCCGTTAACTTAATTAAAACCAATATTGCACATACATTGAACAAAACCTAATACCTAGATATAAGTCAAAGAAAGCC
This sequence comes from Chamaelirium japonicum, assembly GCA_947650365.1. Taxonomy (NCBI): domain Eukaryota; kingdom Viridiplantae; phylum Streptophyta; class Magnoliopsida; order Liliales; family Melanthiaceae; genus Chamaelirium; species Chamaelirium japonicum. Next base: position 43,036,355 of record OX393550.1, read on the forward strand.
CTAAATCTATTGTTAGTATTCCATTTTTTATAGGCAAGGTGAGAGAAAGAGAGTCTTTCTTCTTTCGTTGTCCATCTTTGAGGTCATTTCAATGTCCTCGTTGCTGACATCGATCAATGTTCTTTACAAGTAATTCCCCAAACTCAAATGGAATTTAGAGCTCTTGAGGAAGGAATATGAAGAATATGATCGGAGTCTTTTGTTTTCTACTTTGAGGTCGTTTCAATGTCCTCGTTGTTGCCATCTATCGGTGCTCTTCACAAGTAATTCCCGAAATTCTATTAGACTTTAGAACTCTATGAGGAAGGAACGGGAAGAATTATGATCGGGAAGTGTTTTCACCCTCTTGAATCAGGGAGGGGATGGGATTTGGTCCATCTATTAAATGAATTTACCCATCATAAAAACATTCCTTCTAATTGAACCTTATGCAGAAGTAAAGAGCATAAAGGTAATTTCAAACCCTTCGGCAACAAGATATGGCCACAAAATCACTGACAAGGGAGTGCAGTGTAATTTCAAAAGGTCGAAGGGAGCTACCTGAAATTCGGACTAATCACAGGGGAGGTTAGTGTAATTTACCCAATGTTTAACTATTTCCAATTCTACTCGCATTGGATTGCAAAAAAAAACTCTACTTGCATCAGAATTTGGTTCATCTCATCATACCAACATCCAAAACTGGGACATTGCGAGCAAACAAAAGACGCAGGAATCCAAGATCCAGACAGCAATAGGGGTAGGGGTAAAAATGGAAAAAGGGCTCCTAGAGAACGAGGGAGGTGGGATCACCTTCGTCATCGTCATCGTCATCCTCGTCGTCGTCATCATCGTCGTCGTCCTCCTCCTCCTTGACGTCTTCAATGATAGGGGCATCATCCTAGCAAAACCCACACACCATCATCAGTCATGACAAGGTGAGCGGGGCGAGACCGTGAAGGGGAGAGGATCGGCGTACCTCTTGCTTATGCTGCTTCTCCTCCTTGAGGGAGGTGAGCTCCTGCTCCTCCTCCGCGTCCTGCACCACCGGACCAGGCATCCTCTTCGCGGCGGCGGAAGCGGAGGCGCCGGAGGCCTGAATAGACTCGCTCTCTCCGGTGGAGAAGGTGTAGAGGCAGCGCGTCGATTGCACAGAGCATGCTTATCAGGACCCCAAATGGGAAATATATACACGATCCACTCACTCACGTGCGGTGCGTGTCCTCTGTCTCTGGGTTGGATGTGTGAAGATTAGACTTGGAAGTGGAAGTTGGATCCGGGTTCTGAATTAAATTTTTTTAAATACAAAAATATAATAATTTTATGGGGTCTTAGGTCTAAGCCCTTCCTAAGCCCTAGCTGACAATCCTTGTGTCTGTTGCGTTTAACCTTAAGTCCCTCCGTAACTTTTTTTTTAAAATATTTATTTCACCCCTACAGTAATATGGTAATAGTGCATGTGAAAGTGACCGCTACAGTGATATTTTAATGTAGTAGCTACAGTGATTTCATGGTAGCAACTAAAGTGATTTTTTGTAACCAAGTAATAATTCGGTTAGGAGTGAATTCACTGTAGCAACCGAATTGACACTCTGCTGCCCGAATTGATACTCACAACTGAATTGTTACCGCCACAGCGATTTCACTGTAGCAGTAACAATTCGATTGGGAGTGAATTTATTATAGGTATAGTGAAATCATAGTAACAACCAAATTGATACTCCGATATCCAAACTAATCGTTATCGATATAGTGATTTCACTGTACAAGCAACAATTCAGTTTGGAAGTGATTTCATTGTTGTTACAGTGAAATCATTATAGCGGCTAAACTAATACTTCAAACCACACTAGTACTATACGACATTGAAAGAAGGGTAGTTTCATCATTTGTAAAAGGGTTGAAAAGTCAAAAATGATGGTTGGAGGGTTTGATGTAAAACATGTCTTTCTCGGAAGGGATTGGATCTCAAACAAACACTTTGTCTAGACTGGAACTCAAAACCATCTCCTAAAAAAAGGGTTTTTCCCTAAGTCCCCTTAATTTTATTACCCCCCCAAAATTAATGAGCTTACCCATTCCCATTACCCCATGGTTTCTTACCTTTTTTTATTAATAGAAAGTTTGTCCTCCTCTTACCCCACCTACTCCCCCCTCCCCCCCCACATGTCCCCATCTCCCAAGCCACTACGGCTTCCACTTCTCTCATCCTCCTTTTCCGTCACCGGAGCTATTAGCACCTCCTCCTTCCCCATCGTTGAAACTACCATCATCTCCCCTTCCCTCCTCCTTCCCTATCACCTTCAGCAAGGGAAGTGGAGGCGGTGACGATGGGGAAGGAGGAGGAGGAGGTGATGGGGAAAGAGGGGAAGGGTAGGCAATATTTGAAGGATTTGGATCCAAAGCGTGTAGCATAAGACGATAAAAATAATGTTTCTAAATGGATCATGGACATGCCTTTTTTTAGGGTTATGAAAATTACATGCATAATAATAAAGTGCATGCATCACAACATATGGAGAAAATCGAGTCGATGAACATGTTGAAGAAGATCGGGGTTGAAGCTCTGCTTTCCTCGAATAACAGCGCATACTCCATGATCCGGCTAACAATGGTGGACTTGTGGGAGTCCTCTTCTTTTGCTCTCATCCTCTTCCTCTTAGAAAGAACTAGGTAAAATCCTACTACCATGAGTGTAAATTCCCTCCTCGTCTTTCTCTTTCTCTCTCTTATTCTTCTGACTTTCTACAGAAACTGAAGGGTACCACCACCAATTGTTCCCCTCCTTTTTTTCTTTTATATACTGCCCTAGAAGCCCTAGGGGAGAGAGAGAGAGAGAGAGAGAGAGAGAGAGAGAGAGAGAGAGAGAGAGAGAGAGAGAGAGAGAGAGAGAGAGAGAGGAGTCCCACTTAAAGGGGAAACCCATATGGGAAGGACTCTCCTATAAAAGAGGGATCTAGTGTGAACACTTTGACTTCCTCCTAACTTATAGGAATTGGATTTCTCTAATCTAACTAGGAATCTATTATCCAATAGAATTATCCACTATGGACACCTATGATTAATCCATCTTAATTAAAGGTTGACCTCCTTAGTCCAATAGGATACATTATATAAGAGCCTTGAAGCCCTCCTAATACGTGGTCACTTATGACACTTCATAGAAATTAGAGGAGTCAACTTAGTCCACCAGGATGCCTTTAACCATGATCTAGAGGTGTGATAAAGTCAGCCTCACTCTCATGATTGAACTCCACTCACTTAAACTCGGTTTACTTCTACATTCTAAGAGATGGACCCATTTGGGGTGGACCCGCCTGTGAATTATAGTCACACTAGGAGCCTCCCACTAGATAGTATCTAGAAGGTGCCACCTAAGATTCCTAATCCAGTTAGGAAACTAAGGTTAGTGAGTCTCCTAATCCACATGTACTTGGCGTCCTAGTTATCGTGGAGTTATCCATTACTAGTAACCCTAACTGTACTAGGATTAGCTCAACTTGACCATAAAGGTGATTAAGAGTTGGAATCTTCAGGACCCTCAAGACCCCAATACCATTGGCTCCAATTGGACATATGGTCATAGTCATCTCATGACTTAGACCATGAACCAGTTAATTATGAATCCAACCACTATTAAGTCATAATTGCACTCTGAGGTTATTAAGTAAATTACATGAGTGTACTTATCCAATTATGTTGCACTTAACCCCTTCTTATTTTGGTGTCCAGGAAGCTATTTGGGATTATGCTGACTGTCCCTCCCAATACAGCTCACCTACTTGAGTCCAGACATCTCATTTCCCAGTGATCACCATCTTTACTTTTATTTCATCCGGTTGGACTTAGAGATCAACCCTTCATGATAGTCATTCAAGGAGGCACCATATTCCTTTGGGGAATCTAAAATTTCTACGAACCACCGCGTTCCTCATTATTCAATGCAAACCACCCAATCTATCCAAGATTGGCTTAAGATAGACCTTATTGATTGGTAGGTTAAAGTGACAAACATCGAACCTAGAGTCCACATCATATACTTGGATTTAGGAGCTAGGCAACTAGTAGTAGAGCTACATGTGGTCTTGGGTGACAATACTTAAAGACCTGGTACACTCTCTTCATTCCAATCAGTGCATTCCAAATGCACCAACACTACATGATTTAGAATCAACATTCTAATGGTCGAGATATACCACCTCTCTCTTACAAGAAGATCATGTGTTACAGTCCTACATACTGGATGTCTAATCCAATAACCGATTGTGAACCTACTTAGGCGCGTATGACAACTCACATCTCCTATATGTGGATCTTATCTACATACCCAAGTTACCTAACCTACACTAAAGTGAATTAGTGGATTTATGCATCCCATGTACTAAAGTTTGTAAGTTTTAGTAATGCATGTTTTATAAGTGACGGGGCATATTGGAATTCACCATCGACTCCGACAATGCAGAAGGAGGAAGAGGAGAGGCGGTCGTGGCTCCAGGCTTCCAACAATGGAGAAGAGGGAGGGGAGGGAGGTGGGGTATAAAGGAGGAGAGGCTTTGGGGTATGTATGACATGGGGTATGAGGTGGAGTGTGGGGTATGTAATTGCCATCCAAAAATATGTGGATAAAAGGAAGGGAAAAGCTAAGGAAATGAGGAATCTGAAGTAGTTTTGGGGTGTGAATAAAATATCAGGTGTATTTCACGGCAATATTCTTCAAGTACCACACATTAAATTGAAAAAAATACCCGGTGTATGCCAAGCCTTATTTTCTGACTACGACCACCCTGCGCCCGTGCTCCGACCACCGCTCAGCTACCGATGGTGCTCCCACCACTCTTGCCAATGTTGGAGCCCTCTGCATGCCACCACCTCCCCCCCCATCCCACCCCCACCCACCCACCCCCACCCCCCCCCCCCCCACCCCCCACCACCACCACCACCACTTCTTTCCCCTCCCCGCCTATCGCCGACAATGTTGGTCAATAGCCACAATGTGGGTTCAACTCCCACTCCCCTCGATTTACCCAGGAGTGAAGTGGAAATTGTCGAGCGGGTCGGGCTTTACTCCTGGAGGGATTAGTCCGAGCCTGAAGTGAGGCATTGCCTGAAAGATTTCGGGACACCGGCCGATCTTTAAAAAAAAAGGGGATAAATCATGAATAGCAATCAGGAAAATTGGAATCACCAGAATGTAAATATGGCTATAAGATATTTATGAGGTCTCTGGATTGTTGATGCGAGTACATTACTAAGAACAATGGCATTCAACATGAAATGCTTAACCCGAATGTTCAACCATAATCGCGTGGCATCCAATCACAGCATCCCTTCACCTGTCAGTTGGGGCTGGGTGCAACGGACGGCTGTGATCCGGACACATCATTCTGGCTGGCCATTGGGGTTAAATAGTATTTTCTAATTTCTAAATTATTATAACATTTGGGTTCGACTTGTAAGGATTCACAATTATAGGTGGCAACAATGAAATTGACTCATGGATGCAAGTCTGAAGTATCTAAACAAATACTTCTACTTAAACTGAATGACATGGCAGACAAATGCCTACTCATAGAGATAATAGCCCCCCCCAATATGTGAGAAAATGCTGCACCTGTTTTTCTCTCCCCACCCCCAAATTAACGCAGGAAATGATATCCGTAGAGCCAAAATTGCATGTCAGAACAAAGGTGCGCATATTGCCGACAAGCTTTCCCTCCTTGGAAGGTGTGGGGGCTAGCGGGACGAACTGAAAAGAGCTCGACCAATGATGCCGGTCGCCTCGATGTAGCGCTCCACACACCGAGAGATGCAGCTGCTCTCGCTCCCGCTCAGGCTCGTTCCGGGCTTTGGGATGCACTTCGTGAAGCATTTGCTCCTTACCGTCTGTGGAGTGAAAAGCAACACAGCAAATCGGGTAAATGGCTAATTACAAAGCAGGGCACTGAAAAAAATAAATGCAGGAATTGGTGTCGCAGAAATCTCCCTTGCTGACACCGAAAATCTGCAACAAGTAATATATATCTAATAATATAGAAAAGAGAATTCCCCCTTACTGACACCGAAAATACAATAAATAAATAAATAACTCAAATTTAAAACTAAGATCGATGTAGGACCCGACTAAATCTTAATTTATAAGCCTAAGCAAAAGCCCAACTATAATCATATACCTAAAGTTTCCTAGTAGAATTCACACTAATATAGGAGAGACTTAAATAAACGCATTGACGGATAGTCCCACATCGGTGAGGGCAGCACCCATCACCCACTTAATATACCCCCTGTGGACCTCCCCTTACGACCCGGGTTTTGGGGTGTGAGGGTATCTAACAAAGCGAAATTTGTATAAGACCACCGTCAAATCAACATATCCAGCATTTTCCATTCCACTACACACAGGGCCTCCACGACGCAATTGTCATGCACTTAAGATTGCTAATATATAGAAAACCAGGGAGGTCAGCAGATAGACATGGCTTCAAAAATTGCCTGGCATGTCATCGAGACATACCAATGGTCAGATTTTGGTCATATGATTGCAATACCTCTTTGGATACCTACTCTAAGGGTGTCACCGTGTCGTCATCTCAAAAAGCTTCACGGATTCCTTCTCATTAATATAGACGACGTCTTGGATTGAAATCTTGTTTAGAACCTTCCATTCTTCGAGTTCATCATTGCTGCAAGGCGAGTTGAATTAGACATTTTGCTTAAAAACATCTGATATGTGATATATAAAGTTATTTCACTTTGTCATATAACATCTCCTAGCGTTTGATTCTGAACCTGAATGATATACAACAAAAAAATCAACCTCGTAGGAAACATGTCGAGATGGTTCTCTTCCTATAAGCTTAATAGGTTGTAAGATGAGCCCATTTTGACGTTACCATGTCTCCACGTCTCAACTCCAATATGCTCACCATAGGTCCCAATTCATTGTCGATCCATAATCCATGTAATATTTCATATCTTCGATCGCACCAAATATCTTTATTCCTAGGACCAATGACAATCTATCCTGGTAGCAAACTAAAAACTCTACACCATATTTATGATAGTTTAAGGATCTTCATTTCCAATCAACAAAATATGAAGAAAACAAAAACTATTTTTTAAATTTAGAAAGAAAAAAACTATTATTTGTTCAACAGTTAAAGGATTGTGAAGGGAATCTTATCTCTCCGCTTAAGCAAACAACAAAACATTGCACAAATATTCAAAGGTCTTAATGAAATTTCATCCTTACAGATATGTTAATCATACCAAAAAGCAGAAACAAACAACAAGCATAGTCAAAATTCAACTTTTGCTGGAAAACAGTATACAAAACCAAACATCCAGTCAAAATGCACTTCTCTCCATAAGCAACTCCAATGGTGCTTACTGATTACCTATGCATTTCATACTATAAAATTTATAAAGGGTTCCACTTCGGTACCAAATTGTAAAATTCGGTACCATACCAAACCCATCTGCACCATCCATCTCATTTTCCTTGAGCGGTGGGAGCATTATTCTAGGAGCCATGGGATGAACCCTAGGTGGATGCCTGAGATCCACCATAAGGCCATCCGATGATCCCTATGAATTTTGGTATGGTACCGAAGTGGGTACATACACCAAACCATAACCATCAAGCGTTGCCCCATCTATTTAGGGCGGGCTTTACGAATTCTTCTTTGCTGGTCATTCCTGTCAAGGGCCATAGAGTTAGTGCAAAAAAAATTCCATGTTTTTTTTTCTGACTTCCATCAGGTACTGCCCTTGTTATTGGCCTTCCATGATAATCCGAGAGGATCGAGATCCTCTCTTGACCAAGAGATCCTCTGGTCTCCATTGTCCATGCCATATCATATTAATTTATTATGCATCAGTTTGTACTCAATTGATACAACTCCTACACTTTTCTAATATACTCATTCCTCATTGTCGCACATTCATCTTTGCAGTCCAACATTCTGAACCATACAACATTGCAGACTCCCTCCCTCCCTCTCCAAGATATCGAAAGCAACCACATTGTTGTGTTTCTTGGCTATAAAATATTGAATAGGACTGCAAATTAAGATTCTCGAGAAGCAAATACTTCCTAAGTTCTCCATTAGAAACTTCTTGATTAGCTTTGCTTGCCTCATGCACTGCTTGACATGCATATATCAAAATATCAAGCTATAGCTATCAGCATTCTCAAGACTGAAAACAAGATTGCAAACAATGTCTCTATCCCACACTTCAAGATATGTCTTTGGATCACAAATTGATAATCTACCCCTTCTAAATTGCCGCACCAAGTAAACTATCCACCCTAGTTAAGCAGTCATACAACAAAAGAGCATTCTTTACAAATTGAGACAGCAAAGAGTACAACAAATCAAACTGCCCAAGGGCCCTCATCAAGGGAAATAGACTGATATTTAAAGCCCAAGTTTGACAGTCTTCCTAGCACAATTAAACACAAGAGACAAATACTCAACATATCAAATTCCCTAAAGCTAAGCATAATATGGAAATATGTTCTCTGCAGCGACATAGTTAACTACAAGCAAGAAGACATTCTGAGGACCAATATCATCAATAACTGATGAAATGAAGTCACATATATACACCATGCATATTTCATATGCCTATAAGGCTTTAGGAACACAGCATTTTAGGAGCCACTACTAAGTTCAGATATGCCATATTGGTGCCCGATATCCATGAAATTGTCATTAAAGTACAACCAGATTTTTGCATGGAATACACACTCGCATGCATACGACACGAGTACGTGCACGCACGCGTGCGTGCGTGTGTGTGTGTGTGTGTGTGTGTGTGTGTCATATATAATCCTGGGGGTTGTCAGTGTTTTCATCATTTGGAGATGGCGCTAATTTGACTTCTGGAAATGATGTTGATTCGGAAATGTATATAGAGAAAATAGTAATCTTGGAATTTCAAAGTAATTGTCTAGCATTTGACCTGTATTTTGGTATAAACGAAAAAAACAATAGCCACCCATCAAGGTGTTAGAGAATATGGTAGTAAATGTCTAACATTTGACCTGCAAAGATATATATACAAGGAGCCTGAAGGAGGTGAGTGTGGTCACCAGCATGGCGAGCACACCACTCTAGACAGGAGAACCAAAGGAAAGCATATACATATATCTGACACAAGGTATCGCTACAGACCAGACTGGCAGTCACATGGGATTTGATACTCATGAGCAATGCCACACTGCACGAAATGTACGGAAATGTACAATACCTGTCCTGCTATCAAGATGATGTCGATATGAGAATGTAGAGATGGCTATATCAAGATCATCTGTAGGACTAAATTAGTTATTGATTCCATGTTGATCTAAAGAAGATATGTGGAGATTGCATTAACACCCCTTATATTGCATCAAGAGTAGACTATGCTCCAGACCAGAACAATGAAGGCGATTTATAAATCACGTCAAACAATGTAGGTGAAAAATGAGATAAATCACAGCATCTATTTCCACACAACAACTTGGTAAACATCATCATCATGCAATGCAAGTAACCACACCACAAACTAATAGCTAGAGGCCAATAATGTTAAAAAAGACACAGGACATGTAAAAGACCCATGAAAAACTAAAATAAAGGAAGGCAAGAGAGGTCCAAAAAAGGCACTAACAAAAAATAGGCTGAGGCCTCGCAACACAAAAAAAAAAGACTTAAAAACAATTCATACCGACACACACTAAATTCTTCATTACAAACCAGACCACTAAAGAGACCCTCAATATTTTGGAAAGGAACAGTCAACAGACTTAGTGGTTCATGGATGAGAATACTCCATACAACTCCATACATATTTGCTGACAATACAATCGAGATTAGATCTCAATGGAGTCAATTTGGTGGTCTAGATCAATATTTTATCTAAGTTATAAGCCACCAAAGCCTAAACAAAGTAGCATAGGAGACTGGCTACACGTAATATAGATGGGAAAAATATGTGTACGTAAATGTCCGTACAAACTGGATCTTCTTCATAAATGGCAGCCTTCTAATAGGTGTTTTGGACTTTTCTTTATTTATCTTTCTTGGACAATTTTAATTTACAACAGCGGGATCCAAGGGTATTAAAACTCAGAATTGGAGAAATACTTGTAACATGTAAGTTATTTTCTCTCTTCTATCATCTTGTCCCCTTTTTCATACAATCTCGTCAAACTTTTGTTTATTCGCATGCAAAAAACAGTCACTGGATTAAGATCTGCATATTACGACAATGACAACTACTAAGATGCTTGATCTTCTAATGACACAAGCTGATGAATGTTCAGTGCTTTTTTCAAGATCAGAGAAGACACATTCTTGTTTCCACTTAGATTCCTAAACGAATTGTGCACTTCAAATTCAATTTTATTTCAACTTTATGTCGTATACCTGCTCGTATTTGAGATTGCATATATCTATTTGCAAATCTGGCCTATTGTCATATTTTCCAATTCAAATTGATCCCTCTACTATACCTGGTAGAAATCTGATCTGACAATGAATTTGTTTGAAACTCTTTGCCTAAGACACTTATAGGTTATTAAAAAATCAGTAAAAATAAGTATATAAAGGTCATTCTAGCTCAATCTCCTTAATTTCCAGCAAGTAGGTACTTGATAGATTGTGGATTTAACGCTACCGAGTTAATATAGTCAACTATTGCATAATTTTGGGTGGTTCATACTTTCATTGTGTTGCCGGAAAATCTTCAGCCAATCCCTTTCTTTAATGTATCTACACTAGTAAAATATTTGTCATTTTCTGTTCTAGTTGCAAAAAAGAATTGTAACTTGTGACCTGTATTGCCACGTTTCCTATATGTAAGTGCAGAACATGTGCTGGATTATTCTTTGATTCACCCTTGAATTCTGAAGGGTTCATAAGATTCCGAATTGCATAACCTAGCAACATCAAGATATCAAAGCTCTTCCGAGCTGTTCAATCAGCCCAACAATCCATTTTTCCAATCGTTTCCATCCTTTTCTTCTTTTTTTTCTTGATGGAGTAGCACTTCCAAGATGTTCCTTCCAGGCGCTCTTATAGCCTGAAATTCAACACTATGACGTTATACATGGAAGACCAATAGCATGACTCTACAATGATTATGATAATCAAGGAGGAATTGGGTTAAATAAAAGATAAATGTGGAACCTTCACAACTGCAACGTGGAAGAATCGGGAAAGCTCCACTAGGATATGATTTGAAAGATGACAATGTGGTTATAAAAACTTCACTACCCGACATCAATCAGGCGGCTAATGATATTAAAGAAGACAAGACTATAAATCTAGTTAACGTAAAGGAATCTAATGAAGAACCAGCAAGGAAAATTACCCGAGTGAATATTCGTTACATCGTCAGCTTATGACAATCACAGAAAAGCAACAGGATGTACCAACAAACAATGCTGACATGACTAACCATCGAAATGCCAAATCCAATACAAGTTATATTTGTTAATTTGGAGCCTCCTGTCAGTCATGACACAGGGAAATAATCGATCAAGATCTAGATATTGATCCCCGTCAACAAGCTCAGTGAACCTTGGACACTCAAGAGCAAACTAGGCAATATATTGCAAGAAAGAACTTTGTCAGTCTCTATCAACATCTCATTGCAATCCACAGGTGGAACTGCATAGTGGAAGAAATTGATGCATCTAGGCCCAACCTAAACGGCAAAGATATCTAATCAGAGTCTAATCTGAAGGTCTTTCCAGTCCTCTATTCATTAGGAATTAGGAGTCTTTTCTTCTACCATTAGGACTTAAGAGTCTTTTTCTTATTTTGTTGCAATTAGGGGTAAAATTGTAAAAATTAATAATAAGAAAACCATCACGTGGATGGACTAGATTACAATTAGGGAGTGAGTTAATACAGGCGAGATTTGATCTGATGGAATCAATTTAATATTTGATGGACAAGGTGGCATGACAGCGAATCATAAGACAGTTGAAGCCTAAATTTTAGAAGAATACGAGATCAGTTACGCATAGTATAGAGAGTGAAAACCGATGTCCTTACAAGCCCGCATGAACTATATTTTCTTTACAAATGACAGCCTTCCAACAAGTGGTCTTTTCATTATTTAGCTCCCTTGAAGAACAAGTGCGGGTTCGGCGCACGTACAATGCGACCTCTATCGCCGGCATCTCAATCGTCCTGCATCGCATGAGGTTATCAACTAGTTCTCTTTACAATGTTTTTTCTCTCTACAAAATTTTTTGTTTCAATAATATTTTCTCCCCCTACAACATTTTATATTTCAACTATATTTTTTCACCATTAAATTCTCTGTGATAACTTCGCTCTACAACATACTCTCTACTAGTCGGATTCCCAGGCGATGCCCGAGAACTCTTGGCAGACAAACAGTATACTAGGGTTACTTTTGCTTTGTTAGCAAAGGCAAGTATTACGAAGAGTCTTCAGAAGGGTAGCTTTGACAACCAAGATCCAAGAGCTAATATAGTCAAGACTCTTAAGGCGGGAAAAGCTAAGATGGATGAGGTGAGGTGAGGTGACGCGTCCAAGTCCATGAATTAGTCTCGCATCGCTTCGGGAGAAAAGGTTTCTGAGCTAAGGTATACGGATTCGTGGTGAGATATAAGTAAAAACAGATAAAAATCAGAACCAAATATTGTAGAAAGTGAAAAAAAATTTATGAGATAGCTAAGATTTCAAGGCTCAAGAAGGTTGTCCTTAGTGTAGTCAAGGCGTCAAGGCTTCGCCGAGGCGAGGCCTAGGCGATAAAAATTAAATATATTAAATAAATATAAGTAATATATAAACATAAGTAATTTGTGGTTTTATGCATTATAAAATTTAATTTCTAGAGACAGATATGGTCGAAATAATAATATTTGATAAAGGGTATGATCCCAGAGCATATGGTAAGCTACAAGACTATTATTATTGTAGCAAATAGGAATCACACGTCAACCACAATGATTATACATTTCAAATATGAATCACATATCAACAAGAGTAACATAACCCTATTATAGCCATAAATTCAAGCAAATATCATAAGCATAAACATAACCAGATTAGGTAATCTATTATTTTTTGGAACAATTCACATCCACGTATCAAAAAAAAACAATTACAATTACTCATCTAAATCACCTAACCCATCTACATCATTGTCACTCTTATATGAATAATCCTTATATGCCTCTTTCGTCATTTTCCTTTTCAAACCCTGAGAACATTGACACAATAGTTTTTTTTTCATTAATGATGGCATGGTGTTGGCCATCTATAAAGCAACATGGACCTATAAAACCAAACAAGAGCCAAGAAAACTCAATTTGAACCCGACTAATTAAAAAAAAATCAATTACTAAAATAGGTGCCTACACCTATAGCCGGGCGCCTAGGCAGCCAGGCGACCGCTTAGACTCCACCGCCCACCTAGCCGCTACCTAGGCTGTCAGAGCTCCAAAACGCCTAGGCAACGCCTTGACTACAATGGTAGTCATATGTGTAGACTGTGCGGCTATACCAGCTACCCAGACTTGGGTAGGAGGTGAACTGTGGAACGTTGTCGAAAACATGTACTAGAATCGTTTTATATGAATATATTATGCAACGTATGAGAATTCGGGTTCCGGCCCAATGAAAAATGAACTTTGTTCATGCGGTTCATCCTATACAGGTTCGAAAAAAAGCCAATTCAACCTTTTTGATCAAAATATCAAAGATAAAAAAAAAGTCTATCATATATATAGATATATAGGAAGCAATCTAGTTCAGTAAGAAAGATCAATCTTTTTGCAGCTAAAAAGAACCAACAATATTCAATTTGAAATTTCAACAAATCAACAATCAATTTTCAACATGCTTTTCTAACAATGATGAATCAAATTTCAATAAAAAGAGCAAATTTATAAATCATTAATCATAACATATGAAAAAATCACATTTAGTGGCAAGAGTCCTTACATAAATCTTGATCTTTAATATGCCATTATGATCCGATTCGGCTGAATCGGACTGGTTTAGTATGGTTAGGAGGGGCTTCGGTTCGGAATGGCCAAATTCTAAACTGAGTTGGTGAACCGGCTACAATTCAGATGAACACTAAAACAATGGTGTTATGTCATGTACCTGAATCACTATGCGATGCACTTTAATCAGTTGCTGATGTTATGAATAAGATCTTGCAGTTTTGTAAATGTAGTATTCTCAATTATGTGTTTTTTAGGTATTTTCAAAAACAAATAAAAAGTCAAAAAACATGCACAAATGGACATGCTACCGCACAACATGCGATTAGGAACTCGTGTCACACATAACATTAGTCATCTATTATCTTCAAAAGGTATATATTATTATATTGTTCAACAAGCACCTCATCAATTGGAGTGATCTCAACAATTGGAGTGTCAACAGGAAAGACTTCAACAATTGGATTTGCACCTAGATGAACCTGGTGCTCTTATGGAAAAACTACTGCTTCGAATCTTCACTCCACCATATACCAACATGTGCAGCCTCGTCACGTAGAAATTATTCATTATAGAAAGTAGATGTCGCTCCCATTGTTTGAACTCGTAGATGCAATATAGGTGTTGACTAAAATAAATCTTAAATGGAAATACTTCCACATTTTGTCTGAAGTTCGATCAATGTAATCATTGTAATCATGAGTCGCCACAAGTTTATTTACGAACTCATAGGGTATTAAACAATGGAGAAACGAGTGGAGAACGAGGATAAAGAAGAAGAAAGAGACAATAGTGAATTGACCACCAAATAAAGCTACCTTTTATTCATCAAACCATCATGGACTAATCTTACATAACTATTGGACTCATACATATAGACTAAGTTAATTTGAGGCCTAAGAAATAGAAAAACAAACACCAAAATAATATATTCTCATCACATTCTTCAAAAAGTAGACCATAAAGATACCCTGGTTGAGAGAGTAGGCTTGGAAGTTCGAAGGTCAGAGTATATTGAAAGGCACTATACATCAGTGTAAATCAAATTCATGCATAATATATATCGTGTGGCTATCACTCCTGCTTTCCCTAACATAAAGCTTCATGTGGGATCCCAAATCCATAATAAATTATGAATGCCAAAGCAATAGAATCTAAATATATACTTTTTCTCCTCAAAATCATCTTTGTTGAAGACGTGGAATGTGTCTAATAAGCCCTTTTTTTACTCAAAATTAAAACAAAAGGAGAAATACAACAAATGAAATATCTAGAACTCAAGCTTGATTTGAAACTGATATAAATCTAAATCAAATGGCCTACAACAACGTACCTAGTGGGTGGGAAGGGAGGGAGCAAATCAAGAAAGGGATAAAAATAGGATATTTGGAAACATTGATTGGAGTTAGGAGCGAATTTGAATAGATTCTTTCTATATGGGATTTAGTTTATCATTTTAACAAATAGAAATGCATACACGAAAATCACATAAACTTTCTTTGTAATGATTATGACACCTATATATTATGGGATTGATAAAGAAAAACTTCTCAAACATGCATTTGCAAAGCTTCAATAAATAAAGACCATGGTAGAAGACTATCTTCATAAAAAATGCCAACTAAGGCCAAATAGAAAATATTTATGAGCCCTTCGGCATCCTTGAGTGGGCCTTTATCCAATATACTCTGAAACACGATATGGGAATCCAGGAGGCAATGTTGCCATTTAAGACGAAAATGATAATTGGAAAGCTTGTTCTTGTATAGTGTAAGAGTTTATCCATTATAAAACTATACTCATGCACTAACTACATACAGAAAACTAAGAGGAAAAGGACGAACAAGTGACAGACCATTTTCGAAACATAATCAGACAGTTAATCATCCCCTCCATGATTTCCTAATACTGTTAACAATGTCTAAAAATACAAAGTGGGTGCCATTGATACAATCATACAAAAATCTTCAAAAGAATAGATGGACAAGGCAGTTGAACTTCCGTTCCAAGATCCAAGAACAAGACAACAATTTGATTGAAAATTCCAAATGGCAAGTGGTAATTTCCAAACAAAATGCACAGCACCCGGTCTCACATAGCATCATTACCTATTTACCTCTAAATAGGATCATGGTCACAAAGATCTCCGAATTTCTCGAAAAATCTCCGAATATTCGAGCATTATGAGACCAGAATAATCTCAAAAATTCACGAATAATACTTCAAAAACACATGAAAAATCCTGAAAATTCTAAAGTAATACTGAAAAACTCCCGACTTTCCACTATTTTTTTCTCGAATCTTCCCCGAATTTGTCTGAACTGAACCAAATTGACCCACCACCGAATTAACGCCGAATCCGAACTTTTCTTACAATGAATACGATTCCATTTTCGGTCGCATTAAGGTATAATAAAAATTAAAGAAAAAACATCAAACTCGTCTATGATTGAGAACAAGGGAAATGAATGGACCTCGAGGAACTCTTCAGCGTAGGCCTGAGCTAGCTGAGCCTTGAGCTGGTCCATCAGAATCTCCGCCGACGGACCCGACGCCGACGAGCCGCTAGACGGTGAAGACGATGAGAATGGATCCATCCGCGATTTTATCGACTCAAATCAGTAGAACCCTAAAAATCTCTTGTCTTCTTGCCTTCGTCGTCGAAGCAGATCGGAGCAGTGGTAGCCCTAATGAGTATGAATTTATATTGCTATTTGCACCCTCAAAATTATTGGGGCCCCAAGTTTTGCATATAGACACCCATTCATTCTTATTTTTTACTAGTGCCCCATTTTTTTACGGCACCCCATATACGGGCTCCCCTTCCCCTCGGACCACCAGTGTCCATGGGAGAGAGGTGAACGTGGTGGCGAGGTGCATGGGGCCGGAGGCTCGGGTGGTGGAGGCGATGGTGCCCCCATCAATATACCTAGGGGTGCAACTCGGGTCGGATTGATTAGGGTTTGAGCCAACCCGAAACCGAACTGAACTAGTTCGGTTCTACCATATTGAAACCCAAACCAACCCGATTTGGGTATAGACCCGAACCAACCCAACCCACACCAAGGTCGGGTTGGTTCTTGGGTTGAGAATTGGTCTAAAAAATTAATGATCATCAGCTATTTACTAGCAAACTCAAGGTCCATGTTAGGCTTTAGCCACCCGTTGAGTTCTTTTGGTAGTTGGTTCAATGTTAGCAAACAAATAACGTTTACTCGGGTGCTAGTGTGATGGAGCCCAAAAGTCCAAACCCGTGACATATATATGTGGACTAATATATGAGTTTGGTTCTCGAGTTGGGTCGGACCTATCCGAGCCTCAATCCGGAACCAACCCGTATTTAGTCAGATCCACAAAACTTACAACCGAACCAACCTATTTAGTCAAAATACCAGAACCAACCCGACCCATTTAGGTCGGGTTGGGTAAGTTCTCGGTTTTACCTGGGTCAGGTTGGTTCGGTTCTCTGTTTTACCCTACCCAAGTTGCATCCTTAAATATACTTGGGAGACTTCAAGCACACAACTGATATTTCCTTTTTATAAAAGTCGGGAGTCCTAGTAATTTTTGGGGTGAAAATAACAACTCCCACTTTCCTAGACTTGACCCAAAAGCTCTGCCCTACATAAATAGGTCCATTGCACCAGGTCCTCCGATCAGATCAATGCATCCAATGTTGCATGTGGTAAGGTTAGTCTGCAAGATTCATGCTGAAGGAACGATGCATATCATCACGTGATTTTACGAATCATAAGGTCTATGTGTAGTATATGCCAACCCTGTAAGCTCCGAAAGATGAGTCCTTAGGGCCTGTTTCAACTCAGTCAACAGGCTAACTAGTAAAGTAAATAGGTGAAAATATTTACTTTCCTATTGTTTGAATCCAAAAGTTGTGATAAAGTAAACATCAGGGGTACGATCGAGAAACGCATTCTCTTTTCCTCATCAATCGCGCGCTACCGTCTGTCACCTTCTGATTTACCTCACTGGTCAATTCAAACAACAATTTGGGAGTAAATGTATTTTCTGATTTACTTTACTGGTCAATATGAACAACAAGAAGTAAATCGGATTTAACTTGTAGATCTGGAAGATTTACTAGCATGCATCCGATTTACTAACCTTTACTTTGTGGGTCCGAAAAGCAAACATACCATAGGGGTTTGAGGTAAGGACCGTATGGTGACTACTAATGGCAGCCTAGTTTTTTTTAGGGGCAGTATAGTAAGTCATAATTTTAATATCCCTATAGTAACCATGCAAATGGCTGCCCATTAAAATACCTATTTTATATAAGTCATCCTTAAAAATAAGGACTTTCCAATTTCCACAATATCCCTGTTTAACCTCTCCCGTTTTCGTCCTTCCTCTTCATTTTTTGCCACCAACGGTGCTCGTGTCTACCGTCGCTGTCTCCTCCTCCTTCCTCCTCGTTGTCCCTTGCCATGTCTCAAACTCTATGATTTATTCAAACCACAAAAATTCTAGGATGCGAAGAGTCCACAATTTCTATAGAAATAGAGCTTTCTATTATTTAAATATAAAGTGGAACATTTAATTCTCAACGAAAAGAAAATACATATGAGATTTCATCTCCAATTCTTCTTCATGGCCCTATCTCGCCCTCTGGCTCCAAATAAGGTTCATAGATGGGATCACCGACCTCCACATGGTTCTCCCCTTTGGTCCACCCTCTGAACCTAAAAGGGTTAGGATTTGTAGCACAATCATTTGTAGGGGGGTGAGCCTCAAGAATTTTCATTCGCCTAGTAGGTTCATGATTCACATAATATTCATATCAAATGGAATGCTATAGAATTGCGATATTCACAAGCAGTTAACAACATTAATGCAAATGTGAAATTATTGACCGACTATGACTCTTTCGGGGTTAGTTGAGACAGTCTTACATCGAGAGTCGTTTCAATCTCAATCAGGCTAGATCCACACCCACGTACTTTAGTCGCATCTAGAATAACCCCTCACCCTAGTTATTTTTGGCCAAAGCGGGATATCCCAACACCTAGGCACTTCGGCCGAAAACTAGGACCAGACCCACACCCTCAATCGGTCAAGCTTTTAACATTCTTTATGGCAACAAAGTGCATACAACATGTTGGAATATAAAACATTCATAATAATAAACATTTAACTATAATCTTAGGGCTCAAATCCTTAATCCCCTACTTGTGTACTAGGGTGGTGATGTGTATCCTGAAATGATATTTCATGAGAATTCATAGTGTACTTTATAGCCTAATTATGCCGTCACAATTGATCTACTCTATTTTCATTCAAAACTTATGTATATTTATAGTTCATTATGTTAGGAATCCATGGCCGCAAACCAAACTCGATTATGACTCCATTTGAGTCAAAGATATGATCAAAAAGGTCAGATAGGTCACATTACATGGTTTCAGACTGCTTTTATAAAGTCTAGATTGTATGTATAATTGATTTTTTTTTTTTTAAATGAGTTGTTTTTATCATTGGCCTAAGCCCACTGCGATCAAGTAAATACAATGGGTCGAGCCAAGTTTGACTTTGCCCTCCAAATTTTGCCTTGAATTAGACTTTACCCCCTATATTTTCATTGATTAGAGTTTACCCCCAAACCTAACTGTTCCGTCAGCTCACCCCTCAAAATTTTATTTCTTTTCCGTCAGCTCACCCTTTCTCTTAGATGGTGAGCTGACGGAACAGTTAGTTTTGGAGGGTAAAGTCTAATTAATGAAAATTTTTGGGGCAAAGTCAAAATAACCCTTTCTTGTATTGGGATTAGCCCAAATGGACATGTGCTTTAGATTTAGTTGGGTCAAATTGTTACATTGGTTGAGCCCAAGCTTTGGTTGGACTTGACCCAGTACATTAATGGTTTTATCCTATGTTTACAATGGGCTCGGTCCACATCAAAATTGAGTTGGTCCAATGCAGATACCGAGGTTGGCGGTGCGACGGTGGTGGGTGGTGGTCCGACTGGCAGTCTAGCGGCGGTGGTCGTTGGCAAGCGACGGTTCGGCAGGAGGAGGCGATGGTTTGACGAGAGGTGGTTTGACAGCAGCACACGGTGGTTCCGGTGATCGGTGATGGGTTGGTCAACGGCTTAGGTAGGAGGGTGGTGGCATGGATTTGAAGAAGGCTCTCTCAATTTTTGCGAGGATGAGAGGTACTATTAGGGGGTTTATATAGGGGTTTTTGGAATACGAAAAATCAAAGGGGGTTTCATTTGCATAATTCCACTTAAAAAGATTTAATTTGATCAGTTATTGAATTCCAAAGGTCCTCCATGCTGTCAATGAGAAATGCAGGGTTTTCAGTTAGATGACCCTTCAAATCCTCTCAAGCTTTTATATTATTTATGCTATGCTTCCATCAACATAAAATTAGTGGTCTTATGGTTTAGGAAAGTGATACTTATATAGGTAACTAGGGTTTAAATTCCACATTCAACATTTATTTTTCCTATCAAATGAAGTCGAAAATTATCAAAATTATATATTGAATTGAACGATTTGACAAGCCATACGCGACGGTAGCTTTTTATCTTGATCAATTCATAACGCGATTTTGATAATTAAAAAAAAAAAATTGTCACTACGAAAAGCATTACAGTTCGAGTGATCGGCAGTTGCCATTACAGTTCGAGTGATCTCTTTGCATCTTATTCGGCCATTGGAGACCGAGTGTCCTACCGACCTTTTGACCATTATAGTTTGAGTGATCAGTAGCTATTGAGTGCACTATATAGTTTGTATTCAGCCATTGGAGATCAAGTATCTCTACATCTCATTTGCTCCTTAGAGGCCGATTGCTCTTATAGCCCATTCGTCCATTTGAAGGCCAAGTGCCACTACAAATACACTTGGTCTCCTTTGATGAATGGGGTATAAAGCATTTAGCTTAAAATAATCGAGTCAAAGAGGAGGAAAAAAGGGAGGAAAACCCCGAAAAAGGCGTCGATGGTGGTTTGGATTGGATTGATCGTGGTAAATGGTCAGTGGTCTGCACGAGATTGGTGTCATACACGAGCACCAACAAGCAGGAGAGAAAGGAAAGATGAAAAAGATATGGATGGCTTATACAATAGGGTGTTACCTTTAGTCATGAGTTGCCCATAGTAAAAGGCAATAACTAATAGGTAGCCTTTTATCACGAGCTCCATTATAAAAATTTGGGCTCTATATAGCCGCCCGCCCCCACCCCCTAGATAAATGCCAGTAGAGGTGTGCATCAGTTCAAAACCAAACTATTTAGGCAAGACCCAAACCAATCCAACCTTGGTCGGTTTTGAGGATATTCAATCCGATCCAAACTGATCTGAGACTGAAATCTAATCCAATCCAATTAAAATCGTTTTTGGAATCGATTGGATGGTCGGTTTGGACTTTGGCCTATATAAATAATATTTTTAACTGATTTTAAGTCATCATACAATATTGCAAAGGTTGTTGTGAGGACATATGATATATTTTAAAAAATTATATATATATATATATATATATATATATATATATATATATATATATATAGGGGAGGGATACTCTTACAAGTGAAGTCTTACAAGCATTGTTTACTAATGATTCCAGCCATCAGATCGGATCTGATGGATGGCTGGGATCAATTCCCTATCCATTACTATCGCTCTCTCTCTCTCTCTCTCCCAAGTAAAACCCAGCCCGACCCAGCCCGACCCCCCTCCCCCTCCGGCTCCGGCGGCCCCTTCCGACCCCGCCCTTCCCCTCCGGTGCCGACCCCGACCCCGATCTCCGGCGCCGACCCCGACCCCGATCCCCTCCGTCCCGTCCAGCTCCAGCCCCAACCCCGATCCCCTCCGGCGCCGCCGATCCCCTCCGTCCCGTCCAGCTCCAGCCCCGACCTCAATCCCCTCCGGCGTCGACCCCAACCCCCCTGCCGGCTTCCTCCCGTCCGTCAAGCTCCGGCCCCGACCCCGTCAAGCTCCGGCGAGTGCGATTCAACGTTGGAAGGGGCTGCGATCGGGCTGCCGGAGAGGATCAGGCTGCCGGAGGGGGGGGTCGGGGGCTGCCGGAGCCTGAGCCGGAGGGGAAGGGGTCGGGGTCGGTGGGGATGGGGGTCGGGGGTGCTGCATTTGAGAGAGAGAGAGAGAGAGAGAGAGAGAAAGAGAGGGAGAGAGGGGGGAGGGTTAATCGGATCCGTCCGTTTTGAAACGGAGAGCCTGGATCATTAGTAACCTCCACTTGTAAGACTTCACTTGTAAGAGTATCCCTCCCCATATATATATATATATATATATATATATATATATATATATATATATATATATATATATATATATATATATATATATATATATAGGGGCATGCTATGCTGCGGCATGCGGTACGTGCGTCACAGCACCGCAGCCGTCTGATGCACGCGCTGCGTGCATCGCATGCACGCAGCAGTGCATCAGACGGCATGCGTTAGGTGCCGCACTTACCGCATGCCGCATTCAAGCATTTCTCATATATATATATATATATATATATATATATATATATATATATATATATATATATATATATATATATATATATATATATATATATATATATATATATATATATATATATATATATATATATATATATATATATATATATATATATATATATATATATATATATATATATATATATATATATATATATATATATATATGGGGACGGGGAGCCTGGACCTCAGGTGTAGGGAGAATGCTGCACCCGTCCCTGCATGCGTGACACCTGTCCCCGAAATCGGCGCCAAAATCGGCCATCCCGACTTAAATCCCGCGGGATTAACGCAGCCGTCTGATCCTGCGATCCGGCCGTCTGAACCGCACCGCACACGCACCCAGCCGTCTGATCGCTGCGTTGGATCGAGGCGATCGGGCGGTTTTAGGTCCGGATGAACTCGGACGTTGGATCGAGGCGATCGGGCGGCTGAAAAAAAATTTGCGGTTACTGTAGCCGCTACAGTAACTGCGATAATGCTTTCAGCCGTCCGATCGCATGGATCGAACGGCTCAAAACAATTTCGCGGTTACTGTAGCGGCTACAGTAACCACGAAATTATTCTGAGTCGTTCGATCCATGCGATCGGACAGCAGATATTCACCACACCCCCGGTTTTTGTTTCAGCCGCCCGATCGACTGATCCAACGGCCGATTCGGGAGGCTGGGTGCTTGTGCGGTGCGGTTCAGACTGCCGGATCGTAGGGATCAGACGGCTGCGGTTAATCCCGCGGGATTTAAGTCGGGATGGCCGATTTTGGCGCCGATTTCGGGGACAGGTGTCACGCATGCAGGGACGGGTGCAGCATTCTCCCTGCACCTGAGGTCCAGGCTCCCCGTCCCCTATATATATATATATGGGAAAAGGGAGCTCTTGCACCTAAGGTTCAGCGTCGTTGTTGTACCTCAGGCATTGTTTGTCATCCTAAAAGTTTTAGAATTTTGTGATTTTTAGTGGAGGTGTTCTCTAGGGTAAGGTGATCATCCTCACAAAAAATCAGTAAATTCTAAAACTTTTAGGGGGTCAAATGGTCGAAGCAAAATCAGTCATCCGCAGTCACCGTTAAAATCTGTAGATTTTAACAATGACCATTTGACCCCCTTAAAAGTTTTAGAATTTGATGAAAATTGGTGAGGATGATCATCTTACCCTAGAAAAAACCTTCACCAAATTTTATCAAATTCCAAAACTTCTAGGGATATAAACAAGTGAGAGGTGCAGCAACGATGCTACACCTCGGATGCAGGCTCCCCGCCCTTATATATATATATATATATATATATATATATATATATATATATATATATATATATATATATATATATATATATATATATATATATATATATATATATATATATATATATATATATATATATATATATATATATATATATATGGCTGTTACGTTGAGCTGTGAGCTACGGTAGGAGAAAATGAGCTGCGGATATTTTGACCCCCTAGAAGTTTTGGAATTTGATGAAATTTGGTGAGGGTGTTGTCTAGGGTAAGATGATCATCCTCACCAATTTTCATCAAATTCCAAAACTTCTAGGGGGGTCAAATGGTCGAAGCAAAATCTGCAGATTTTAACAGTGACTATGGACGACAGATTTTGCTTCGACCATTTGACCCCCTAGAAGTTTTGAAATTTGATGAAAATTGGTGAGCATGATCATCTAACCCTAGAAAACACTCTCACCAAATTTCATCAAATTCCAAAACTTCTAGGGGGTGAAAATACCCGCAGCTCACTTTCTAAAACCGCAGCTCACAGCTCACTGTAACATTCCTCTATATATATTTATATAACAAGGGACGTTGGTTTTGTGCTGACTAAACAAAACGGAATAAAAAAGCTGATTAGGACAAGCTGATTAGACAAAAATGAACCTAATAGATCAAACCATTTGTTCAAAAATCAACGCACGATCTCTCCTTGGTTTCAAATCCCAATCCATTTAAAACTGCACCAAATCCCTAAAATCACGGCCCATTGAAAATGCACTAAACCTGACCGTTCATTCCGTGATCATTGTTTGCATCAACGGCTCTAAATACACTTGTTGAAATTTTGGCCGCCACAAACCATCGGATCGATCTCGAGGAATCCATTTGAACAGAGACAGCTATGATTGATCGATTATAGGGGGATGGGGAGTTGCTCACGTCGAAGGCGCCCACTTCGTCCCATTCAACACGAGTGAGGAAATGGGTGTCCCTATGAATGCCAGTGATATCGTCGAAAGTGTTTTATTACAGAAGGCATTCAGATGTGTTGCCATCGAAGGCGGCCCATTGCAGTACCGACAGGTGTGTTGTCGTCGAAGGGAGCCAGCTACAGCGCCGACAGGCACGGGCATGCACTAGTATATATATATATATATATATATATATATATATATATATATATATATATATATATATATATATATATATATATATATAGGGTAGCGATCTAGTGAGATATGAGATATATGAGATAACTTTGAGAAACCTATCTAGAGGTTTTAGAATTTAATGAAAATTGATGAGCAAGCTCTTTATGGCAAGTTGATCATCCTCACAAAAAATCATCAAATTCTAAAACTTCTAAGGGCATCAAATGTTAGAATATTTATCGACCGTCCATTAAAACCAATCATTTTAATTGTGTATTTGATGCCTCTAGAAGTTTTAGAATTTGATGATCTTTTTTTAGGATGATCAACTTGCCATAGAGAGCATGGTCACCAATTTTGATGAAATTCTAAAACCTCTAGATAAGGTTCTCAAAGTTATCTCATAGAAGAGTTATCTCAATGGATCGTTATCATATATATATATATATATATATATATATATATATATATATATATATATATATATATATATATATATATATATATATATATATATATATATATATATATATATATATATATAGAATACGGGATATGAGCTGACAGCCCATTTATTATTTTGGGCTGTCAGCATACAGCCATCCGATCGCCCATCACAACCATTGATTTAAAAAAAAAAAACACAAAAAGACACACCGAACCCTCTCTCTCTCTCTCTCTCTCTCTCTCTCGCGATTGCAGCGGCAGCAGCCCCGACCACCTCCACCTCCCCCTACCGCAGATCGTAGCTGTCACGCCCCATACTCTGAGTAGTCCCAGAATTGAATAGAACAGCTCAGAATAGGGGACGTGAAGGGTAGTAATTTTTTTTTTTAATTATACCAAGTAAATTCTATAGACATAAAGGAGATTGCAATGTATACACGAGCTAAATCAAAAACTACAAAAACTCAGATTCCAGAGAACTAATTGCTATCCAACAAAATAATACAAATTTTAATAAAATTGCCCCAAGCATGGTCCACTACTAGCGGAAGAAAGAAAAAGAGGGAAATGTCAAGTGTCATTGACTGCTTATTGACGCTCCAGCACACTCACACTGCTGCACCGGCACCGACTGCTACCGAACTGAAGATCTACTGCGGCTACTAACCTGCACCCAAATATGGGTGTCAATCGCAGTGATAACCCACGGTTAATAGAAGATATTTATCTACTTTTAACTGTCAAAGATAAGTTGATAATTTACCAGATGACTAATCGACTTTTAAGCCCAATAATTCTTACATCTCACTAAAATATATAAAACTATAAGTTATTTAGAAATATAAATTATTCGGTTAACCAAATTGGTTAGCTTATTAAATGGACCGTCGGTTTTGTCCCTGAAGACCGCAGACCGACAACACGTTACAAAAGGGGTGATTTTCACACCGGTTCACCCAAACACCTCATTGGTCCTACACCGGCCCAAGTAACCGCTTTCCCTAGTTGGCCAAACTAAGATTTTCCCGTCTCTCACGGAGGAGCACCGAGCCCAGCTTGCTAACTTTTCTTCGGTCACCACTAGGTGGCTTCCAGGAAGATGGTATCCCCTGTTCAATTTAGGTTAACTCATTTATATATTATTCCAGTTATGCCCCTCCCGTCAAGATAAAACAACGAGGGAAGGATACCATGTCCCTTGCCAAATAACTATAGGGGTCCATCTCCTACAGCTATTGGCTTTCTACTAATATTAAACCTCTACCTATGTCCTAACAATTAAGGACTGGTGAGTTAACACTCGATTCTACTTATGGCTTGTATAAATAAAAATAATCGAACAATTTAAACAGAAGGTTTTGGGTAGTGTAGGCCCTAGCATGCTTCTATGTTTTGGTTACATAACAGGGTTCAAGATAGTGGTAGATCCATATTACAATTCAAAACTTAGATTGAAACACAATTTAAACATCTTATGTTTTGAAACTTATAACATGAATTTGTCCACCACTAGTTACAATGAAAATTTATTAAATAGCATATCATAAAAATCGGCTTGTCATTATCTATAAGATGAAAAGAATATTTGAATTCTATGCTAATCAGATACAAAATATAGATGATACAATATTATGCTAAAAAAAAAAAATATTTAATATATAACTTATTAACCGATGAGTGATAATCCCGTGAAGGAAATCACCTGGATTAAGGATCGGAAACTCCTCGGCTCGATCGAAAGGAACCGATGCAACGATTACGATTGGGACTTTGGGTGTTGAGACGAAGGTCTGTCTATATAGAAAATGATGGTGTTCACGATATTAGCTTTGATTTAAACTAAGTTAGGAGTGTAAAAAAAATTACCTAAGGAAATCAAAGATGAAAGTCGGCTTGATCAATGTGGAATACCCGAGAGTTGTGACGATGCTATCAATCCAACAATCAAAAGGGAAAAATTTCTGATAAGAGGGTGTGGCTGCACTTTCACCTTGGGGGCACACAAATAAGAGAAAAAGGGGAAGGATGGCTAGATCATTCGTTCAATAGAGATGAGAAGAGGAGATAAGGATAACAAATTTTTGAGAGGTTAGAGAAAAGGAGGGGAGAGATCACAACATAATTTTTTTTGTTTAAAAAAATAGGGTCGGCTGATTCCCGAGTGAAGAGGAGGGCTCGGGATAGGTAAAGGTTGAGAGAGAGAGAAAAAGGTTGACAAAAAGGCTTTGGTTTAGGGTCATCCATCACAGATCGGATGGAGGGCTGATTCCTCTCTATATTGGGTCTGTTCTGTGAACAGTAACCCCGCGGTTACTGTTCACGGGTACTATTTCCCTTTTTTTTTTTTTGTTTGTTTGTTTAATTGATATAAATAAATATACTAAAAATTAGGAAAAACTTTATATATGAAAGTTACTCAGAAAAATTTCCCGGATCCATCCGAGCCATCGGATCGAGATTTTGAAAATGTTTTAAAATAGTTGCTGAATATAATAATATTATTTTATTTATAAAAGAAATGCAAATTGTAGGACCATGTTTGACAAATCAAACACCGTCCGATTCTCCCAATTTCAGAGTCGATGGGTTTGGACTCAAATAGGGAATTACTATATGTTTCCAGCTACTTCCGAAATCCCAAACTTCATCGGAAACCCGGATCAAAACCATAAATTATGGATTTTAATACAATTGTACAGATACAAAATAAATTGACAGGAATCGATCAAAAGAGCGGTACTGAGTTGTAACCAACCATATGCAAGTTAACCTAAAGAAAGACCACAGTTGGTTGTTCGGTAAACACACTAAAGCTTCACTCGACAACTTGACACGGTAAACTAAAAAGGAAAACACCCTATAACCAATTATTTAATAAAGAAAAGATTATGGGTCGTTACATCATACCTCCCTAAAAGGAATTTCGCCCCCGAAATTCACCCGTCGATGATATCTGAAAACAAACTCGGGTACTGCGACCGCATCTCTGACTCCAACTCCCAAGTGGCCTCACTCTCTGAGTGATGCTGCCACAACACCTTGACCATAGGGATGGTCTTAGTGCGCAAAACCCTCTCCTCAGAAGCCAAGATACGGATAGGAAGCTCCTCAAAAGAAGCATCGTGACTAAGCTGGAGATCTCGCCATTCTAGAACATGGGAAGGATCCGGCTCGTACTTCCTGAGCATCGAAACGTGGAAGGCATCGTGCACTCTGGAGAGCTGTGGTGGCAAGGCCAGGCGGTACGCCACTGTCCCCACCTTCTCTAGGATCTCAAAAGGCCCAACGAACCTCGGGGATAACTTCCCACGCTTCCCGAAACGAAAGATGCCCTTCTGCGGAGAGACTCGTAGGAAGACTTGACCTCCAACCTCGAACTCCAATGGGCGCCTATGAACGTCGGCATAGCTCTTCTGCCTGCTTTGAGCTACCTTCAGTTGTTCCTTGATCACCCGAATTTTTTCTGTAGTCTGTCGCACAATCTCTGGCCCAAGCAAACTACTCTCGCCAACTTCAGTCCAACAAGTGGGGGACCGACAAGGTCGCCCATAGAGGGCCTCAAAGGGTGCCATGCCTATACTCGACTGAAAACTATTATTATAAGCAAATTCCACCAGTGGCAAGTGACTCTCCCAACTACCTCTGAAATCAAGCACGCACGCCCTGAGCATATCTTCGAGAATCTGAATCGTCCTCTCAGACTGCCCATCGGTTTGAGGGTGGAATGCTGTACTGAGACAAAGTTTTGTTCCCAAAGCATATTGCAGGCTCTTCCAGAATTGAGACTCGAACCTTCCATCCCGATCTGAAACTATGGAGACTGGGGTTCCATGCAGCTTGACAATCTCCTTTACGTATAACGTGGCAAGATCGTGAAGAGAAGTCGTGGTGTGGACCGGCAAGAAATGTGCTGACTTAGTCAACCGGTCGACCACCACCCAAACAGAGTCGTGGTGGTTCCGTGTCAGTGGAAGACCTGACACAAAATCCATGGTCACATGCTCCCATTTCCACTCTGCTACAGGTAAAGACTGCAATAGACCTGCGGGCCTCTGGTGCTCGGCCTTCACTTGTTGACAGGTAAGGCACCTAGCGACAAATTTGGCGACATCCACCTTCATGCCTCTCCACCAGTACTGTCTCCGTAGATCACGGTACATCTTGGTGTTACCCGGATGCACTGTGAACTTAGACTTGTGCGCCTCCTCCAAAACCTCGGCCCTGAGCTCCGGCTTATCGGGAAGGCACAGTCTACCCTGGAAGCGAAGACCACCATCAACCCCTACTGCATAGCTGTCTACTGATTCTCCTGCTGACACTCTGGCACGGATATCCTCCAACTGCTGATCCTCCCTCTGCTCCGAGATCACCCTGTGCACCAAGTTGGGCTGAGCTCGAATACTACAAAGGAGGGTACGGCTCGTCTCATTGCACACAACCAGCCCAAACTCAGCTATGGTCACCATCCACTCCGCCCGTTCCACAGACAAACGGGCCAACACACTGCGAGACTTCCGGCTCAAAGCGTCTGCAACCACATTCGCCTTGCCCGGATGATAAGAAAGAGAGTAGTCAAAGTCCTTCAACACTTCGACCCAACGTCGCTGTCTCATGTTGAGGTCCTTCTGAGTACTGATAAAACGTAGACTTTGATGGTCACACAGTATCTCAAAAGTCTCTCCATAAAGGTAATGGCGCCAAATCTTTAGTGCAAAGACCACGGCTGCTAGCTCTAAGTCATGAGTCGGATAGTTCTGCTCATGTGTCTTTAACTGCCTGGACGCATAAGCAACAACCTTTCCCTCTTGCATCAGCACGCACCCCAATCCAGACAAGGAGGCATCTGTGTAGACGACATAGCCTATTCCACTGACTGGAATGGTAAGCACTGGCGCAGAGGTCAACCTCTTCTTTAACTCTTGGAAAGATAGTTCACACTTCTCGCTCCACTCAAACCTGACCCCTTTTTTGGTCAATCGAGTAAGAGGAGATGCCAAGCTAGAGAAATCCTTCACGAATCGGCGGTAATAACCAGCAAGACCTAAGAAGCTACGGATCTCAAACACAGACTTCGGTTGTTCCCAATCAAGTACTGCCTCAACCTTGGCGGGATCCACAGACACACCGTCTTTAGAGATGACGTGTCCAAGGAACTTTACCTCGGAAAGCCAAAACTCACACTTGCTCCTCTTAGCAAATAGTTGGTGCTGTCTGAGAGTCTCTAGGGCCACTCTCAAGTGCTCCTCATGCTCCTCTCTGGTCTTGGAATAGATTAAAACATCATCAACGAACACTACGATGAATTGATCCAGGTATGGTCGGAATACCCTGTTCATCAGATCCATGAATGCTGCTGGAGCATTCGTTAGTCCAAAAGGCATAACCAGGAACTCGAAGTGACCATACCTAGTACGAAAAGCAGTCTTGGAAATATCAGACTCTTTCATCCGGAGTTGATGATAGCCTGACCGAAGATCAATCTTCGAGAAGTATTGCGCTCCCTTCAACTGATCAAAAAGGTCATCAATACGAGGTAGCGGGTACTTGTTCTTCACAGTGACACTATTCAATCTCCGATAATCTATGCACAAGCGCTTCGAACCGTCCTTCTTCTGAGCAAAAAGAACAAGGGCTCCCCAAGGAGACGAACTAGGACGGATGAAGCCTTTTGCCTGAAGATCCTCTAACTGAGCCTTTAGCTCTACCAATTCAATTGGTGCCATCCGGTAGGGTGCAATGGAGATCGGGGAAGATCCTGGCACTAACTCGATGGTAAAGTCGATTTCCCTCCATGGAGGTAAGCCTGGTAAGTCCTCCGGAAAAACATCAAGGTACTCAGAAACCACTGGAATCAGCTCCGTCGAGGGTACTTCATCTACTCCATCGGACAAACGAGCTAAACAACTAAGACTGGACCAGTCCTTCGGAGCTGGGTAGCAGAAGGACATCCGATCACCCTGGAAGACTATCTCTGCTCCGCTAGTTGGCCTAAGGATCACTTTCTTGGAGAAACAATTCATGATTGCATGATAGGACGCAAGCCAGTCCATACCAAGCAATACATCGAACTCTCCCATATCCAAAACAATCAATTCTGCCACTAGCTCGTGATCCCCAATCTGAACAGTGCACCGACGACAAACCCTATCTGTCTTGGTGCTAATTTTCATAGGAGAAATGACTGACAGGGTAAAACCTAGGGGCTCCGACTCCAAACCCAAAGTAGAGACAAAACCAGGTGATATAAAGGACTGCGTAGATCCAGGATCAAGTAATACATGCGCTAAAGTACCAAAGATCAAGATGGTACCTTCAATGACTGCGTTTGAGGCACTATGATCCTGCTGATCCACCAAGGCAAAGGCTCTCCCCTGACGTTGTTGAGCTCCACTACCAGGCTTAGCTACTCCCTGTTGCTGCTGCCCCCTAGGAGACTGGGCACTAGCCTGTTGAGGTGGAGGGGGAAGCCTGAACTGCTGAGGAGGGGGAGGCAGGTACATCTGCTGCTGAGGAGGCAAACGCTGCCGCAAGAAGGGAATAACACATACAAGTGTCAAAAACAAATGTGTTGATAACTAGATAAGAGTAAAAATATATCTGCCAAACTCACCGCTTGTTGGCGATTGCGAGGAACTAAAGGGCACTTGTCCCTCAGATGGTCAGGCGAACCGCAAGCATAGCAGTTGCGTTGATCAGATCTGACTGGATGGGGACCTTTGAACTGTTGTTGTGGCTTGCCTCCTGAGTGTTTATGCTTCTTAGAAGGGCGCTGAGAAGAGGAGCTACTACGAGACCCATTCTTCTCCAGGACCTTCTTGCTATCCTCTAACTGTCGCTCCACAAGCAAGGCTCGCTCCACCAAGTCACTGTAGACTCGGAGCTTGTGAGCGGTGAGGCGACCCTGGATGCCGTGCCTTAGTCCAAACTCGAACTTCTTCGCCTTCTCCGCCTCAGTAGAGATCAACTGAGGAGCGAAGCGTGAGAGTTCGGTGAACTTTGCCTCATACTGAGCCACCGACATACTTCCCTGGGTCAGCTGTGCAAACTCGGCTACCATTCTATCCCGAACAGACTCCGGAAAGTATTTCTCTAGAAAGAGTTGCTCGAACTCATCCCACGAGTATGGAGGCTGGTCGGCTGCTCGCGACCTCTTCAAGGCCTTCCACCAAAAGCTGGCCTCACCCTCAAAAGTGAAGGTGGCCAGGGTGACAAGATCTGCTACTGGAGTCTTTAGCACCTCTAGAACCTCCTGAATACGATCCAACCATTTCTCTGCTACCATTGGATCTGGCTCACCTCGAAAAATCGGGGGTTTAAGCCCCTGGAAATCCTTCATTAGTCGGCCCATCCTACCGGCCTCAGTTCCCTGTCCCGTCGGGGTCGATGTCTGTTGCTGCTGGTGTTGCATGGCTTCAGCTAGGCTATGTATAGCCCTCATCATCCCAGCAAGGTCCTCATGGCCTGGTTGAGGTTCATTGGACTGTGGGGTCTGGCGACCACCAGAAGTAGAAGCGGAACCTTTACGACGAGACATCTTTCTGAAAGGAAAGAATGAATAGATAAGCATGATTAAACAGGAAATCCTAGACTTAAGAGAAGAAACCCTAGGACCATGAACTTGCTCTAATACCAAATGTCACGCCCCATACTCTGAGTAGTCCCAGAATTGAATAGAACAGCTCAGAATAGGGGACGTGAAGGGTAGTAATTTTTTTTTTTAATTATACCAAGTAAATTCCATAGACATAAAGGAGATTGCAATGTATACACGAGCTAAATCAAAAACTACAAAAACTCAGATTCCAGAGAACTAATTGCTATCCAACAAAATAATACAAATTTTAATAAAATTGCCCCAAGCATGGTCCACTACTAGCGGAAGAAAGAAAAAGAGGGAAATCTCAAGTGTCCTTGACTGCTTATTGACGCTCCAGCACACTCACACTGCTGCACCGGCACCGACTGCTACCGAACTGAAGATCTACTGCGGCTACTAACCTGCACCCAAATATGGGTGTCAATCGCAGTGATAACCCACGGTTAATAGAAGATATTTATCTACTTTTAACTGTCAAAGATAAGTTGATAATTTACCAGATGACTAATCGACTTTTAAGCCCAATAATTCTTACATCTCACTAAAATATATAAAACTATAAGTTATTTAGAAATATAAATTATTCGGTTAACCAAATTGGTTAGCTTATTAAATGGATCGTCGGTTTTGTCCCTGAAGACCGCAGACCGACAACACGTTACAAAAGGGGTGATTTTCACACCGGTTCACCCAAACACCTCCTTGGTCCTACACCGGCCCAAGTAACCGCTTTCCCTAGTTGGCCAAACTAAGATTTTCCCGTCTCTCACGGAGGAGCACCGAGCCCAGCTTGCTAACTTTTCTTCGGTCACCACTAGGTGGCTTCCAGGAAGATGGTATCCCCTGTTCAATTTAGGTTAACTCATTTATGTATTATTCCAGTTATGCCCCTCCCGTCAAGATAAAACGACGAGGGAAGGATACCATGTCCCTTGCCAAATAACTATAGGGGTCCATCTCCTACAGCTATTGGCTTTCTACTAATATTAAACCTCTACCTATGTCCTAACAATTAAGGACTGGTGAGTTAACACTCGATTCTACTTATGGCTTGTATAAATAAAAATAATCGAACAATTTAAAGAGAAGGTTTTGGGTAGTGTAGGCCCTAGCATGCTTCTATGTTTTGGTTACATAACAGGGTTCAAGATAGTGGTAGATCCATATTACAATTCAAAACTTAGATTGAAACACAATTTAAACATCTTATGTTTTGAAACTTATAACATGAATTTGTCCACCACTAGTTACAATGAAAATTTATTAAATAGCATATCATAAAAATCGGCTTGTCATTATCTATAAGATGAAAAGAATATTTGAATTCTATGCTAATTAGATACAAAATATAGATGATACAATATTATGCTAAAAAAAAAAAAATATTTAATATATAACTTATTAACCGATGAGTGATAATCCCGTGAAGGAAATCACCTGGATTAAGGATCGGAAACTCCTCGGCTCGATCGAAAGGAACCGATGCAACGATTACGATTGGAACTTTGGGTGTTGAGACGAAGGTCTGTCTATATAGAAAATGATGGTGTTCACGATATTAGCTTTGATTTAAACTAAGTTAGGAGTGTAAAAAAAATTACCTAAGGAAATCAAAGATGAAAGTCGGCTTGATCAATGTGGAATACCCGAGAGTTGTGACGATGCTATCAATCCAACAATCAAAAGGGAAAAATTTCTGATAAGAGGGTGTGGCTGCACTTTCACCTTGGGGGCACACAAATAAGAGAAAAAGGGGAAGGATGGCTAGATCATTCGTTCAATAGAGATGAGAAGAGGAGATAAGGATAACAAATTTTTGAGAGGTTAGAGAAAAGGAGGGGAGAGATCACAACAGAATTTTTTTTGTTTAAAAAAATAGGGCCGGCTGATTCCCGAGTGAAGAGGAGGGCTCGGGATAGGTAAAGGTTGAGAGAGAGAGAAAAAGGTTGACAAAAAGGCTTTGGTTTAGGGTCGTCCATCACAGATCGGATGGAGGGCTGATTCCTCTCTATATTGGGTCTGTTCTGTGAACAGTAACCCCGCGGTTACTGTTCACGGGTACTATTTCCCTTTTTTTTTTTTTTTGTTTGTTTGTTTGTTTAATTGATATAAATAAATATACTAAAAATTAGGAAAAACTTTATATATAAAAGTTACTCAGAAAAATTTTCCGGATCCATCCGAGCCATCGGATCGAGATTTTGAAAATGTTTTAAAATAGTTGCTGAATATAATAATATTATTTTATTTATAAAAGAAATGCAAATTGTAGGACCATGTTTGACAAATCAAACACCGTCCGATTCTCCCGATTTCAGAGTCGATGGGTTTGGACTCAAATAGGGAATTACTATATGTTTCCAGCTACTTCCGAAATCCCAAACTTCATCGGAAACCCGGATCAAAACCATAAATTGTGGATTTTAATACAATTGTACAGATACAAAATAAATTGACAGGAATCGATCAAAAGAGCGGTACTGAGTAGTAATCAACCATATGCAAGTTAACCTAAAGAAAGACCCCAGTTGGTTGTTCGGTAAACACACTAAAGCTTCACTCGACAACTTGACACGGTAAACTAAAAAGGAAAACACCCTATAACCAATTATTTAATAAAGAAAAGATTATGGGTCGTTACAGCAGCCCCTCCGGCACCGGCTCCCCCTCCGGTGGCAGATCCGGCTCCGATCTCCGGCAGCGGCTCCCTCCGACAGCAGCCTCGACACCAAAACCCTCCTGTGCCCTTTCTCCTCCCCCTCCGGCGCGGATCCACACTGGAAGGGGAGGGGAAGGGGCGCCGGAGGGTTTTGGGGTCGGGGTTGCTACCGGAGGGAGCCGCTGCCGGAGATTGCAGCCGGATCTGCCGCCGGAGGGGGAGTGCGGTCGGCGTCGGGGATGATGCCCGGGGAGGAGGAGCATGGCCGGCGTCGGGGACGAGGCTGCGATCGGGAAGGGGGAGCGCGGCCGGCGTCGGGGATGATGTCGGGGGCGAGGCTGCGATCTGGAAGGGGGGGCGCAGTCGGCGTCGGGGATGATGCCCTGGGAGGGAGAGCTCGGCCGGCATCGGGGTCGCCGTCGGGGAGGGCTGTAGCTCGCGGGCTGCAGCTCGCGATCCAGAAGGAGAGAAAGATACACACCAATTTTTTATGT
This sequence comes from Chamaelirium japonicum, assembly GCA_947650365.1. NCBI lineage: Eukaryota > Viridiplantae > Streptophyta > Magnoliopsida > Liliales > Melanthiaceae > Chamaelirium > Chamaelirium japonicum. The sequence continues at coordinate 43,072,404 of OX393550.1, forward strand.
TTTTTTTTTAAATCAATGTTTTACTCCCCTCGTTTTAATAGGGCCTGCTTCTGCGAGTGACATCTGGCAGGGCCTACTCTCGAGAGCCACGGCGAGCAGCACACGAGAACGACTGTCGACGTCGGCGGTTAGGGATCTCATAAATCTCGGTTTTGGTTTCCGGTTTTAACGGAGAAGATATACAATAACATCTGTTTTTGGGTTTTAAACCTGATTAAATACAAACCCAACCCGACCCGATCCGGTTTTAATTCCGGACCCATCAGCCATTTAAATGGCAAACTTGACCCGACAGACTTTAAAATAGCAGACCCGACCCGTCTAAGTTTATATGCATTCACATATATTTAACAACCTGAATTAATCTAAACTGTCCATTTTTATCCTGCGATTGTGAGCCTGATCTTGGCCCAATCTGATCGATCCAAGTATATATCTTGGCTAATTGAACCATTCCGGACACATCGGTATGGTCTGATTTTACAAATTCAAACTATTTAATATATGTTTTAATCTGAACCGTTTAATTTGATATTATGATCTCGAGTCCAATATAGATCCATTTTCAGCGATCTATATATGGTTATTGAGTATTTGGGCCATTCCGGACTCATCGGTATGGTCCGATCTTATTAATTTAAATAAGTTAATGCATGTTTAATATGGATCATCGATTTTAGTTATGTGATTGTGGACTCGATCTAGACCGGATCTAGACAATCCAAATATAGATCTTGGTTATTTGAACTATTCAGGACACATTGGTATGATCCAATTTTATAAACTCAAACTGTTTTGCATCTTATTACTGTTTATGACAATACAATTGATAGATATCTTGTTTAATTAAATTGTTAATGCAAGTTTATCTATTGGACATATCTCTGTTTTATACTCCAAAATAGATATGTTATATTTACCTTGTATTTCATCTGATAGTGTGGATTAACTTTATCTTGGTTAAATGTAATAGTCAGTGTGAATATAATCATGTGCCTTCATCCATAGCCTTGTGTGAGCTTGGCTCTCATCAGCCAAGATAGTACAATATGGTTACGGATACATCTTAACTAGTTTTTCCACTATGTAGAGGACCCGTAGTTCCATAACGGTTAGGATTTCGATGTTCCTAGAATCCGATAGTCTTTAATCTATAAGTTGACTAGGCTTCTATTCCGTCCTCAGATGTCTAACCTTGCAAAGTTGGAGTTCGTTGCACTTGATGTCAACGACAATAATTACTTAGCATGGAGGCTAGATGCTAAGCTCCATCTACAATCAATCAAGTTGGGTAAGGCGATTATAAAGCCTATAGGCACCGAAAGCCTTAGTCCTGAAGACAGGGCTAAAGCGAAAATCTTTCTGCATCGTCACTAACATATAGACCTGAAGAACGAATATTTAACCGTTGAAGATCCCTTAGTTCTGTGGAAATCCCTATGGGATAGATATGATCATCAAAGGGCTGTCATCTTCCCAACAACGAGGAATGAATGGATAAACCTGCGCTACCAAGATTTTAAATCGATCGTAGAATATAATTCTGCAATGTTTAACATCGTGTCCTGACTTGAGCTATGTGAAGAGCCAGTTACCCAAGGACAGATGATCGATAAGACTTATCCACCTTCCATGCAACGAACGTTCTACTGCAACAACAATACCGAGAGCGAAACTTCCAGAAGATATCAGATCTAATTTCGGTACTCCTAGTCATAGAGGAGAACAATAAAGTTCTTATGGAGAATCACAACTCTAGGAGAACAATAAAGTTCTTATGGAGAATCACAACTCCAGACCAACTGGAGCATTGACGTTCCCTGAAGCGCATGCCAATGAAGGATACCACAGAGGTATAGGCAGAGGAATGTTTGGAAGAGGTAGTCGCCATAACCACTCCGGTAGAAGTGGCAAGGGCGACAAAGGTGGCAACCCCAGCAGAGGAGGCTACCAAGGTAGAGGCAGGCGTGGCCACCCCAGCAGAGGTGGACTCAATCCGTATCAAAATACAAATTTCAAGAAATAGAATAACAAGCCTTGGCACGTAGAACAAGTAACGGAAGACCCTCATTCTAATAAATGGCCTATAGACATCTGCTTCAAGTGTGGGTATGAAGGCCATTGGTCTCACAATTGTCGTACATCTAAGAAAAAGGTGGCAAACTTTCAAGCAACACAGAAAGCAGAGGGTAATGCAATGTTTGACCTCGACAATGATAACCTCTTTGAAGATGAACTCAATGAGATGCAAGGAAAAACCAAGCTCACAACTTCTGATTTCTTCAACGACAACTAGGGGGGACATGACATTTTTAGTGATAAACTGCTATCGTTTATTAGAATAGCTGTTTGATTTCTAGTAGTTGATATTTCGTTTGCTTGGTAGAGTATCATATCATTTAATTTTATCAGAACAGTTGTTTGCTTTATTATAGTTGATATTTCAGTTGTTTGATATAATATCTTTTAGATCTCCCTTATTAATATAAATGTTTCTCATTTCTTATATATCTGAGTTGCCAGAACCTTATATCAAATAATACTTAATTTCTTTGTTAGGAAATAGAATCCAAGGGAGATATTTTCAAGTATTAGCTTTGGTTCAAATAAAATATCGACCATAACTGGCCCCGCTCAGATAATAGAAGGCTCCGGTAGAGCACACCTAGTGTTACCTAATGGAACCCATATCTTTATACAATCTATCTTATAGAAACTTACTCAATTTTAGAGATATAAGAGCAAATGGGTAACACATAAAAAATATGAGCGAGGGGTATAATGAATTCTTATGTATAACCTCTAGTGTTAGAAACGAGAAGTTTACTCTAGAGAAATTCTCCAATCTATCCTTAGGGATATACTTCACTCACATTGGGATTGTTAAGTCGCATGCAAACATGAGCTAGCAGCTCAGTACTAATTCAAGACAAATAGTGAGCCAGAAACTCCATAATCCTATGATTTTTAATATCTGGCATGATCGTCTAGGATATCTTGGGACAATAATGATGAAAAAGATCATAGAAAACTCTTGTGGTCATCTCTTAGCTCATTATTACATACCTAGTGAGTTAATTTGTATTTTCTGAAGTCTCATTCGATTCTCAAATATTTAGAACTCTTAACAAGTGATATTTTTACCGCAAGATTTACGGATTGTCACTTTGATGAGATAGTCTTCCCATCGTCAGGGGGAGATAAGAAAGATATTGAACATCCCGTCCAAGAGGAACGACGTGAATTATCGTGTAATATTTCCACTCTGTCTTATCTAGATCTCAGGACTCCCCAATGTGAGCATGAAGTTAGGAGAATAATATTGCAAATGAGTTACCAGATGCATTCAATGATACTGCAAAAGTAACTAAATCACACATACCAGCTATGAATATACCTACCAGGATTGATATCCCAAGTAAGAATAAGACAATAAATGAGTCTGACACACGCTAGAAGTATGACAGACCTATAGGTTCCAAAGATTTAGCTCTCCAGAAGAGGAGATTAAATATCATATCACACCCTACAGCTCCTAAAGAAGTTGTTTGTAATATAAAATCTCCTGAAGAGAATATTCATGACGGTCCGGAAGATGTTATGAATCAAAGATCAAATTTTCCCAAATTAAAGCATATCGCTCCGGCCGAGGTTATGCCCCAGATCCTAGAAGAGACTGGAAAAGAGGTACCGGTACCCAACAATAATAAGATATATGTGTTCTACACATACTCAGGGAAAATATGGAATAGAAAATAAATAGTCATTGATGATATATTCTTATATACTATGGCAAATGAGATAATAAAGGATGATGATAATGACACTGAACCACGCACAATCCTTGAAAGATCTGATTTACCTATATGATAACCTAGACAGTGAAATATACATGAAAATCCCTGAAGGATTTAATTTACCAAACTCCAAATCTAGAAATACACATTCAATTAGATTAAAACAAGCATTGTACGGTCTGAAACAATCCGGAAGATTGTGGTACATCGGCTCAGTGAATATCTGTCTAGGAAAGGCTATAAAAATGATACTATATACCCATACGTATTTATTAAAAAATCCCATAATGAATTTACAATAGCAACAGTATATGTAGATGATATAAATTTAATAGGATCTCCCGAAGAGATTGAGAAAACTACTGACTATCTTAAAAAGGAATTTGAAATGAAAGACCTGCGTGAGACAAAATTTTGCCTCGGCCTGCAAATCGAACGCAAAAAGGATGGGATCTTAGTCCATCAAGCAAAATATACTGAAAATCTCCTGAAGAGGTTTAGTATGGATAATTGTTATTTACTTAGTACATCTATGATTGTAAGGTCTTTAGATGTTAACAAAGACCCATACAGGCCTAGAAAAGAAAATGAAGACGTCTTGGGTCCTGAAGTACCCTATTTAAGTGTAATAGGTGCAATTCTTTATTTATCTTAATGCACTAGATCTGATATTTTATTTTCTGTTAATCTACTTGTTAGATATAGCTCTGCACCTACACATAGACATTGGAATAATATAAAGCATATATTTAGATACCTAAAAGGGACATTTGACCTTGACTTATACTATTCATGTAAAAGGACTAGCCTAGTTGGATATATAGACTCTGGTTATTTATCTGATCCCTATAACGGGAGATCATATACATGTTATGTGTTTCTTAATAGTAATACAGCATGCATAGCTCTAATTCAAAGTAGCTTCATCAAAGGCGACATGACCAAGCACATCTCCCCGAAATTCTTCTACACCCATGAACTCCAAGAGAAGAAAGAGATTATTATAAAGCAGGTGAAGTCAGCTGAGAACCTGACAGATCTCTTCACCAAGGCGCTTCCAAAGTCTACATTCCAGAAATTAGTGCATCAGATTAACATGAGGAGACTTCACCAACATGACATATGAATGTTATTCGAAATTGATGTATTAACAAGGTGGGGAGTATCATCTTAATGTATTAGGGGGAGGGAGTATTTTCTTTTGAAGATTGATGTAAGCAAGACATGTAATAGAATGTAGGATAAAGATGAGGGGGAGCATCCTGCAGATGCAGATGGAGACATCCAAAAGAATATCTTTTGCGCATTGTACTCTTTTTCTTGTGATGAGGTTTTTTCCACAGGGTTTTCCCATCGAAAGGTTTTAATGAGGCAGTGTAAGTCACACACACTAAGATTCCAGAAGAATCTGAGATTCCAGACGAATCTGTTCCTGAAGAACACATTGTACTCTTTTTCCTTCACTAAAGGTTTTGTCCCATTGGGTTTTTCTTAGTAAAGTTTTAACGAGGCAATGTTTTAAAAAGTGGGTATCCAATGGGTAGTGTTACGGATATATGTGGCTACCCACTTTAGTGGGTTACATCTAACCGACACCTCTATCGTTTATCCCTAGCTCTCCATATATATGTTATGAATAAACAAGAGGCTCTCATGTATTCGTGAGAGCATAGCCGTCATCCTGTGTGCAACCCTATTCTCTCTCTCGTAACACTGAAATTTCTAAATCCGTCAACCGATCCAATTATGTAAGTTTTTTAAAAACCCAATCCAATATGGTGCATTGAGTGTTTCGAAACTGATCGGTTTGGTTTGGTTTGTTTGATCTGTTGCACACCTGAATGCCGGAGACTCAGAGTGGAGACTAGGGTGCCATTTTCATTCAGTCGCTCCGCCATGAACCGTTCCCTTTTCAAAACCCTAGCTGATCCCTCGATCAATCCCCTCGCAATCCCTCCCCCCGAACCCTCTCCGCTTTAAAGCCCTAGACCTTCCCTCGCTACCCACAGTTGTCTTCCCTCGCTTATCGCCAGTTGTTCATCTCAGATCTCAATGGACATCGACCCCGAACCAAGCACAACCCACCAAGCAAGGCCGGAGCAAATGGATTTGGAGGAACCCGGGGCGACCCAGGTTTTGAAACCTCTACAAAATCTTGATTTTATTGAAGTTTCCTCTTGTTTCTTGATCTTTAGTAGATGGGTAATTCTCGTTGTTGCTCATGGTGTGCCGATTTTCCCATTCATCGTCGAAGGGAGCTGACAAAGAGGATGTTTTCAAGTCGATGGGGAATCTGGGCATAGCTGAATCATCGTCCGGTGGCAGCTTCAAACGGAAACCCGTCATAATTATCGTCGTGGGGATGGCAGGCATGTTGTCAGCTCAGAGATCATATGGGTTCTTTGAGTTCTTTGAATGCATTGCACTATTTTACGCTTCTGAATTCTTGCAGGCAGCGGAAAAACGACATTTCTTCGACGACTGGTCTGCCATACCCAGTCCTCAAACATCCGGGGGTATGTGATGAACCTTGACCCGGCAGTCATGACTCTTCCCTACGGTGCAAATATCGATATAAGGGACACGGTTCGCTACAAGGAAGTAATGAAGGAGTACAACCTCGGCCCCAACGGTGGAATCCTCACGTCGCTGAATCTGTTCTCGACGAAATTCGATGAGGTAGAGCTGTTGGTCGATGTGGATTCAACTATGTATTAGTCGATGTATCTGTTCGATTTTCTTTGATTATCTCGTTTATGTTGAGATGTCCGGTTCTAGGTCGTATCTGTTATTGAGAAGCGAGCAGATCAGCTCGATTATGTTCTTGTGGACACCCCGGGTCAAATTGAGATATTCACCTGGTCTGCTTCGGGAGCTATAATCACGGAAGCTTTTGCTTCGACGTTCCCCACTGTCATCGCATATGTCGTTGATACTCCTCGATCGTCGAATCCAGTGACTTTCATGAGCAACATGCTCTACGCATGTAGCATACTCTATAAGACGAGACTGCCTCTGGTTCTGGTGTTTAACAAAGTTGATGTTGCCAAGCATGAGTTCGCTTTGGAGGTATGAAGAGAAGAAAATATGACACATGGATTATTTCCATGCTTTCGAGTTTTGTTTGTTGTTTACCTGTCATTAGGTCATCATTTTGTTGCAATGAAAACTATACTATTTCTTACTAATCAAATCCCATCAATCAAAATCCTCTATGTTTCATATGTCTACTTTTTTCCTAGATGATTTTTTCCGCGTTTCCTGATTCTTGCTTCTTTTGTTGGTTGGAACGGTTAATGTTCTGCTTATTAATTACCTGTGTTTAGGTCTTGTATTTGTTCCTACTCACATAGACTATCAGTCTATCACACAACATACTTATATGGTTGCAATGGGACTTTGGGAGCAAGTCTTGGGGTAAAAAACGAAATGAAGATGTTATGAATTGGTAGCTAGGTTACCACACTTCTAGGTGAAATATCTTTGAATGCACATACGAAGTGATATTGCAATACACAACCCATATGGTAGCTAGTTGCTACAATAGTTCTATGTGAAATATGTTTTGAATCCACAACTAAGTGACATTGCACTACACAACCTCACCTAGAAAAGGCTTAAAAGACAGCTGAAACTCAGGAAACTTGCTCTTGCTTTAGGAGTAACTAGAACTAGCCCCTACAATATGACGATTATAATCTGCCATTCTTTCAAAGAGTATGTACCACCATATGGTGTTATTGCAGGACACTTTGAAGCGAATACTATATTCCCCCTCCAATAGTTTGACATAGCTAGGTTAAAAAAGAAAAAATAGGGTAGGGGCAAGGGGATGAAGCGTTGAAGTCATGTTAACTCTTATTCCTAAAGTGATGGTACAAAAGAGTAGTTCTATAACTATTTTTGTTTTGTGGATGCCTTTGTTTCTTTAGAATATCCATAGGACATGATATGACCGATTTCATGCACATAGGTGGAGTGAAATGTATTATTGCAAGACACTCTGAACCAATATTAACATATCCCCTCCAATAATTCGGTGTAGCTAGGTGAGAAAAGAATAACAAGGGTAAGCGCGAGGGGATGAAAGTATTGAAGTTGTGTTGACTCTTATTCCTAAAGGGATATTACAAAATAATACTCCAGTTCTATAGCTATTTTTTATTGTGCTTTTATTTTTATTTGTCAATTTGTCTTGAAGGGATAACTTTGTTTCTTTAGAATAATCATAGAACACGATAGGACCAATTTACCGAATCCATGCACTCAAGAGGGGGTGGAATGATGGGCTTGAAAAATTAGGAATTCATAAGGCAAGAGATATGGATGAAGAAAAGGGACAAGTCAAGAGTTTCCTTTAGGTCCAAAGGTATTCAATAAAATTCATTCATAACTCTTATTGTGCTAGATGTAAAATTTGTGGTCATGACTGACTTGACAAGGCTGCCATCTATGGCCATAAATCTATATGGATCCTAACAAACTACTTAGACCTAATTTTCGGGGACCTTATTGGAGAAATCTTACCGAGCATATTAAATAGAAGTGGTTATGCTCGAAGTAAGTTTTAATCAAGGTTGAAGAATTCGGGTTCAGACCGGGCAAACAACGAACCTTTTCGGATTCGAGTTAGGTTTGGGTTCAATTGATCCGGTTATTTCATATCCAAGTCTTTTGATGTATGAATTATGGAAAGACTACTAACTTACATATATCTCATTCAAACTATTAGAAATATGATTTGAACATAATTTGAATCATACCTAATTCGGGGGCATAACGCGGGTATGGGGGTTCAGATCAGCCAAAATCCCGGTTCGTGATCGATCAAACCCTCAAACCATGGCTTTGAAAGTGCATAGCCAAAAAATATGTGTGTATATGTGCTATGCATGCGAGTAGGCAAACTAAATCAGTCAATAGAAAATCATCAATCCCTAAAGTTGTAAACATGTGTTTGTGACTTGCATATTCCTGCATGAGGAGAAGTTGTTCCTAGTTTTAAACCAATGACTATATAAAGTCCTATACTCTAAAACCTAAAGAAAAATATTCTTTGTTGGTAAAGTAAGATTATGTATCGCTAGGTCAGTACAAATGCCTTTCTTTGGTTAAATGACTTGATCATGTGTCAACTATGCATCTTGTCAATTTCATACTCATGCAACATCTTGTATGTAATTCTGTTGTGTGCTCCACTGCTCCAAAATAAGTTGATGCAGTTATGTACTCTTGTCTTTACTAAGAAAGTGTATTTAAAAGCTTTATATGGCTTTTTGGAACATAATAACCACGAATTCAATTTGTTTCATGAGGATCAAGTCTGCTTGTCCGATCAATTTTATGGGGACCTAACCAGTCAAAAAAGAACATTTTTGTTCAGACGAATAGATGATCTGATTCAATTTCTCGAGTTTGTAGAGAAAAGATGTTTATTAGTTGATGTGACGATGACCCGATTCACATTCATTTTATGGATCTAAGTAGCTGAAAGAAAACCGAGAGTGGGTTTTTTTAACTCTTTTTTTGCATAGATAGACCTAGAAGTGGTACATGAATGTGGGGATTTCCATTGAATCCAACTACTCAACCCAAAAAAAATAGAATTCAGGAATGTTATATATTATAGTAGATGTTCTACATAAATTTTTTAATTAGTGGAATTGTTTGATTTTGTAATGCTATGCCCCAAAGAAGGTGAGAAGGAATTATATAAATTAGGGTATCCTGGTAAAGGATGATGAGGTGAAAAAAAGATAGAAAGGCTATTTCAAGAATTAATGAATGAGTTTGGCAAAATTTCAAAATTTGTTTGGCAAAATTTTGAATAAGTTTGGCAAAATTTCAGAATCTTAATACATAAAATATTTGGTATAACATTTATATTTATAAATACATGCCTAGATATAAATTATAATTCGGGTATTCCTCAAACAAACTAATAATTCATGTTTACTTTGTCTGGACTAATATTTGTTAATTGTTTGCTGATTCTCAGATATTGCCAAACTTTGTCACTATGGTTTTCTAATGTGACTACTTGATTGTTGTTCCTATTGTCGAAATATTTAGGATGTAAAGGAAGATGAATTACGGCCACCGGAGTATCCATTATTGTAGTCCTCCAAGATTTTCTAGTTTTATTAACACTTGAAATTTTCAAGAGAGTCAATATATTGGAGAGGGTACTCGCAATTATCATGTGTTTGGCAAGTTGCTGAGATTCTCCCATATTCAACAAATTCAGAATTACTTTCTATAAGAATCAATTGAAGAGCGCCCACAAGATTCAAGTTCTTTGTAGTGGAAGTGTGCTAGGTTTTATCTTGATGGAAGCATTGTGATCAAGATATCATTGGGGACATAGATCTATGTTTTCCACATGTTCCATGTGATGTTTGTGGTGATCCTTTTTTGAGGATATTAGATAATGGTTCTTCAAGAAGTAAGAATTGTGTTTATACACATTTAACAAAACTATTCCAAGGGAAACACCCGTCCCAAGTTGATCTCAATCGTTTCTAAACATTTTTCAATTATAAAAAGTATTTTGGTGGAGATTTCATGTTTCCTAGTGTGGTTATCACATTTTAGATGTTTTAGTCATGGAAAAGACAACCGTGTAATCAATAAGTTTGGGTTTTCCTTCATACCCAACTATCATTAAATGCGTGAATTGAATATCCAATGATGATTATACAAAGGTCTGCCAACTTAAGGATTGGAAACCCGAAACCTACTTGACGAGTCAAGCAGAAAAAAGTATTTTAATAAATCCACTTCCTAACCAGAAATAAGTTCGAATGCCTCTAGTGCCATTTGGACTTGACTCAAGGCCTTTGTCATCTTCCCATATAGTTGAGAACAAATCCCTAATCATGTGCTCACCTTCGTCCATGTTGATCAAGTGCGAAGCGGTGTATAAACCTGATCATGACGGATGGCTCTGATCGATGGTGGGTACGCGGCGTATGCCCAACCATACATGACATTGAGCGCGCACACACACACACAAATATATATATATATATATATATATATATATATATATATATATATATATATATATATATATATATATATATATATTTGTGTGTGTGTGTGTGCGCGCTCAATGTCAGAATACGGTCCTCCCGACTAGCCAACACGCTAGTCCTCCCATCAATTTGGGTGCCACATGATACTTTTTAACCATATTTTTTTTTTATGGATGGTCAATCCACTCTACTTAGATCAAGATTTTAAAAAAAATTCTAAAAAAAAAAATTAAAATAACCTGATCAACGGTCGACAAATTTAAAAGTAAACTGTAGCGGGGAAATAGCCCTTGCTATGGTTAATTTAAAAATGCCACTTGCCACATTTTTTTTCCAATTTTTTTTTCATAATCATTGTTAGGAGGGGTGTACCCACCTTGACCAACCCCTAATCCCGGTTAAAAAGTTTCATGTGGCACCCAAATTGAAGTGAGGACTAGCGTGTTGGCTAGTCGGGAGGACCGTGTTCCCTATTTCCTATATATATATATATATATATATATATATATATATATATATATATATGGGTCAGGATCGGCTGTCCCAACAAATTTTGACCCAGCACCCTTTGCTGCACCTAGAGGTTTTAGAATGTGCTGATTTTTTTGTAGACATGTTGTCTATGGTATGTTGATCATCCTCATAAAAAATCAGCCCAGTCTAAAACCTCTAGGTGCATCAAATGTGCTATTCAAATCAACGGTTTTCTACTGTCAATTTTAACCGTTGATTTGAAGAGCACATTTGGTGCACCTAGAGGTTTTAGAATGGACTGATTTTTTGTGAGGATGATCAACATACCATAGACAATGTGCCTACAAAAAATCAGCCCATTCTAAAACCTCTAGGTGCATCAAAGGGTGCTGGGTCAAACTTTGCTGGGTCATCCGATCCTGACCCTATATATATATATATATATATATATATATATATATATATATATATATATATAGAGAGAGAGAGAGAGAGAGAGAGAGAGAGAGAGGGCTGGGTTCCTATGACATGTCATAGGGAGCTATGACATACGGTGAATTAGTAATGCTAGAATGTGTTGAATTTTTTTGAGGGTGATCACCTTACCTTAGATAGAATGTCCACAAAAAAACAAAGCATTCTAAAACTTGTTGGGGCATCAAATGCTAGAAGCTTTATTGGCCATCCATTTTAATCGTTAAATTGAAAACCATATTTGATGTCTCCAGAAGTTTTAGAATGAGCTGATTTTTTGTGGGGGTCCTATCTAAGGTAGGGTGATCATCCTCATAAAAATTCAGAATATTCTAAATATTCTAGGGTTACTAACTCATCATATGTCATAGGGTACTCCCTATGACATGTCATAGGAACTCATTTTCCACACACATACACACACACACACACACACACACACACACACACACATATATATATATATATATATATATATATATATATATATATATATATATATATATATATATATATATATATATATATATATATATATATATAAGCTATGCAGTCAAAGTCGGTAGTCGGCCCTAGTCGACCAAGGGCCGACTAGGACTAGTCGGGACTAATTCGGGACTAGTCGGCCAAAACTTATTCTAACCCCTTCCCCCCTCCCTAAACATATATGATATATGAACTAGCATAAATGTCAATAAGTATATGATATTAGTCGGTTAATAACAATACATACCTTCACATTTCACAGCATGGGTATAAATACATAAGTAACAGTTTAACATAACACAGTTGTATTGGCTTCATGCCCATGTCAAAAGACTCAGAACTAAGAATTCATCATAATATTTGTTTGATGATGTTTAATCAGTGAACAACCCCAATTTTGATTATAGGGTTATATGGATATCAACAAATAAACTAATTATTTGTCTATGTTTTTATCTAAGATTCTCAGGTGCTCAACAGATGATTACAGGGAAGAACCATAGTTGTGAGTCTTACGACTCAAGACTTTGAGCCAATATAAAAAAATCCAAACAAAATTGCTTGCGCACTCCTTTCAAAAAAAAAATTTGCTTGCAGAATGCTGCCTGGTGACTAGTCGTTAGTCGGGGACTAGTCGGGATTCCGCCCAGCAATAACGGAATCGAAATTAATCGGTCGACAAAATGCCGCCCAGGGACTAGTCGCCGACTAGTCCCGACTTTGATAGCATAGTATATAAGAGGGATGTTACTGTGTGGCGTGCGGTGCGTGCAGTCTCGCACCGCAGCCGTCTGATGCACCCGTTACGTGCATCCGGTGCGAGACCGCACGCACCACCGATGCACGCAGCGGTGCATCGGACAGTTGCGGTGCGAGACGCCGAGACCGCACACACCGTAGACCGCATTATATATGTATATGTGATAAAATTCAAAAAATTCTGAAACCTCTATCTAAGGATTTGGATGATGTGTGTCTAACTCTGTGGCAAAGTAGCGTGTTTCTGGATCCCGACCCATATATATATATATATATATATATATATATATATATATATATATATATATATAATATGGGTCAGGATCGGATGACCCAGCAAATTTTGACCTAACAAATAACCCAGCACCATTTGATGCACCTAGAGGTTTTAGAATGAGCTGATTTTTTGTAGGCATGTTGTCTATGGTATGTTGATCATCCTCACAAAAAATAGCCTAAAACCTCTAGGTACATCAAATGTGCTCTTCAATTCAACGGTTAAAATTGACAGTAAAAAACCGTTGATTTGAAGAGCGCATTTGATGCACCTAGAGGTTTTAGAATATGCTGATTTTTTGTGAGGATGATCAACATACCATAGACAACTTGCCTACAAAAAATCAGCCCATTCTAAAATCTCTAGGTGCATCAAAAGGTGCTGGGTTATTGCTGGGTCAGCTGCTCCCGACCCTATATATATATATGGGCAGGGATACTCTTACTTATGGAATATATATATGGGTTTCAGAATTTGATGAAACTTGGTGGGGATGCTATCTATGGCAAGTTAATTATTATCACAAAACATTATCAAATTCAATAACCTCTAGGGGTATCAAATGTTAGAAGCTTTATCGACTGTTCATTTTAACTGTTAATTTGAATAGCATATTTGATGCCTCCAAAGGTTATAAAATTTGATGATTTTTGGTGATGATGATCAATTTGCCATAGATAGCATCCCCACCAAGTTTCATCCAATTCTAAACCCTCTAGGGTGGGTAAAACGCTGTGTGTAATTGCATAAGTATGATTCCATAAGTAAGAGTATCCCTCACCTATATATATATATATATATATATATATATATATATATATATATATATATATATATATATATATATATATATATATTAGGTTATGCTATGGTGCGGCTATCTTAACATGTGGCTAATGTACAACCATTGTTTAAAATATCGGTGATATATAGCGATATATCGCTATATTGTCAGGCTCCGACATCAAAACAGACTAAATTTTCTTGTTTTGGGAAAAAAGTCAAAATATCACCGATATATCGCCAAATATCGATAAATTTTGCTAAATACCCCTAAATATCGCCAAACCCTTAATTTATTGTTCTTGGTGGATTTGAAGGCTCTATTCACGGATTTGGAGTTTATTCCAAACTTCTAAGTTGAGTTATATTTTTAAATCTTTTTTTTTAATTTCTCAAATTTCTTAAGTAGATCTTCGTAAAGAATATATTATAAACATGAATCACATCACGTTTGATGTGATTCATTATGATTATCATGAAATTAGTTGGTTTTCATGGGTTTTATCTATTTAAACCCAATACCCTAATAAAATTTTAGTATGTCAATACTACACATCCAATCTACTTGCTATCCAACTTTGAATTTTTTTTGCTTAAATCATTTTCAGATTATTATGCTATGTCTTGTATTGTCAGCATGTGAGATGCTTTATGTTTATTATCTATGAAGCACGGGTACTGGTACGGGTACGTGTACGGGTACGCTGATACGGCAAAATCTTAAAAAACTAGGGTACGGGTATATATATATATATATATATATATATATATATATATATATATATATATATATATATATATATATATATATATATGTATTTTTAGTATAATATCGTTATAGATATGAATCAGATCCAAATGCAACCATAATTTCTTCATCATTAAAGCTCTAGCTTCAAAGTTCCAAAACCATAAAAACAAGATTATTTGATGCGAGCCATACGATGATATGGTAATGCATTCATGCAAGAAATACATTGTAATCTCATGTATTGTAATTTTTAAGCATGAGCTATATGACGATACGGTCCATTACATTAGAACCAAACCAAGCAAAGTAGCAATACAAAACAAAATGCATAGCAAAGTTCATTCTCATCATCATCTCCGAATAGCACGACCTCCAAGTTGGGCTAATCAAGTGATAGATTTGCAATTTCAAGTAAATCAGCACCCTCCAAAGACTGTCTGCCGTACCGGAGCCGTACCGAAAACTGTCTGCCGTACCGGAGCCGTACCGAAGCCGTACCAAAGACTGTTTGCCGTACCGGGTACGGATTATGCCGTACCCGTACCCGTACCCATACCCGGTACTGGTACGGTATCTGTTCGGAGTACCCGTGCTTCATAGTTTATTATGTCTTATGCTTTATGAGTTATGAATTTATGATATGCTTTTATGTACTGTGAACCATATGAGTTTTGATATGTTTTATCATGCTTCATAGTGTGTGTAATTTTAATGTGATTGTTTAATTCACAATATGTTGCAAAGTTTCTAACAGTTCATAGGCAGTGTCGAACAATTCACAGACTCATATATAGAGCCTAAATTGAGTGTCCCCTAGAATAAATGATTGTGTTTTGTATGCTATTGATCATAATGGTGTATCTATACATCTTAAAGGGATATATAGAAAAATCCTCCAAAAAAATCTTCATTTTGCCATATTTTTCCTATTTTTAGCGATATTCGGCGATAAATAGTAATATATCCCCGTTTTTTTCCTCGAGCAACTTGGCGATATTGACAAGACAACGATAACGATACTTAAAACACAGAGTACAATCATGCACGTAGAGGGTTTTTTTTTTGTTAAGGATGATCACCTTCCCTTTGATATCACACATTGAAAAAATCAGCTCATTCTAAAATCTCTAGGTGTATTAAATGTGCTCGGCTTTATCGACCGTTCATTTTAACCGTCAAATTAAGGAGCACATTTGATACACCTAGAGGTCCTAAAATAACCTGATTTTTTACAAATGGAAGATAAACATCATCAAAAAAATAAAAAATAAACCCCCCCTCTATGTGTATGGTTGTACGTTAGCTGTACGTTAAGGTTGCCGCACCGTAGACATTTCCACACACACACACACACACATATATATATATATATATATATATATATATATATATATATATATATATATATATAGGGAAATGAGTTCCTATGACATGTCATAGGGAGTACCCTATGACATATGGTGAGTTAGTAACCCTAGAATATTTAGAATGTTTTGAATTTTTATGAAGATGATCAACTCTATCTTAGATAGGACCCCCGCAAAATATTGGCTCATTCTAAAACTTCTAGAGGCATAAAATATGATTTTCAATTTAACGGTTAAAATGGATGGCCGATAAGATTTTTTGTGGACATTCTATCTAAGGTAAGGTGATCACCCTCAAAATAATTCAGCACATTCTAAACATTCTAGCATTATTAATTCACCATATGTCATAGGGTACTCCCTATGACATGTCATAGGAACCCAACCCTCATATATATATATATATATATATATATATATATATATATATATATATATATATATATATAGGATACGGGGCATAAGTTGGCGGCCTATTTCGGCGAAATGGGCAGCCGCCTATTTGATGCTCCTAGAAGTTTTAGAATGTTCTGATTTTTTGTGAGCATAAGCACCCTACCTTAGATAGATCACCCATAAAAAATCAGCTAATTCTAAAACTTTTAGGGGAATTAAATGTTATAATTTAGATTAACGGTTACAACAGACGTTCGATAAAACTTTTAACATTTGATGCCCCTAGGAGTTTTAGAATGTGATGATTTTTTGTGGGTGTTCTATCTAAGGTATGGTGCTTATGCTCACAAAAAAATCAGCACATTCTAATACTCTTATGGGTTTCAAATGGATGGTTGCCCATTTTGGCAAAATAGGCCGCCAGCCTATACCCCGTTTCCTCTCTCTCTCTCTCTCTCTCTCTCTCTCTCTCTCTATATATATATATATATATATATATATATATATATATATATATATATATATATATATAGGGGTGGCAATGGACTCCGGAAACCCGATCCAAACCCAAATTGAAAAATCAGGTATGGGTACAAATTTTGTACCGAAACATGATTTGGGTAGGGTATGGGTATAGCCGTATAGGAACTCTACCTCAATACCCATAGTCGAAACCCGATTGCCCCTCTAGTCTGTGTATACTTGATAATACAGTTCGACACCTAACTCATTGTCATATACCGAAATTCTAACCGAACTCATATCCCTACTTACATATACTCTACTAAAATCACTGTAATATGAAACCAAAAGAGCTTCTTAACATTGCATTGTGATACCTGGAATTTTTTCCCCCTCAAGTAATTGCATAAATGATAGATAAAATGAGACAAAATTATACCCAATTCATACTATAAACCGAACCAAAACCCGAAATCCAATTGGGTATGGGGCCATGGGCTCTCTTTTATTCGAATGTGTATGGGTAGGGATAGGGATAGGGTATATATATATATATATATATATATATATATATATATATATATATATATATATAGAGAGAGAGAGAGAGAGAGAGAGAGAGAGAGAGAGAGAGAGAGAGAGAGAGAGGAAACGGCCCAAACGGGGTATTGGCTGGCGGCCTATTTTGCCAAAATGGGCAGCCAGTCAGCCACCCATTTGAAGCCCTTAGGAGTTTTAGAATGTGCTGATTTTTTGTGAGCATAAGCACCTTACCTTAGATAGAACACCTACAAAAAATCAGCACATTCCAAAACTCGTAGGGGCATCAAATGCTAGAAGTTTTATCGAACGTCCGTTGTAACCGTTAATCTAAATTATAACATTTGATACCCTTAAAAGTTTAGAATGTGCTGATTTTTTGTGGGTGTTCTATCTAAGGTAGGGTCTTATGCTCACAAAAAAAATTAGCACATTCTTAAACTCCTAAGGGCTTCATATGGGTGGCTGCCCATTTTGCCGAAATAGGCCACCAGCCTATACGCCGTATCCTCACTCTCTCTCTCTCTCTCTCTCTATATATATATATATATATATATATATATATATATATATATATAGGGGGATGCTTAGGTGCGGTCCGCAGCCGTCCGATGCACTCGCCGCGTGCATCGGATGCACGGAGTGATGCATCGGACGACTGTGGACCACGGACTGCAGACCACACCTAAGCATTCCCATATATATATATATATATATATATATATATATATATATCGTGTTCTCGTATCCAAATTGCATGATATTGCGGTGTATGCCACCCATGTCCCTACCGACGCTCGACACTTGTGTCCTTGTCCACAAATCATAGCTATTTTATAAGTTTGTCACATGAACATTTAGTGGTGAAGTGACAGTCATTGATATCTTCTTTTTCAACTGGCCACTGTTCATTGAAGGCCAACTTTCTTCTAGAAGGTACAAACATGCATAACTAATTGACAAATTGGTGATGTACTCTATCTAGCCAAAATTCGTTGCATATTATTGTTCTTTCTTATTTGGAAAACATGGGTGGAAGAGGGAAATTTGATGGTAGATGAATTGCTGATGAGGAGAATAGGAAGGCATGGATGAACGAAGAAAATTTGTCAAAGATAGTTTAATGTTGAGTTTTTGGGTTGAGACAGTCATATTTCAATTAGTCTGTCCTTAAAGATGCATTAGTGTCATTTATAATTGGTCGTGTAATTCTTCATTTGGTGGACCAATGCATATTTTCATAGTTCCACACTGTTAATTTGTTTGCCAATGCATCTATCTAATAACAGTAAGACATATCCTCATATGTGGGATTCCACTTTGATTCCACAATTCTACAATGTGCGGATCACATGCTAAAAAAGAAAATAAAATATGAAAGCTAATTATCCTAAGCTATTTCCAATTCTATCTGAACAAGAACACGTTGCCTCTGCAGTTTGCATCCCCCCTCTCAGCTTGAAGACCGCATGTATAATGCACATGCTCAATTCTTGTGATGTGAAGAGGGAGGATACCAGTTGTTGAAATGAGGCTCCACACACCTATTTAAGAGATAATATGGCGCAACACTTGTACTGATATATTTTTTCCGGGAGGAAAGAAAAAACGTTTGAGTTGTATGGGGGTTCATTCGCTGGAAGAAAGGGGTCCATCGTTTTAGAACAAGAGATTTTCCTTTAAAAATCCTGGGCTTCGTTCCCAACAAAATCATCCAAAGATCAAACTTAAAACAAAAAAAGTCATTAACAAGGTTGATAACTTGGCACAATACCACCATGCTCAACCCGTTGCCGGAGTATCGCAAGAGGACCGGAACCCTAGCCCCAAAAAAATTTCTGACAAGAGATAACCTCCATTAATCCTGGGAATCCTTCAATTTGAGGGGATCTGAGAGAACCTTACCCTTAATGCCTTGGCAAGCCGACAATGTGATCCTTTAAGAGAGTGGACTGATGAGGATTTTCCCAAGACCTACGAATCGCCGTGAGATACGAGACGCTGAGCGATCTACTCACTTGTGCTCCGCTTGCTTGTCTGCCTGGATACGGGGGAGCGTCGGGATCCTCATATCGCATACCCTTATCACCTCGTCGCCTCGTGCCATGTTTAGCTACCTTCTCCACCAATCTTGTTCCTCTTCTTCTTCTTCTTTTGTTTAAGGTTAAGGCATGAAATTTTGTAGAAGCCATGTATTATGTTAACTGAGCTAAGTGACTCAATAATAAATTTGTAGATCCAATTTGTTTCTGCTACTATTCTGATTTATATTATAATAAGCAAAGGATACGAAGAGGATTCCGTCTGAGCAAGATATGAGATTGCATTGAAACCTGTATCAATCTGGTCCATAGTGGGGAGAAGATGTAGGGCCTACCCATGTCCACATGAAAGCATCGAAGGCCATAGTAATTTTTTTTCGTTCTATCTATGAACCAGAATCTCCGAAGTTAATTGAATAGGAAAAAATAGATTAAAATTACATAATGTTTGCTTTCATCTCAAAGACTCCTACGTGCGTCTTCAGGATGGTATATATTTTGTTTGCCTGGTTGGTCTCTTAGATTCTGTAATAGTTACTTTGCATTACACATTACGTCTTGTCTGCTCAGTAAGGGCTACTCACTGGCTCACTGCTGCCTGCTTTGCTTTCTTTCTTTGCACCATGAGGTCTTGATGTTATAGTGTCTTGGAAACAGTGGATGGAAGATTTAGACGTATTTCAGGCATCGCTGGAATCTGATGCATCGTACACGTCAACTCTAACAAGAAGCCTCTCTCTCGTACTTGATGAGTTCTACCAAAATCTGCGATCGGTGGGAGTTTCGGCTGTTGAAGGCATTGGAATGGAGGCCTTCTTTGAGGCAGTAGAAGCAAGCGCCAATGAATACATGGAGAACTACAAGTATTGACATTTGACACCGAATCCTTTTAAATTCAAATGCGTATCATCTGAAGTTTTGTATAGTTATGTTTATCCTCTTGTGTAATTTTGCAGGGCGGACCTTGACAAGAGGAGGGCAGAGAAGGAGCGATTGAAGGCCGAGCGCAGACAGGAAAACATGGATAAATTACGCAAGGACATGGAGGAATCTAAAGGGCAGACTCTGGTGCTGAGCACTGGTTTGAAGGACAAGGCACCTGCTAGTGGCATGATGGATGATGATGAGGAAGAGGAAGAGGAAGGGGAAGAGGACTATATACGAATCTCTGATGACGAAGAGGAGGAAGATGAAGGTGAAGACGAAGAGGTTGCTCACTTCTCTTTCTGAGTGTATACTGCCTTCACCGACACTTAGGGGTTGTCCTCATAACTTTTTTGTCTCTAGAGCCCTCTATGATGAGGATTGATGTCTGGCTTAGCCATTTTCGATTTCTAGTCTTTCGTGGCGAAGCATGTTTGCACTCAGTCCAATGATATGTAGGACTCTGCGGTTTCATGTATAAACAAAGATATGAAGCACCCAGTTCAGTCACCTCATAATCCTTGTTTATATGCTATGATTTCTCCAAAACATTTACTTAGCAGGATTATGATCAGCAATCTCTTTAGGTTGCTCAAAATTAGGGGTGCCAATTGGTCGGGTTCGGGTCGGACCCTACCCCTACCCATTTGGGTAGAAGACTGTCCATATCCGATCCATACCTAATGGGTTTCGGGTATGATTTGGGTATAATTTTCTCTTTTTTCCCTTCATATATGCTATTACTTGAGAAAAAAATATATCAAAGAATCACAATGCAATCTTACTAAACTCTTTTGGTTTCTTATTGCAATGGTTTTAGTGGAGTATAAGTTTGGGTAGGGATATGAGCTATTGGAATTTGGGTATATGACAATGGGTTTTGAGTTGGTGTGTATTGTCTAGTATACACAAGTTAGAGGGGCAATCGGGTATGGGTATTGAGGTACCCATACCTAAAAGTCAATTGGGTAGAGGTTCTATATCCATATCCTACCCAAACCATATTTCGGGTACAAAATTTGTACACATACAGACATACCCGACGTTTTGGGTCGGGTTTTCAGATTTTCGAAGTCCATTGCCACCCCTAATCAAAATGCGGCGTGCGGTGCGTGCGGCGTCGCACCGCAGCCGTCTGATGCACCGTTGCGTGCATCGCACACACCGCAACGGTGCATCAGACGGCTGCGGTGCGGCGCCGCACGCACCGCACGCCGCACCCTTGCATGCCCCTATATATATATATATATATATATATATATATATATATATATATATATATATATATATATATATATATATATATATATATATATATATATATATATATATATATATATATATATATATATATATATATAGAGAGAGAGAGAGAGAGAGAGAGAGAGAGAGAGAGAGAGAGAGAGAGAGAGAGAGAGAGAGAGAGAGAGAGGAATGTTACAGTGAGCTATGAGCTGTGGAAGGAGAAAATGAGCTACTATCATTTTGATCACTCTAGAAGTTTTGGAATTTTGTGAAAATTGATAGGTGGGTTATCTATGGTAATATGATTATCCTCACCAATTTTCATGGAATTCCAAAACTTCTGGGGTCATCAAACGGTAGAAGCAAAATTAATGGTTACTACGGACGGTAGATAAAGCTTCTACTGTTTGATGATCCTAGAAGTTTTGGAATTTTTTAAAAATTGGTGAGAATGATCATGTTGCCCAAGATAACACATCCACCAATTTTTACGAAATTCTAAAACTTCTAGGGTGGTCAAAATGATTGTAGGCTCATTTTCTCCTTCCGTAACTCATAGCTCACTGTAACATTCCTCTAAATGAGGATAAAACTTCTATTGTTTGATGATCCTAGAAGTTTTGGAATTTCTTGAAAAGTGGTGAGGATGATCATGTTATCCTAGACAACACACAATTTTTGCGAAATTCTAAAACTTCTAGGGTAGTCAAAATGATCGTAGCTCATTTTCTCCTTCCGTAGCTCATAGCTCACTGTAACATTCCTCTCTCTCTCTCTCTCTCTCTCTCTCTATATATATATATATATATATATATATATATATATATATATATATATATATATATATATATATATATATATAGAGAGAGAGAGAGAGAGAGAGAGAGAGAGAGAGAGAGAGAGAGAGAGGAATGTTACAGTGAGCTATGAGTTATGGACATTTTGACCACCCTAGAAGTTTTGCAATTTCGTAAAATTGGTCGGTTCCATCAAATAAAGTTAATAGGGCGTGATGTGTGGACACTTGCTTAATTTGTACAACTTTTGCATATAAAATTTTGCAAATGAAATTTCATCTAAACACATGAAATAAAGTTTCATGTATTTAGGTGAAACTTTATTTGTACAATTTTATATGCCAAAGCTGTACAAATTGAGCATAGTGTGCATCTCTTTACACACGTCACATCCCGTTAACCAAACAACCCTAAACTGTTTACACCCGAGGTGCAGCAACAATTTTATAGGGGGCGGGGAGCCTGCACCCGAGGTGCAGCAACAACGCTACACTGCCCCCTTGTTTTACCTCCCTAGACAACACCCTCACCAAATTTCATCCAATTCCAAAACTTCTAGGTAGGTAAAACAAGGGGGCGGTGCAGCGTTGTTGCTGCACCTCAGGTGCAGGCTCCCCGCCCCCATATATATATATATATATATATATATATATATATATATATATATATATAGAGAGAGAGAGAGAGAGAGAGAGAGAGAGAGAGAGAGAGAGGAATGTTACAGTGAGCTATGAGTTATGGACATTTTGACCACCCTAGAAGTTTTGGAATTTCGTAAAATTGGTCGGTTCCATCAAATAGAGTTAATAGGGCATGATGTGTGGACACTTGCTTAATTTGTACAACTTTTGCATATAAAATTTTGCAAATGAAATTTCATCTAAACACATGAAATAAAGTTTCATGTATTTAGGTGAAACTTTATTTGCACAATTTTATATGCCAAAGCTGTACAAATTGAGCATAGTGTGCATCTCTTTACACACGTCACATCCCGTTAACCAAACAATCCTAAACTGTTTACACATGTGATTTTCAAAACCACATGCTAAAAACACAGCAATCAAACACGCCCTAAAACTCCCTGATGCTGCCCCTCAATCAGATCCAAGAACTTCTCCGTGTCTAAGCGATGAGAAGAGGAAATTTTTTTGGCTTTCAAAAATGAAAAGGACAGTTAATTGCAATGAGCCATCAATATAATCCTTCAAACCCAGAATAAGCCATTCGCAATAGAAAAAGAAAAGAAAAAGATAGAGGAAGAAACGATACCATCGTATTGATTGCATATGATAGCCGACAATGTATCATCAGAACACAAGAACAAATCGCTTAGATGATAACGGGGTACAGATTATGGGAGTAAATAAGCCCTCTCATCGGCTTCCAGCACGGATATTGCAGCATCCAGCAAGGTTCCTTAACTGTTTACTCCCAGTAGTAGCGCAAAGATGATGCGGCATCCAGATACCAAGGCTTCCAAAGGGACATCTTTCGTAGTCGGAGTAGATTGATAGCTCCACAGTTTGTTCTTCTGAATGTCTTCTACAACATCTGCGGTCATCATCCTCTGTAAGGGCATTAGAAGCAGATCCATGTTGGTATGTTTGCTCTCGTAAATTTTGCTCTTCAATTTTACTTTCTCCTTCGTGCACGAGTTCGGAACCTACTTCATGGTAAAGCTGAAGATGGTTGGCAACAATCTGTTCGCTGAATCCAACCTCCTCGTCCGCCCTATCTGCACTTCGGTTTGCCTCACTAACTGCGCCATCTTCTTTTGTATCTTTACTGTCATGAGACGAGGGCATTGCATCTTTAGCTCCTCGTGCAGCCAGTGCATCTATTTTATCCTCAAATGCTTTAGAGTCGCAATGGATAGAAACGATCGGAGGGCCTTGCTCGATCTCGATACGTACTGGATTTTCTATTTCATTGATATGCTCTTCAGTCTCAGTTGTTCTCAGAACAGTCTTTGTGCCATTAAGACTGGATGAGTGTACAATATGTAGAGGATTCCAAGATGACCTTTCAAAATCTTCTATTTTGATACTCTTTTGTCTACCTGGCTCCAAATTCTGGGCACGATCGGAATGCACCGTATCTTCTTGCTTCTTCACAGCGAGTGACCCGAAAAACTTTGGATTTTGTTGAAAGTTGATCTCAGAGAGGATCCCTGTAGCAAATGACTTTGGCATGGTTTCAAGAGCCTTTGTTGGCCTCGTATCACTTTCTTTTGAAGACGCCTGTTGGAGAAGGAGGATCACTACAATATTGAGAGGATCATCACATTATTGTGGAAGCTATCTATGGGATGTAATTACAGGGCATATAATGGGTTGCAATATACTATAATTATTATTATGGTTGGTGTTGCCATGTACCATAATAGAGAGTTCTAGAACCTATATAATGGGATGTCCACCTTGGAAACACTTACAAATAAGAAATAATTCATCCTTCTCCTGTGGAGTAGGCATCAAATTTGAACCACGTAAATTCACTTGTGTTTGTGTGTGCATGATTATTATTTTCTACATGGTATTAGAGTGCCAAGATCCGTCACTATGCAGCCTCACCCCGTGAGTTTGCTGCCATCGTGATCTCTTCACCTTAACTGAGAGTTGTCGTCGGCACCGCAGGATCTGACAGAGAACATCCATCCTTCTTTTTTTTTTCCTTCTGAGGTGGGTCGATTTTGCTTGTGATCCGTGCAATCAAAGCACGGATAATCCTTTTTTTTCCAAGAGGTTTTTCCAAAAATAACCCTAAAAAACCACGTTTTGCTCAAACTAACCATTGTTGGTTTTTGCATTACTTTTATGACCTACATGTGTGAAACAGCCGCACATTCATATAATTAGTTTTTTGGACAAAAACACCCCAATACTGCATATTGCTTTCGGCGAAGCAATATGGCCAACGCAACGAACAAGGTCCAGCGCAACGAACGCAATGAACACAAATATCTTGCGTAGCCTTGCTGTTACTTTTGCGAAGCAATATGGCCAACGCAACGAATGCAAAGTCTGAAACAACGAACACAAATATCTTGCATTGGCCTTGCTGTTGCTTTCGGTGAATCACTATAGCCAACGCAACGAACGCAATATCCAACACAACGAATGCAATGAATACAAATATCTTGCATTGGCCTTGTTGTTGCTTTCGAAGAAGCACTATGGCCAATGCAACGAACATATGGTCCGACACAATGAACGCAAGTTCTGACGCAAGTAACTTGCGTTGGAGACTTAATAGGTTTCACAAAGGAAGATGAATGCTATGTTAGGGGCATTTTTGTCCAAAAAAATATAATTGGTCAAAAAAGTAATGCTAAAAGCAAGTGGGGCCAATTTGACCAAATCGGAGGAGTTAGGTGTCATTTTGGGGAAAAACTTCTTTTTCCAAAGACATTTCTTCCGAAGCAGGCATGTGCGACCTCAAGCTCTAAGATCATGTCATGCGCAATCAAGCGAGGCAGTTGATTTTGGCCCTGATTCGTCTATGATTTCGGCACGATTAGAACACGCGCAATGTGTGCGATTTATGGCACTTCCCGTGATCGGACCCCGCATCGGAAAAGACTGCGCGTGTGATTTCAAGCAAGCATGATTTTGACACGCGTGATTTTGGTCGCTGATTTCAGGCTCAAATAATGCCTATTTGATTTTGGCTGACTGATCTTTGTTATTTTGACCGTTGATTTCACCTCTATATCATTTTCTGTGCGTGAGAAAAATGATTTCTCCATGTGCTCAATTCCTTTCTATTTGTTCGGCCACTTATTAAGAGGTCCAATTTCTCCCAATTTCTTTTTCTTTTTGTTCATCTTTCGCCATAGCTAGGGTTCACCTCTTGTCTAGGGTTGTTCGTCCCCTGCAATTTCTTATCCTCTCTCCATTGTGTCCCTCTTTGGTGAATATAATACCCATGTACAACTTATAAGAGAGCAAGGCTTGCCGAGATGAGGTCGTCATCACCCGTGTGGATAGGCGAATCTTCCCATATGGTTTAATCAGATAACAACAGTAACCCAAGCATAAGCTCTCTTCGGTCCTCCTTAATGCGCTTAACTACATCCTGTGGTCAAGAGCAGTGTCTCTCTCTTAGCGGGAAAGTTAAGCTTGTCCATATTAATGGCAAGGCCACTCCTCCACAGTCAGATGACCCCAAATTCGATGAATGGTAGACAAGTGATTATCTTGTCATGGTTTGGCTCCTTAACTGCATGCCAAAATTCTAAAATCTTTAGTTTCTCTGAATCAACAAAGAAACCCTGGGAGTCGGTCTAGAATCTTTATGGGCATCAAAATAATGTTGCCCGATTTTTTCAATTAAAACAAGGAATTGCTTGTGCAAACATGTAGACAAGTCTTTGGTCGAACATTGGAGAAGAATGAAAAGGATGTGGGACGAATTGTCCACTGGAGCATCCGGTGCACCATAAGGAGAGGAAGAAACGGTAGCATCATCAGTAGTGGTGTCGACTGGTCGACAACAACCCATGGGTCCCTGCCGCTTCTCCGGGTGTAGCTTCCAGCAGTTGGCAACGACGTAACTCAGTTTATGGCAATGGATGCACACAAACCGATCACGATCAGTAGAGAAGGCAGCAGGGTCAAGAGGAGTTATTGTCAGAACTCCCGTGAAGTTGGAGGGAGTGGGAGAGGCCCTGGTGGCGATAGTGTGCAGTCTGGTCTACTCGGCTACTAAGTTAGCGATGACAGCATTCAGGCGTGGAAGAGGATCCAGTGGATCAAGACACCAGTCAACGGTCCGTACTCTGAGTGAAGGGCCATCAGAAACTGATAGAGTTGGCGGTGCTCCCAGAAGGCTTGGTGCAAGGCACGACACTCGACAGGTACAACAGTTACTAGTGACTGAAGCTCCCATCAGTAGCCGCACATCTGCGCATGGAACTACTGAATCGCCTGGTCACTTTGCTGCTCAGTCTGCACTTGAGATAGAAGAGCATTCTCATGAGTACTACTAGACTCTACGAACCACTCCACAAGGCAACACCAGATCGTTGTAGACGCACTGAGAGTAGCAAGGTCAATGTGCATCATCTTATCAACAAAGGCCACCAGATAGGCAACAACCAGAGCATCGCGTAGCTGCTATGCATATAGTGCGGCAGGGAAGGCCATACTTGGCACATGAGTGGTCCCGTCGAACTGCCAAGAAGACCACGCCCAAGTAGTGTGGTCTAGACGGTGGTTGCCCAGGCCTACTAGTTGCCGGAGGAGACACAAGGAAAGTTTATCGAGCTCGGGAGGAAATTGCACGTGTACTTGAATGAAAGGCTCTCTATAGGAGCTGGTTCGGTCGGATGCACATACAAGGTTGAGGGCTCAGCCATGATGCTAGAAAATGTCGGTGTGGGGACTGAGAAGGACTGCAGGAGGGCGGTACAGGGCCAAGAAGTGGTGCAAGGGTGCCCCAGGCGTGCCTTGTGGTTGTTGAGGGTACCCTATAGCTGAGCAAAGGTGGCCTGGGTGCCAAGAAGGTTGCCTCAGGTGTCATAGATTAGCAAGTGGCCTTAGATGATAGAGATCACGGGTGCCAGAGATCAGCAAGTGGCGCGGGTGCTTGACTTAAGGCATGGGTGCCATAGACGGGTGCATACAAGTGTCGGGTGCTAGAGATAGGGGTGGCAATGGGTCGTGTCGTGTCGTGTTCGTGTCGTGTCTAGTTTCGTGTCGTGTCCAGAACCTCTAGACCCGGACCCGACCCGTTTAACTAATCGTGTCTAGATCCTAAACCCGTACCCGACCCGTTCTTAAACGGGTAGACCCGATAAGACCCGTTTAGCTCACGGGTCATCTCCGGTGACCCGTTAGACCCGTTTAGCTCACGGGTCACCACACATGATCGATGAAGAAATCAGAAGAAATAATACCTGAGGAGTAGGATCTTGAGGTGGATCTAGATTTGGAGAAGGAGATGGATCTAGATCTGGAGATGTGTTCGTGCTCAGATGAGGAAGAGTTGAGATCCAGGCTGGAGGAGCACGATCTGGATGTGGCCGGCCCGTGCACCTCGCGGCCGTCACCCTCTAAGTTGTGGCCGGCCCATTCGGCGTCCGCCCGTGCGCCGCGCGCGTCGCCGTTGTCTCCCTTGAAGTGGCGGCCGTCACGAAGAGGCTCAGCCGCTCAGGGGATCTCCGATCTCAAGCTCTCACTCTCAGTCTCAGCCGCTCGGCCCGCTCACAGAGTCACAGGCCCTCAGCCGTCAGCCCCAATGAATTGAGAGTGCCGCTTAGGGTTCTGGTTTCACTTGTTGTTGGGTTTTATTTTAAATCCAAAACCCTTAAATTACATTTATACCCCAAACTTGTAAACCCAAAGCCAAAGGCCCAACCATAAACCTGTAGATTAAACAGTAAATACCAAATACCCATGGATTTGATTACCGGGTAGACACGACCCGACACGATCCGACACGACCCGTTAAATTATAAACGGGTCTTATCGGGTCTACCGTGTCTAGACCCTAAACCCGGACCCGACCCATTTATTAAACGGGTCTGCCGTGTCGACCCGTTTACGACCCGAACCCATTTAACCCAAACCCAGACCCGCTAAAATCGTGTCGGGTCGTGTCGGGTCTGTCGTGTCGAGTCCGAAATTGCCAGCCCTAGCTAGAGACGAGTGCATACAGGCCTGGGGTGCCGAATTTAATTTGTTGTGCCCCGATCACTTTGTTGCTCGTGAAAGAGAAGTGAGCTAGCAAGCAGCTGGATCTCGAGTGGCCGACAGGAGGGACAGATCTCGAGCAATTGGCAGGATCTCAAGCGGCCGGTTGGAGAAGATGGAGGAGCAACTCGAGGAGGCGGTGTCGATCTCAAGCGGCCGAGATCTTAGTGACTGGAACTCGTCTCAAATCTTGTCAGAGGGATAGGTCTCCGATCGTCTCAATGAGATTGCGTGAGTAACGGGGTATCTCGTTGGGCTTTGAGGGCGCGATAAGCAATCTCAAAGAAGAGAAGAGGGCCGGATCGATGACTGATATCATGTCACCAATAAACCTAGGGTACATATATATCTATATATATATATATATATATATATATATATATATATATATATATATATATATATATATATATATATATATATAGGGGCATGCTATAATGCGACATGCGGTACGTGCGGCACTACACCGCAGCCGTCTGATGCACGTGCTGCGTGCATCGCATGCACGCAGTGGCGCATTAGACGGCTGCGGTGCGACGCCGCACTTACCGCATGCCGCATTATAGCATTTCTCTCTCTCTCTCTCTCTCTCTCTCTATATATATATATATATATATATATATATATATATATATATATATAGGTCAGGATCGGTAGACCCATCATTTTTAAAACCATACTTTTACCTCTCATCCTGATCGTTAGATTCGGGTTTGAGAATCTGCTGATATTTTGTGAGAATGATCAATATATAATAGATAGCATACCTTCAAAATTTTAGTAGATTCTAAAACCTATAGGGCCATCAAATGTTATAAGCTTTTTCGATAGTCAATTTTAACAGTTGATTTGAAGAGCACATTTGATGCACCTAGAGGTTTTAGAATGTGCTGATTTTTGTAGAGGTGCTATCTATGGTATTTTGATCATCCTCACAAAAAATCAACAAATTCTGAAACCTGAATCCAATGATATGGATGAGAGGTCAAAGTATGGGTCAAATTTGATGGGTCTAAAGATCCCGACCTATAAAGTCAGGATTCCGTGACTTAAATTTTTGCCTTTGATTTTGATTTGATGCCCTAGAGGGTTTAGAATGTGAAGATTTTTTGTGGATGTAATCATTCCACCTTAGATAGAACATCCACAAAAAACTTCCAGGGGCATCAAATATATAATAAAAGTTAACAAATAAAAATGGAAGGTGGATAAAGCTTGTAATATTTGATGCCACTAGAAGGTTTAGAGTTTAGTATGTGTTGATTTTTTGTGGATGTTCTATCTAAGGTAGGACGATTACATCCACAAATGATAAGCACATTCTAAACCCTCTTGGGCATCAAATAACCTTGAGTGCAAAAAATGAAGGCAAAAATTTAAGGCACATGATCCTGTCCCATATATATATATATATATATATATATATATATATATATATATATATAGAGAGAGAGAGAGAGAGAGAGAGAGAAAGAGAGAGAGTTTGGTTCACCTGTGGGGCGTCCCGCATTGGCGAAATGCGGGACAAAATATGAGCCGTCCGATTGCGGCCGGGGTTAACGTGCGGCGAGCCGGGGGGCGTACGGTCCGTCCGATTGCCGGATCCAACAAACGGGATTCACCCGGACCGTATGAAAATCGCTGTTACTGTGGCGGCCACAGTAACAACGATTTTCGGTGGTCCGGGTGAACCCCGGCCGTCCGATCGGCGTGAATCGAACGGCACAAATATTTTCCGTCCCGGTTAAAGGTGTAGCCGTTCGGTCGAATGATCGAACGGACGAGATCCGTGGGAAACAATCGAATAGGACCAAAAATCATGATTATTTTTTGTCCTATTCGATTGTTTCCCACGGATCTCGTCCGTTCGATCATTCGATCGAATGGCTACAGCTTTAACCGGGGCAGAAAGGATTTGTGCCGTTCGATTCATGCCGATCGGACGGCCGGGGTTCACCGGACCACCAAAAATCGTTGTTACTGTGGCTGCCACAGTAACATCGATTTTCGGTGTCCGGGTGAATCCTGTTCGTTGGATCTGGCGATCGGACGGATCGTACGCCCCCCGGATCGCCGCACGTTAGCCCCGGCCGCAATCGGACGGGTCATATTTTGTCCCGCATTTCGCAGGGTGTGGGACGTCCCGCAGGTGAACCAAACTCTCTCTCTCTCTCTCTCTCTATATATATATATATATATATATATATATATATATATATATATATATATATATATATATATATATATATATATATATATATATATATATATATATATATATATATATATATATATATATATATATATATATATATATATGGGGTGGGATCCGTTGACAACCCAAAATGGGAGGCAAATTTACCTCCCACTTACAACTCGCCATAATCGTTGGATAGAGGTTTCCGAATTTGCTGATTTTTTGTGAGGATGATCAACATGGCAAGTTGATCATCCTCTCAAAAAATAAGCAAATTCTGAAACTTATAAGGGCGTCAAATGTGTTATTCAAATTAACGGCTCAAATAGACGGCTCAAAAAAGCTTGATTCAATCGGCGGCCTTAGAAGTTTCAGATTTTGTTAATTTTTTGTGAGGATAATCAACTTGCCATAGTGATCATCCTCACAAAAAATTAACAAAATCTGAAACTTCTAAGGGCGTCGATTAAATCAAGCTTTTCTGAACCGTTAATTTGAATAACACATTTGACGCCCTTATAAGTTTCCGAATTTGCTGTTTTTTTGTGAGGATGATCAACTTGTCATGTTGATCATCCTTACAAAAAATCAGCAAATTCGGAAACCTCTATCCACCGATTGAATCAAGTTTAAAATGGGAGGTAAATTTACCTCCCATTTTGGGTTGTCAACGGATCCCAGTCCTATATATATATATATATATATATATATATATATATATATATATATATATATATATATATATATATATATATAGAGAGAGAGAGAGAGAGAGAGAGAATACGGGGTATGAGCTGACAGCCCATTTGGGCATTTGGGTTGTCAGCTCACAGCCCTCCGATCGTAATCAACGACCGTCCGTTTAAAAGGAAAATAAAATCACCGAATCTCTCCCTCTCCCTCTTTCTCGCGAGCGGCAGCCCCGTCCCCGACCTCCCGCTCCAGCTGCCCCCTCCGGCACCGGCACCGGATCCGGCCGGGGGACGGCGTGCAGCCGCCGGGGTCGGAGGGGACCGGGGTCGGAGGACGGCGCACAGGGCCGGGGACGACGCGCAAGACCGGGTTGGAGGGCGCGCAGGGCCGAGGGACGGCGCACAGGGCCGGAGGCGGTCGGAGGACCGGGGTCGGAGGGGGCGCGCAGGGCCGGGGACGGCGCGCAGGGACAGCGCACAGGGCCGGAGGCCGTCGGAGGACCGGGGTCGGAGGGGGCGCCGGATCGCAGGACCGGGGTCGGAGGGGGCGCCGGAGGGGATCGGGCCCGAGGCGGGCGCCGGACCGCAGGACCGGGGTCGGAGGGGGCCGGGACGACGCGCAGGACTGGGGCCGGAGGGGCCGGGCCGGAGGCGGGCGCCGGAGGGGACCGGGGTCGGAGGGGACTGTCGGCGCAGGGGTCAGGGTCGGGGGTTGGGCTTCAGCGAAGGAGAAAGAGAGAGAGAGAGTGTGTGTGTGTAGTGGTTGGGTTCGGTGATTTTATTTTTCTTTTAATCAGACGGTCGTTGATTACGATCGAAGGGCTGTGAGCTGACAGCCCAAATGCCCAAATGGGTTGTCAGCTCATACCCCGTTCTCTCTCTCTCTCTCTCTCTATATATATATATATATATATATATATATATATATAGGGGGCTGCTATAATGCGGCATGCGGTGCGTGCGGCATCGCACCGCAGCCGTGTGATGCACTGCTGCGTGCATCGCATGCAAGCAGTGCGTGCATCATACGGTTGCGGTGCGATGCCGCACGCACCGCATGCCGCATTCTAGCACTTCCCTATATATATATATATATATATATATATATATATATATATATATATATATATATATATATATATATATATATATATATATATATATATATATATATATGAGGGTAGGGAGCCTGCACCCGAGGTGTAGCATCGTTGCTGCACCTCTCGCTTGTTTACCTCCCTAGAAGTTTTGGAATTTGATGAAATTCAGTGAGGGTGTTGTCTTGGGTAAGATGATCATCCTCACCAATTTTCATCAAATTCCAAAACTTCTAGGGGGGTCAAATGGTCGAAGCAAAATCTGCAGATTTTAATGGTGACTGCGGACGACTGATTTTGCTTCGACCATTTGACCCCCCTATAAGTTTTGGAATTTGGTGATTTTTTATGAGGATGTTCATCTTATCCTAGACAACACCCTCACCAAATTTCATCAAATTCCAAAACTTCTAGGATAGGTAAACAATGCTTGAGGTGCAGCAACGATGCTGCACCTCAGGTCCAGGCTCCCTTTTCCCTATATATATATATATATATATATATATATATATATATATATATATATATATATATATATATATATATATATATATATATATATATATATATAAAGAGAGAGGATACGGGGTATAGGCTAGCGCCTGGCGGTCTATTTCAACGAAATGGCAGCCTCCCATTTGATGCCCCTAGGAGTCTTAGAATGTGCTGATTTTTTGTGAGCATAAGTACCTTACCTTCGATAGAACACCCACAAAAAATCAGCACATTCTAAAATTTTTAGGAGCATCAATGTTATATTTCGGATTAATGGTTACAACGGACGTTTGCTTCTAACATTTGATGCTCCTAAGAGTTTTAGAATATGCTGATTTTTTGTGGGTGTTCTAAGATAAGGTGCTTATGTTAAAAAAAAATCAACACATTCTAAAATTTTTAGGAGCATCAATGTTATATTTCAGATTAATGGTTACAACGGACGTTTGATAAAACTTCTAACGTTTGATGCTCCTAGGAGTTTTAGAATGTGCTGATTTTTTGTGGGTGTTCTAAGATAAGGTGCTTATGTTAAAAAAAAAATCAGCATATTCTAAAACTCCTAAGGGCTTCAAATGGGTGGATGCCCATTTCGCCGAAATAGGCTGGCAACTCATGTCATGTTTCCTTATATATATATATATATATATATATATATATATATATATATATATATATATAAAGAGAGAGAGAGAGAGGAATGTTACAGTGAGCTGTGAGCTGTCGAAGGAGAAAGTGAGCAGCGCTCACTTTGACCCCCCTAGAAGTTTTAGAATTTGATGAAATTTGGTGAGGGTGTTGTCTAGGGTAAGATGATCATCCTCACCAATTTTCATCAAATTCCAAAACTTATAGGGTCATCAAATGGTCTAAGCTTTATCTACTGTCCGCAGTCACCGTAAATTTTGCTTCTACCATTTGATGACCCTAGAAGTTTTGGAATTTGATGAAAATTAGTGAGGATGATCATCTTACCCTAGACAACACCCTCACCAAATTTAATCGAATTCTAAAACTTCTAGGGGGATCAAAGTGAGCGCAACTCACTTTCTCCTCCGGCAGCTCACAGTTCACTGTAACATTCCTATATATATATATATATATATATATATATATAGAGAGAGAGAGAGAGAGAGAGAGAGGATACGGGGTATAGGCTGGCGACCTATTTCAACGAAATGGGCAGTCGTCCATTTGATGCCCCTAGGAGTCTTAGAATGTGCTGATTTTTTGTGAGCATAAGCACCTTATCTTAGATAGAACACCCACAAAAAATCAAGACGTTCTAAAACTTTTAGGGGCATCAAATGTTATATTTCAGATTAACGGTTAAAACAGATTTACGATAAAACTTCTAACATTTGATGCCCCTAGAAGTTTTAGAATGTGCTGATTTTTTGTGGGTGTTTTGTCTAAGATAAGGTGCGTATGCTCACAACAAATCAGCACATTCTAAAACTCCTAAGGGCTTCAAATGGGTGGCTACCCATTTCGCCGAAATAGGTTGGCAGCTCATTTCCCATTTCCTCTCTCTCTCTCTCTCTCTATCTATATATATATATATATATATATATATATATATATATATATATATATATATATATATATATATATATATATATATATATATATATAGGGAACACGGTCCTCCCGACCACCCAACACGCTAGTCCTCCCTTCAATTTGGGTGCCACATGATAATTTTTAACCATATTTCTTTTTATGGATGGCCAATCCACTCTACTTAGATCAAGATTTAAAAAAAAATTCTAAAAAAGAAAATTAAAACAACCCGATCAACGGTCGACAAATTTAACAGTAAACTGTAGCGTGCAAATAGCCCTTGCTATGGTTAATTTAAAAATGCCACTTGGCATTTTTTTTTTCAAATTTTTTTTCACGATCATTTTTAGGAGGGATGTACCCACCTTGACCAACTCCTAACACCGGTTAAAAAGTGTCATGTGGCACCCAAATTGAAGGGAGGACTAGCGTGTTAGGTGGTCGGGAGGACCATGTTCCCTATTCCTTATATATATATATATATATATATATATATATATATATATATATAGGAGTGCTTACGTGCGGTCCGCGGTCCGAAGCCGTCCGATGCACCGGCCACGTGCATTTGATGCACGGAGTGGTGCATCAGACGGCTGCGAACCGCGGACCGCACGAACCGCAGACCGCATCTAAGCATTCCCCTATATATATATATATATATATATATATATATATAGAGAGAGAGAGAGAGAGAGAGAGAGAGGGTAGGGTTGTGGGGAGAAGGAATGTCTTTCTCATTATGGAAAGGTCTTAATATATATACAAGAGGGTGTCCCATACACAGTGGAAGGATGTATAATCTAATACATACAATATCTCTAACAATTCTCTATATGAATTAGAAAGTGAACTCAAGTTGCAATGAGAAGGAATCCTTAACTGGGTTTGTTCTGACTGATTGGTCAATGCTTCTGTAGAAACAATTTCAGTAATTGGAAATGGAACCGAACCTCCAAACTTCTGCCCTGTGACATAAAAATTAACAATGAGTCTTCCAAGCCAATCGAAGCACAAAGGGGAGACCAATGAACTGCAGTGTTACCAGAGATGGAAGAACTCTTGAGGCCATGATTGAGCAGCTCCATGTGTTTTCTTTTTAGTGCAGAGTCTGCAGACTCCCTCTACCAACAAATGACAAAGCATTCACTTCATATGAGCTACATAAGAATATTAACAAATGAAAGTTTTCTTTGTGTAAGCTTGAAAATTTTAGTAAGTTTGGAAACCCAAGATACCACTTCACGAATCCGCTGGCGTTCTTCTTCGCTGAGTAAGAACTGCAGTTTCATGTGGACACGCCCGCCACCCTCGAGAGGAAATAAATCGTCCCATATTCCTTTTTCCACCACTGACATGATTTTGAATTCTGCTGAGGAATGCTAAACATTGATATCATCAGTTACCCGAAGATTTAACCTAAAACAACATAAATCGTTGGAATACCATACAAACCTGTCTGGGATACTACATTCCCCTCCTTGTCAAGCAGCATCACAATCAGTTTCTCACGGAGAGACACAACTGGGCTGCACACACACGGCCAATATCAGAAAGCTGAATTCACTCTTTCATGTTATTATGATGCAAGTCTGTTGTCAATTTGTCATTAGTATTTTAGCAGTTGTCATTTGTCGTGAACAATGCACGAGGTTAATGGTGAGAGATTGCTTGTGCCCTCTATTGATCCTCGGTTTCTAGTGGACTTTCGATCAGCGTAACCCGTGGTTTTTCCCGATTTGGGTTTTCCATGTAAATTCGCTCCGTCTCGTGCTCGTGGTGTGTGCTTCTCTTGTTACTCTTCTTCACTTTCTATTCTTCGAGAAGATCTGCTATTCGTCCGGTGATTGCTTGTCATTGTGCTTTCGCGGGGCAACAAGGTCTCATCCCGGCCTCAAAAGGTTGCAAGTCTGAGCCATGGGCTCAAACCCAGAAAGCAAAACGTTTGAATTACAGTGGTAGATACTGTTTGGTGCCAAAGGGATGCAATCTTGTATATGGGTTTCCTTTACTTTTTTTTTTTGGGTTCTCCCTTGCTTTGGGTAAGAAGGGAGACAGCCCAGTGCGGCAGTGCCTCCCCTCATGGATGCAGTTGGAGGATAAAGGGAAGGGATAGCTCACAATGAGAAGAACCCCTTGCCCATGGCTTGGTACTCTCTCTTCCCCATGACAACTGCAGCAGAGTAATCAAGCATACACAGACTGAGATAAAGCTTCAATGGGGAGAGGAATTGAAGGTATAAGGAGTGCAAAACAGCCCACCCTTCAGAGATTGGAGATCGGCATTTGCTCCGGATGGGGGGAGATCCATCAGGTCGAGCACTGCAGGAATTGGGGTTGGGTTAATGCTGAGGTTGGTGGGTTTCAATGCACAAATTGGGTGATCGGTGCTGAAGAGGGGTTCGATCGTTACCTGAGACCTGGATGGTGCCCGGCATTGTGATGGATCTTGGAGAGGCGGAGACCGGTCTGGCGGTGGGTTTCGTCACATCTTTGCTGGCGTCTGCTCTGCTCTGCACTCTGCGGCGGTGTGTTGATGGGGGGGACTTTTGGAGCTGAGCGGGTTATGGATTTGTGGCTGGGTGCAGTATTGGGGCCCACGAAGGCCCGGAACAGAGACGACGGATCGAATGTCTTGCGGATCGAAGTCCAACAAAGGACAAAAATAGGGCTGGCATTAGGTCGGGTCGGGTCGGGTTCATGTCGTGTCCAAAACCCCTAAACCTGGACACGATCAGATTAACTAATCATGTCTAGACCCTAAACCCGTACCTGATCCATTTAAATATTCATTCATTATTTATTTATTTTATATATATATTTCGTTGCAACTTGCAACCCTCCATCATGGGTATCCTAATCATAGTCGTATGTATCCGAGGTGTAGCATCATTGCTGCACCTCTCGCTTGTTTACCCCCCTACAAGTTTTGGAATTTGATGAAATTTGGTAAGGGTGTTGTCTAAGGTAAGATGATCATCCTCACCAATTTTCATCAAATTCCAAAACTTCTAGGGGGGTCAAATGGTCGAAGCAAAATCTATAGATTTTAACGGTGACTGCGGATGGCTGATTTTGCTTCGAACATTTCAACCCCCTAGAAGGTTTGGAATTTGATGAAAATTGGTGAGGATGATCATCTTACCCTAGACAACACCCTCACCAAATTTCATCAAATTCCAAAACTTCTAGGATGGTTAAACAATGCCTAAGGTGCAGCAACGACGCTGCACCTCAGGTCCAGCATCCCTTTTCCACACACACACACATATATATATATATATATATATATATATATATATATATATATATATATATATATATATATATATATATATATATATATATATATATATATATATCGTTGCAACCTTCCATCATGGGTGTCCTAATCATAGTCGTCTGTTGAAACCATCGCTACATCACATTGTGATCATATGCTGGGTAGACCCGACCCGATCCGACACGACCCATTGAATTTAAAACGGGTCAAACGGTCGGAGAAAAAACCCGGACCTGACCCGTTTACTTATTGGGTTAGTCGTGTCGATTTGTTTACGACCCAAACCCGTTTAACCTAGACCCAGACCCGCTAATTTCGTTTCAAATCCAAAATTGCCAACCCTAGAAAAAAAAGCATCAATCTCTATTGATATGAGGATTCCTTTGTGACTATTGTTGGGGGGTCAATGAAAATTGTAATATAAGTTGGGTTTTTTTAATATTGGAAAAATAAAGTTTCTGTTGGGGCCCACGAAGGCCCGGAAGAGAGATGACGGATCAAATGCTTGCAGATCGAAGTCCAACAAAGGAAAAACCCTAGGGCTGGCATTGGGTCGGGGGTCCGGTCGTGTTCATGTCGTGTCCAAAACCCCTAAACCAAGATACTATCGGTTTAAATAATCATGTCTAGACCCTAAATCTAAATCTATATCCGACCCGTTTAGATCCATTTAAATATTCATTCAATCATTATTATTATTATTATTATTTTTATTTCGTTGCAACCCTCCATTATGGGTGTCCTAATCACAGCCGTCTGTTAAAACCATTGTTACATCACACTGTGATTGTATGCTGGGTAGATCCGACCCGATCCGACACGACCCATTGAATTTTAAATGGGTCAAACGGGTCGGAGAAAAAATCCGGACCTGACCCGTTTACTTATCGGGTTAGTCGTGTCGATTCGTTTACGACCCGAACCCATTTAACTCAGACCCAGACCCAGACCCGCTAATTTCGTGTCGGATCCAAAATTATCAACCTTGGTAAAAAAAGCATCAATCTCGATTGATATTAGGATTCCTTTGTGACTATTGTTGGGGGTCAATGAAAATTGTAATATAAGTTGGTTTTTTTTAATATCGGAAAATAAAGTTTGTGTTAGAAAACATGGATCTAGAAACTTGAGGTTTTAGGGCACATATCGGATTTGCATTCTTTAAAGCGTGATTTGCTCCCACTCGATAGATTTTGTTGATGGAATAATTGCAAACCCACTTCCGATATACGATAAAGCCTTTTAAGGAGTACGAGTTCACCAATAATAAAGAGCTCTTGTTGACATTAGACCTGTTTGGTTTGCGGTTTGGCAAACCTGTGAATGGGTCTCCCATTCCCTGGTTTGTTGTTTTGCATTGACAAACCAGTGTTTGGTTGAAGGTTTTGGCAAACCTGGAAATGGCCGACGCCGGAGAATAACCCTCAAAACTGGAAACCAAACACGCCCTTAGAGGGTGTGGACCTTGGAGTAAAACGCATCTCTTCGGATATTCTCAAATTTTTTTTTTGGTGTTGCTGTAAAACCATACACCAACTTGATTATGAATTTTGTAACTATATTTAACTAAGTTATGATAATAGATTGGCTTTTAACAAATAAAAGAAAGAAATTTTGCAATCAACCTTTAATGTATGCCTAATTTGGTGTTAATCCTTGAAAACTTATTATATGAATATTGACCCTCATAAATATATTATGGTGTGAATATCCATCCCATAGTTATCATTTATCCATCCCATAGCTTTCTTTTGCTCTTAGGGTGTGTTCTTTTGGGAGGAAACGAGTCGGGAAATGGATTTATCTGCTAACTTTATATCCATTTTTATTGTTCTTTCCGTTTTAAGTCGGTGAAAATGAATCTACATGCGGACTTCATTTTCTCTCAACCGGCCTACTTCATTTCTTCTGAAATTTGGACGGAAACGTATTTCCTTAAGTGGAAATGAACTGATAAAATAAATTTCATTCCTCTCAATAACTCACTTAACTTCCTTTCTTCCAAAAGAACAAGGAGTGAAAATGATTAGATGGAACATCATTTCCTCACTTAATTGTTCTATTTCAACCCTCCTAACCTAGTCTAGTACCCACTTAACCCCAAAGCCAATTGTGTTTTTTTTCCCCCAAATAAATACGTTTATACAACTTAGCTTGTTACCCGCTTCCTTCCTTCTTCTACACCCCTCCAGCCACCCTTCAACATCATCGCTACCCCTGGGCCCCGGCTACGCCCGCCCCCCCCCCCCCCTCTTTATCCTCCTCCTTTTTCTTACTCTTTCTCACTCCTCCTCCTGCTCATCCTTCCTCGCAGAAACACTAATCCGTTCCTGTTGATGTCGGCTACTACATGCTAACATCAGCAATTGCAATACCTATTGGAAATTATAGATATTGACATTGAAATGTCGGCATGTGGGCGTCAACAATGTCAGTCGCTTCTCTGACGTCCTCGATATGCAATGTCGGTTGGCACCTACCAACGTTGACATTGCAATTTATAGGGGAGTGGGCGACAGAGGAGGGGGCAGTGGTGATGATCTGCGTGGAAGCCAACGACGTCGGCGATCTACAGTGAACTAACAAGAACGATGATCATTTAGTAGGCATTGTATGCCAGTACAAAAAAGAGTGCCAATACAAATCATGGATATTGAACACTGTGTCAATAATAAAGGGGTAATGATTCAATAAGGTGTCCCGTACCGTAAGGTGATGAGACTGATGCATCCTCATCCATCAATTTGAGCTAAGTGTCATTCACCTGTCAGGTTGCCTACCATCAGACTACTCTGAGGAACCAAGGCACACCACCTTACTTACGGGGACGCCTTATTGAATGAGCTATATCTATAAGATAATATAAGCTGGAGGGTCATAACGTGGCATCCTCCCTTGCGTCGAAAACCCACCTCTTCGTTGTCCATGTGCATGCCACGTGGTAAATTTAGATTTCTTATCGTCAAATTGATTTCATGCGTGGGGAGATAGAACCCCAAGTAGTGAAGGGAACCATCGTTGTTTTATCTAATACCGTGGGCCCCACCCATGTTTTATATCTATAATATAATATAAGCTGGAGGGTTATAACGTGGCATCCTCCCTTGCGTCGAAAACCCACCTCTTCGTTGTCCATGTGCATGCCACGTGGTAAATTTAGATTTTTTATCGTCAAATTGATTTCATGCGTGGGGAGATAGAACCCCAAGTAGTGAAGGGAACCATCGTTGTTTTATCTAATACCGTGGGCCCCACCCATGTTTAAACAGGCAACAGATATAGGTGGGAAGGATTTGTTCTCCGTTTTACGCTCGAGGAGAACACAAGGGGGTGGTGGGTTACGGTTTATTTTTTTTTTTTTTGGGGGGGGGGGGGGGAGTTAGTGATAGGTCCCCGACAACAAATCCGTTTGGTGAAAATGACAACCAAAGAGATGGTTTTGCACTGGGTCTATTTCAAAAAGATACGTTTTATAGCAATTCCCTAGCTTGTTTGACCCCCCCCCCCCCCCCCCTCTCCTCTAAATGACAAAAATATTACCCTTAATCCTAAAATCGCATCAAAGAATAATAATTCAGTTAAAAAGAGTAACGATTCTTTAGGAACTCACATTTAACTATAGCAACTACAATGATTTTATTGTAGCAGAGCAGTAGCAATTAGGGTTGCAAATAACCAAGCCGTACATGAGTAGCTCG
The DNA here is from genome assembly GCA_947650365.1 of Chamaelirium japonicum. Taxonomy (NCBI): domain Eukaryota; kingdom Viridiplantae; phylum Streptophyta; class Magnoliopsida; order Liliales; family Melanthiaceae; genus Chamaelirium; species Chamaelirium japonicum. The sequence continues at coordinate 43,114,738 of OX393550.1, forward strand.
CGAACAAGCTCGTTAAAGGCTCGTTCAAGCTTATTCGATTACTATTTGAGCTAAGCCCAAGCCTAGATTTACGCTTGTTTAATAAACAAACCGAGCTCAAACATACTAAAGCTCGTCTTGGTTGGGCTCGTGAACATGTTCGTTTAAGGATTGTGAGCAAGCTCGTGAATAGGCTTGTGAATAAGTTCATAAAAGTCATGAATAAGCAATAAATATATATAGTCTACGATTTGGCTTAAGATAGAGTTCATGAACAAGCTCGGTAAGAGTTCATTTGAGTATGCTCGTTTATTAAACGAGCCAAGCTCAAATAGACCAAAGCTCGGTTCGGCTCGATTACTAAACAAGCCAAGCCTAAGCTTGAACAACCAAGCTTTTAACCGAACCAAGCTCAAGCAGACTAAAGCTCGGCTTGACTCTTTTGCAGCCCTAACTGCAATAGTGAACTCATTGTAGTTGCTACAATACTTTGTAGATTGTTACTCTTTGTTGTAGCATTTTGCTCTTTGTTGTAGCATTTTGCTATAGTACTTTGTAGATTGTTATTCTTTGCTATAATATTTTGCAGATTGTTGCTCTTTGCTATAACGAAACCACTGTAGCAGTTGCTATACTGGCTACAGCAAAACTACTGTAGTAGTTGCTGTAGCTACTACAATGAAATCACTATAACGGCTACAATGAAATCTGATTTCTTGTACCGAATTGGTATTCTTAAAATGAATACACTTTTTAAAAACAATTCCAAACGGTACGACCTAATGCTAACGTATTTTTTTACCAATCCTTATCATTAAATATGATAATTTCATTTGTTTAAAGGACCTAATACCAATTTCCTCCTTTTTTTGTCCCTTTCTTTTAGAGGCGGGACCTGGGCGGGTCTGACTTGTCCAACTCGAACCCAATCTGAACAGTGGACAAGCATGGGCAAAGCTGATAAAAAACTTGGACGGGTTTGGACAAAAAAGATCAACCCGATTTCAATTTGGACGGATTTGGACACCGATCTTACCCAACCCGAGGAACCCGTGTATAGGGGTATACTTGCATGGTAGGCACTAGGCAAACAAGGTAGCTGCCTCGGGACCAAAAGATGATTTTGCTGAATACACAGATGTATTACTAGCAAAGATCACACATAACTTTAGTTATTAAAGTTTGAACACAGAATTCAACAAAGATTCACCATAGATCTATCTTAGAATGTTTCATTTTTAATCAAATGGTTTTGATTTTTTAATTTTGTTATTTTTTTCGTCTATATTTGTTTCATAAGCATTTCTAATTGGGCAACCCGTCCAATCCGATCAATTATTTTGCAAAATTGAGCAACATAAGCAACCCGTGGAACCCGAGCAATCCAAACAAGCAAGCACGAGTTGGTTTTCCACCGGTTCCACAGGCAAAACAGGTTAAGATGTGTGTAGATCAGATTGGGCATGGGCAGACCCTTCAACCCCCCCCCCCCCCCCCCCCCCCCAAATCCCACCCCTATTTTCCTTAAGTCCTACCCCTATTTTCTGTGTGTCTTTGTTTTCGAGCCTCGCCCGGGGTGTGTACTAGTTTCATGCAAGTAAGGGGGTGCCAAGCTAGAGATTTTTTTGGATAGAAAGGAGCCCTGCTACAGTTTGTGGGTTCAAAGCTTCAAATAGAATCCCCTTTATTGAAGTGGCGTGAACGTATCGGTTTGACACGGTGGGATGAATACGTGAGTGGCTCACACTCGCGGGCAACCTTCCGGCTGCCGTGCTGCTCGGTTCTCTCCATGGCTGCATCACCAGCCTCAACCCTGATCCTCTCCTCCCTCCTCCCCAACAAGTTCACGTCCCTGTCCCCAAACCCTAACCCTAGAAGGAGCAAGGTCGGCTCCTTCTTCCGCCTCCCCCCGATCTCCGCGTCCTCCTCCTTCAGGAACGGGAGCACGCCGGAGACGGAGTGCCCCGTTCCGCTGGAGCAGCAGCCGGTGAACGAGTACCAGGCCCTCTCCACCTCCCTCCCCTTCTCCTGGGCGGCTGCCGCCCTCCCGGAGTACTGCTCCCGCCTCGCCGTCACCGGCGCCTCCGTCGCCCTCTTCATCGGCCTCCCCGTCTCGGCCTTCGGAACGGGCGCCGTCTCCAGCCACCATCCCGACGTCCTCGGATGCGCCCTCGGATCCGTGTCCGCGGGCCTCCTCGCCGTCACGCTCGCCGCGCTCCGGATGTACCTCGGCTGGGCCTATGTCGGCAACCGCTTGCTCAGCGCCACCGTCGAATGTAAGATATACTCCCACTACTTCACTCTCTCTCTCTCTCTCTCTCTCTCTCTCTCTCTCTCTCTCTCTCTCTCTCTCTCTCTCTCTCTCTCTCTCTAAATCTTTATTCTGTAAAAATTGGAAAGAGAGATCTTTTGGTGGCTCCGATTTAACCATGATTTTTTATTTTTTATTTTTGATTTATTGCAGATGAGGAGACTGGATGGTACGATGGTCAGGTAAATTTTGATTTCGTTTTTGGGGGGTATCCTTGTGTTTGACCGCTCTTTCAATTCTTATAAATACAAGGAAGCTGTATCTCCCTCATATTTTTGGATCTTAGTTGTTGCAACACATTTTGATCAACGGTTTAGGCGACAAATTCATGGTTTAAAATTTCACCCAAGCAGAAATGTTTGTCTAAAAAATACCACCCAACCTCATAAACCATCAATGATCACCCGTTTGCACAGTTTGTTAACTACTCATCAGAATCAATCATGACGTAGAGCGTCATCCATGTCATTCTCATCCCCATCTGAATCATCGTCGACCTCCTCAATATAATGCTCTTCTTCACCATCTGTCGTGCTTTTATCCGAGTCAAATAGTGGTTCACCATCACCCCCTTAATATACCCCCTGTGAACCTCCCCTTACAACCCGGGTATTGGGATGTGAGGGTATCTAACAACCTCCCCTTATAATGGGTTTTGGGGTGTGAGGGTAGTTAACATAATGCATCTTTGATTGCTTCCTTAGTTATGTCCATTGCTTCATAAATGTAACTCATAGAAGGTTTCTTCTCTCCATTAACCAATCTAAGGACACAAAAGTAGAATCGTGATTTTTTTGATGCATATAGGATACCCTTCCAAAATAAAGTTGACAACACAGTCTCCATTGCCCTTTTATCTTTCCTGTCACGTGGCCATGTAGACTTGTTTCACTTGTCACATCTGAACACCCTTCGCAAAGCATCTTTATTCATGTAAATGCTTTGCAAAGTAAGCGAGGTTGTAGCAAATCTTGTGACGACCGACCAAATGACATCATTGTTCTTCATGTATGTACTAATCAAGTTCTAAACAGAGCCATGATTGTAAATGAAGCCACTCATGCTAATGACTTTCTTTAGCAAGCCATTTATCTTCGAAAGATCACTAATGTCCTCAAGTCCAAGATCAATGCAGTAAGCGGCACAAGATGTCCAAAATAATTGAGACTGCTTCACCGTCAATAGCCTCCCATCAAGAACATAGGTGGAAGCATTTTCAATCACAAGTCACAACATGTACTTCAAATTTTGAGTCATCCAAATCGAGTCCAAACCGAGTCATCCAAATCTAGACATTGAAGCCTGCATTTTCATGAACCGGATGCAACGTTAGTCACACTTGCCTCCTGTTTGTACCCCTAGGTCTGCCTTTCATAAACTTGACACGGCATGAGGGGACCACCTAGGTACTTGCCTTTCCCTAGATCTCCTAGGGTAGGTGGCACGTTTGGGCAATCATCTACTCCGCTTTTTAGAACATTGCATGATAAAGATTCATAAAGCCGACCCCAAGTAGACGGGACATGGCTTGATGGTTATGGTACTATTACTACCATCGACAGACAAAGAGGAAGGAGAAGATGAGAAAGATAAGTAGAATTATGCCTAATCTCTACCTCTCTTGCTGCTAAAATGTTCTCCTAAAAGTTTCAGGTGGCTCAAGCGTATGAATAGGCTGCCTAGGCCCGGGTGGAGCAACAGGAAACCATTCAAAACTCGATATCTAGGTGTCCACCCTTTAGAGCAATGTCTACCATATCGTGTAATCCTTTTTGGAACATCGTATTTATTTCAAGTCATCTTGGTGGAGACTCCAGATGTCGGTGCATCTGCATTGACATCAACGGATGAATTCACTTAGGAGAAATGCAATGTCAAAGTCAAGTGTTGATTTATACATACATGGTTAGAAGTATGCGCTCCTTTAGAGCTCGAGACATAGCTATTTATCGATGCCTTCCATTACTCAGTTTTGGGCCAAACCACAAGATTTATGACAAGTCATGAATGAAGGTGTTATATTTTCTTCGTAGGTTTTTATGAGACAGTTGAACTCACATGAAACGGCTGATATGGTGAAAAGACTCGAAACCTTGTTTTGGACCCAAGCCGAACCTGAAGCTAGGCCTAAAATCTCAAACCTTCTATCCAAATTCCCTTTTGCCTTGCTTTTAGATGATGCTTTGTAGCTGCTTACATCAATGTTTCGAGATTCATTTGGTCATGGATAAGTCGGTATTTGAATAACAGTATTTAAGTCTGTACATGGTTCCATACATGCACATCTTGGTAGTGAACTATATCTGTGTGCCCTATTCTGTTTGAGTAATACTAAATAGATCTATTTGGGAAGTTGATTTATTCAACATAAACTTAAGCAATTGTCTTTCTTTGTCTTTTCTTTCTATTTCGTCTATTTGATCCACCAGTTTAATTTTGTCTTAAATTGAGTATATGTGCTGGCATTGTAATCATATTAACAAATCGAAACCAAATTTAAGAAATAATGCAAAATCTATATACAACCATGGTAAAAAAAAATTTAATTTTTTGTATTCTGATGACAGATATGGGTGAAGACTCCAGAAGTTTTAGCACGCGATCGGCTTCTTGGTTCCTTTTCTGTAAGTGTCGGGTTTAACAATAAATTATTTACGGTTTTGATTGCATGTTAATTTGTAAGGCATGTATGTGGGGTCTTCCAAACTCCAGCTTTTTCAGAATATAAAGCAACATGGTTTTCCAACTACTCTGGTGGATGGTTAGATCCTGGGTATACTAAATTTTGGTGTACTGAACATATGACATGCACTGTAATTTATAATATTGAGCAGCGAATGGCAGGGTGCTGGTCTAGTACATTTTTGGTGAATCTAGTGACACCAAGGTTTTAAAATTTGGGTTTTGGTTCAGATTGGGCAAAAAGTGAACCGATTTGGGTTGCCTGTTTCGGCCAAAAATGTTAAAATACCAGGGAAATAAATCAGAAATTAGGGTCTGATTCTTCCTGATCCAGACGTTTCCAACCCAGATCTAGTGATATGAACCACGGAATAACTACTGACGATATATACACCATTCAAACTAATAGAATGGTGATATGAACCAAATTTGAACTAGACCCGATTGGGGGGGCATGATATCGGTTCGGGGGTTCGGATTGGCCAAAATCCAAACCGGTTCGGGCGAACCAGTTCTGGTTTCCCTCAAACCATGAGCGACACTCATTTTTCTACTTACCCGGTTTTGCATTTCTTGAGATCTTATTCAATTGCAAATATTTCGTATCGTAATTCGTAAATCGAAGGGAACGTCTAAAATACCCTTTACCTTGATATGTCCAACTTCTAAAGATGACCTGTCGGTCCCTTTTTTCTTCTTAACCTTCAGGTGAAGCCTGTGCTGAATAGAGTGAAGCTTACATTAGTTGGTCTGGGTGTGTCCTTGGTTTTCTGTGTTCTTCTTTTTATCAACATCGAGAACCAAAAGGGTCCATTGAAAGTTGGCGCAGAACGAGCTGTAGCTGGAGTTTACAATGACGCCTCGGCCAAATCATTCGAACACGATGCGTTCTGCGGTGACCCTGATCTGCCATGAACTCTGGAGAGAGGAGCTTCAACTCTGCATATTGTAGACTATATACAATTTTTCCAGAAATGAACAGGTAGCTATGTCGCTTTTCTTATTCCCGTGTGGGAGCAACCTAATTCTCTGTAAATCTCTGTAAATCGCATCATATAGTATAGGGCTCATAGCATTCTTAGAGAAATTTCACTTGATAATTCAGTCAATGTTGTCGCTGAAAACCATTGTATATGGAAAAAATTTATCTTCAGCTACAGTTTGAAATTTCATTAATATATTGGAACAATCTATCAAACTTTATTGCTTAGTATTTGTTTATTGTACAACTGATCTATGTGCTTCTTTGTTCTCTGTTCGACTCCTGGTTTGGACAACGTGGAGCGAAATTTCCCTCGAGGCCGATGTGCCTCGTTTGCACGTGCACGAATCCTGGCCGTTGATGTCGTGTTCACGGGATTATGGAATTAATAAATAGCAGCTGCTGCCTCACCCCCGTTTCAATCTTCGGACCTCTTTGAACCCTTGCTCAAGCGCCCTGTCCTCTGACCGCCTGGCTGATCCAGCCAAAAAAAGCAACACCATATAGCATTGTTTAGAGGGTTTTTGTGTACGATCGAACTCGAAAGTCCATTTGAATCACGTAGATGGAATTATTGGCGTTCTCCCCCGGCAATTTCTTTCGTACTTGTGGCTCTACGATGCTCCCATGTTTTTTTTGCTACAGTGTGAAGATAAAAAGAGAAATAAGAAATGAGATCTAAATTTTTATTTAATGTTTGGTCTAATTATTAAATGATAGTCAAATTTTCTTTCCATTTGAAGAAAATTCTTATTCTGCTATATAATTGTCTCTGTATCCCATTCCTTGCTTTTGAATATATTCTTTATCTTCTTTCTTAGTAGCAAAGGAGCTCTTGAGGGGGATATTGTTCCCCTCCAAATTGCTTTGAGAATCCAGTGAGATCAGACCTATCCAAATAAACAGCATCACCATGAGGAATTTATTATTATTATTATCATTATTATTATTTTTGGTCAGTCGACTGGACCCACATGTGGACCCAGAGGTAGGCGCCACACAACCGAGGAGGCGACACACCGGAAGGGAAGGGGGTGGGGGATCACCACTAGTTGGTCACAAGAGTGAGATCCAATACCAACTGAACTATCAGCTGGCTGGGTAGGGATGGCAACTGGTCGAGTTTGGGATTCCAAAACCCATCCCATTAAGGAATACCTTGTCCCAAACCCATCTCGGATTTGAAAGATTAATCCCAAACCCGTTCCATTTGTATTAGCCAAAATTCAAACCCAAACTTATTCCAATTATATTTAGGTGGGACGAATCGATATTAGTTGGATTGAGTTTGAATTGAAAGGGAAACACCAAGAAAATATATCCAAGAGAAGGAAACTTTTGGGTCATGGCAAGTACAACTAATGTTAATCGATATATGTATATGCAATCGGATTCGGGGCGGAATAGACTTAAACCCAATCCTGTACCAAATCCGATTGGATTTTTTCAAGCAATCACAAACCAGTCCATACCTATTAAATTCCATCCCAAACCCGTCTCAATAGGGTCGGGTAAGAGTGTTTGGCATCATTCCGGAAACCGCCGTTTCTAATCTCAACGGATACTTTTTGTTCCGCTAGAATGAAAGAGTTGGGAACGATATTTTATTGTTCTTAGCGTTTCTATGCCAATTGGACCGTTGAGCCCTCAATTTACACTAGAAATGATCATTAACAGAAACACCCTCTTCCGGATGAGATTTAAGCAGAACAGCTGTTCCACATGCCAAACACCCCCTAACCCGCTAAACCCTATTTTTTTTTATGCCAATCACTAAACCCATTTAATTGCCATCCTTACAAGCTTACAGCTGGGTGCTTATTTCCAAGTTCTTTAGCACTGTGTAAAATGACCAAGTAGAATAGTGGGACATATTATTCCGCAACACAAAAGATGTAACTTTTATGATTTGTATATAGATCTCCAAAAGCTGATCATATTTGAGATCAGTAACCCTCATCTCTTTCAACATATGCTGATTCGGGTGCTTGATGCTATGCTTTGCCAACGGGCTCTTGTCCGAGTCGTACTTCCCCTCACCCTGAATGGAGATCGGGGTTTTATGTTCGAGTCCCGATATGGACGTCATGGAGCGAACTTCCCCCCATGGCTGTTGTTGCCTTGTTTGCAAGTGCGAATCCTGACCGTTGATGCTATGTTCACGGGATCATGGAATTCAACAAAAGCAGTAGTTATGATGCCGTCTTCCATGTTTCGATCTCCGGATCTCTGTGAGCCCATGCTCTAGCGCTCTGTCCTCTGATCGCTTGGCCGGTCCATTAAAAGAAAGAAAAAAAGCTAAACTTTGAGATGAGGAGTTCTTCAAGATACCAACCCTTTCTCTAGAAAGGATTAGTTCTATTGGGAACTCGTTGAATGTGCACCGACCAGGAGAATCCAGAGCCAATGGCATATTGGATGAGAGCAGAGAGAATAAAGTTAGAGAGAAGATAAGAGTGGAATAAGTGAGTATTTTAGCATTTTTAGAGCACCATTAGTCTCTCTTGAATGCATTGGTCTCACTTTAATGAGAATGGCTTTTCGTTTTAATTGCCTCTGGTGAGTTACATCATATAATGAAAAAAAAAAAAAAGAAATGTTTCTCAGGCATCCTGCTTTCTATCCAGACCGAGCCCATCCTTAGGGGTGGCAATGGGTCATGTCGGATTGGGTTCGTGTCGTGTCTAGTTTCGGGTCTTGTCCAAAACCCCTAGACCTGGACCCAACCCGTTTAACTAATTATGTCTAGACCCTAAACAGTACCCAACCCGTTTATAAACGGGTAGACCCGATAAGACCCGTTAACCACATGGGTCTATTTAGTTGACCTGATCCGACTCAATCCGACCTGACCCGATAAGACCGATGGTACTACATATCACTGAATCGGATTGCTGGTAGACCCAACCCGACACGAACCGTTGTATTTTAAACGGGTCTTCCCGGGTCGATCATGCCCATACCCTAAACCCGGACCTGACCCGTTTATTAAACGGGTCTACCGTGTCGACCCGTCTACGACCTGAACCCGTTTAACCCAGGCCCGCTAACTTCGTGTCGGGTCTGCCGTGTTGGGTCCAGAATTGCCAGCCCTACCCATCCTGCTGTGGCATATGATCACATCCGTTCGTTGCACCCAGCCCCAACATCCCATCCTGCTTCCGCATCATTTTTTAAAAAACCTTCATTATATATTGAAATACCTGATTATTTATACAATAAAAAATGAAAAATATTTTTTGCTCCAGCGAACTGTTGCTCGAGATGCTCCGTGATGCCTCTGGACAATTCATTGAAGAGCAGGGAGCCATCCGATCTAAACTTGACACCCAGGCACAACCCGTGCATGTCACCCATACCCTTTTTACATACCATCAGACTACTCTCCATTTCTCAAGATGTGCATCACTGAGCTTCTGGAGCCTCCCCTCGCTGCTGGACCAACCTCCTTCCTTGTTTCAAGCCGAGAAACCTGCAGCCCCCATTGCAATCATGCGAATCATTGTACAGTAACATCCTGAATTCAAGTAGAAGCTAGGAATCCCCTCAACATTCTCTCTCTTTAAGTTATAGGCTCAAACATCTTGCACACCTGTATGCTACTAGTATAAACCCATGGTCTTCAAAAGCTTTGTGGTGGATGCTAGCAGAAGTCATGTGATTGTGATAGGTTCTACTTTTAAAAGCATCAAATATCCCTTCCACAACATATCTTGTCAGCAAGATGCTCAACAAGTATTAAGTAAATTATTAGAAGTTCAGAAAGTATTAAATAAATAAATGAAAAAAAAATTGTATACTGACATATTTTTTTGTTTGTGGAGGCATACTTGTCCGATTAGAGCGGCGACTGCTAGTGCCCACGCACAAGAAAGACCATGGTTCGAAGCCCGCAGCAATCATCAAGGAGCGAATATTTTACCTAATTTGTCTATTGGATCCGTGCCCACAGAAGCATCGCAATATTGTAGTGGCCATAGCGGTGTAGGCCAGGGTGAACTCGGGATTTAATCATGCGATCCGCTGAGAGGAAAACATCGTGTTTAATTACCGCTTGGATGCAACCACAGCAGCGCATTTTGACATGTCAAATGTAGGTTTGCTAGACGAGCATCGGCATTAACAACATTAATTAATGATGCCATTATTAGATAATATATGAGCACTCCATGAATAAATTATGATAATTTTTTGTATGTATACAGTATGATTGTCTCAAATTATTCATGATTATCTCTGGATCATATATTGGATATTATGTGGAATCATGGAGAATATTTGGCCTATGAAAAATAAATGATTAATTCAAGACTCCTTAATAATTAGGAGATTATCCTTAATACCTACTTTAATAAGTTGCATTACACAAAATGTGGTGCTTGATCTACAAGATATGAATTAGAAGAGCCATATCTACAGAATATTATGCCCATCTATTTTTTATTTTGGCAGTATAGAGAAGGTTGCCATTATTGAATGACCTGGATGTCCTCTCTTACAAGAGACAGAAGAAAGGTTGGAAAATCAGAGATCCAATACACAACCTTACCATAGGCTCGGTCCTCTCTACCAAGCCAATTGGCCGCACGGTTGGCCTGCAACCAGGGTATTCATTAATTGCACTGTAACGCCGCGAAGTTAACGCCCATCTATTAAGGATAAGAACAATATATACTTAGCAGCTACCCCGTGTGTTGGTAGAGGCCAACACTCTGGGAGGGGAAAAATTTCGGCACTCACGAGTGTTGTACTCCTGCTCTGGCACGCGGGGCCAATGAGCGGGCACTCCACGTGCACGATCCCAATGTGGTTTGTGCGGAGTGCAACTCGCTCAGAGCGGGAGTAGTCATGAGCGCATAAATTTTTTTTCTTTTGGGAGGTGGCGTGCAGGATTGAGGACCACAATATAGACATATATAAGTGTTTAACTGCATGGGGGGCCGAATCACCGCAACCTTACACAGGGTAGCCGCCAAGTATTGTTCCAAGTACAATTAATTTAGGTATCTTGTTATATTGGGAAAATTTGTTAGAACCCTAGTAACCTCCAATACCACCTTAATAGAACAGTGCACCAATTAAGTTGGTGGGTCCCTCACTTGCTTGAAACTTAGTGTGAAAGAAAGCTAGAGAGTAAGAGAAGGAGAGAGAGAAAGCCTAGTGTACTCCAATGTCTGCAAAGCTTGGACCAGAATAACTTTGCTGGCAGGATGAAGGCATATATATGTGTGGCCATGGCCATCAGAGAGGGGAGGGAACAAAATAAGTTCTTAGAATAATTTCCCAACTTTGCATCCACCCTTTCATTTCCCCTAATCCACTCCTTTGGTTCATGAAAATTCGCTTTGGGTGACACCCAAGTCAGCCTGTGTGGGGCCCTGACCCACAATTCAAGCATTTGGTTAAGGGGGAGAGGGCTTTCCCCCCCCCCCCCCCCCCCCAAAGGCCAAAATTATTTCCAAGTGTTGAGGTGACCCAAGTGAGCTACCAAACCCTCGAAAGAAGAGTGTAGGGTAACCATGGAATATTATCAAGGGGAATAATAGTACATGAAGGGATGCGATGCCTAGCTCCGCGCGGAATATCTTGAGTTTGCCTGCCTTCTCCTGGATCACATATCCTCCTCATCGGTGGCATCGATCCTTTTAAACCGATAGAGCCGCGAGCGATGAGAACAGCTCCTGCGAGAAGGACCATCGGCGCCTTTCTCTCGGCCGTCGGCTACTGCTTTCGCTATCCGAGCAACAAGCACAAGAGGAGCTACACCCACTACTACACCAACCACCACATCAACAACAGCAACACTCACTACTACAAAGACATCAGCAACATGGGCAAGGGGCGCCCCCTCTCTCTGCAGGTTCACTTTCACACCTCTCATGTTGGTTTGGCCTACCACTTGTGTGCTTGCTTTAATTAAGATGTATGTTCTTCCTTTTCTTTGAACCATTAAGTTCTTCCACACACTTAGTTGCCCGAAAATCCTAATGAGATTGAAGATCGGCGCTTAGAGATAATTTTGACAAGGAAGCAGATTCCGGAGTTAGGAACAATTAACCATGACAGTTTAAGTGAAAGTTGAGGATAATTTCATAAATTAATGATACAACATAAAAGAAATTAATAAACTTGAGTTTACCTATAAATTGATGTCTGTAATATCTTTATTTAATTATTTATTTCTTCCTTTTTTCGAACTCCATCTACAGTAATAATCATCGGTTGTTAATTGCAATAACCTTGATAAAAACACATATATTACTCATGTACCCCTCCCCCCTGCAAGAGAGGAGAGAAGAGAAAGGAAAAAAAGAGCATTGTGTGCGGTCCTAGTTCGCTCATCGCATGTCAAATGATCTTATATATGATCCTAATTGGTCGAAAAAGTAGGTCAAGGCTCACAGTTTAAAGTCGGAGAAGTCAGGTCGAGAGATCTTCCTGGCACCGCAAGACCAGTACGATGTTAGCCGACCGCTCTCGATTTGCTAAAGTTGTGGCTCTCGTCAAGGCTTCCCCCCTTATTGAGATTAGTAGCAACGTCTCAGCCGTCTGTGCATCGCACGGGTTAGTAACTGGTAACCAAAATCTATTACCTACCAAATCCTCGAGCAGTTTGTGTTGGTTTGTGATCGGTAATATCAGTTGTACGTTAAATGACACTTACAAGCGTCGCCCTAACTAGGGCATGTATGTTTAAAAAAAAACAAAAAATGTTGACCCAACGGCCAGGTAGGTCAACAAAATCTTTCTCCTAAGAAAATAAGAGATCGATCACAAACTGGAATTATTACTCAAAAAAAAAACTCATAACCCACAATTAATAATTTATTTATTTGGCTTTGATTTGCATGGATTGGTTGCAGACTGTGGAGCTGAAGGTGAGGATGTGCTGCACGGGGTGCGAGAGGGTCGTCAAACATGCCCTCCTCAAACTTAGAGGTAATTAATTACCATTATTCAGCTGATGATGTTAATTAATTATCGGGTTCTTTTGACCTTGCCCCCCTTTTAATTAGGGTAATTACAAAGCACCCCCTATGGCCTTAATTTTCCGCAAATCACTAAATCCACATGATCATCATTTCAGGCGTCGACTCAGTGGAGGTGGATTTGCCGCTGGAGAAGGTGACGGTGACCGGCTACATCGACCGCAATAAGGTGCTGAAGGAGGTGAGGAGGAGCGGGAAGAAGGCGGAGTTCTGGCCCAACCCCGACCTCCCCCTCCACTTCACGTCGGCGGCCAACTACTTCCACGACGAGGAGTCGTACCGGGAGAGCTACAACTACTGGAGGCACGGCTACAACGGCGACAAGCACGGCCACATCCCCGCCGCCCACCGGGGGGACGACCGCGTCAGCAACATGTTCAACGACGACGACGTCAACGCCTGCAGTGTCATGTGAGGTCTGCATGCATGCCGGGTGATGGATGTAGGTCACTTGTGGTGTCTGCTCGCTACTGTTTAATTAAAGGGTACGTGGGAGTGTGTGGTGGGTGGGTTTGTGGGGGCTCAATAGTGGTCATCTTATACGCAAGTCTATCTTAAATCTATGTAGTTTTATTGTACTAATAAAACAGAATAGTTCTGAACCTGTATTTTTGTTGCTTTTTTATTAAGATATGCCCAATTGTCATATATTTTGAAAAATTAGATTACCCAGTTTTTCTAATTAGACTCAGTTTTTGGGGATCTATCTATGCACCCATTAATTTTTTTTAGGATAATGGCCATTTAGTCCCATTAAGGGAAGGTCCCAAAAATAATTGTTAATCCCCCCCCCCCCCCCCCTCGATCAGCGCTGGCCACAGCCAGGGATAGAACCAAGATTTTATATTAAGAGGGGCCAAAGCATAATAATTTCATTTAAGGGGGGCCAAAGCATGAACCCAAAAGAATTATATTCTAATATTCAAGACTTTTACTACATAAATTTTTTTAAAAAATAATTGAGGGTGGGGGTGGGGGGGGGGGGGGGAGGGCATGGCTCACCTTGGTCTATACATAGTCCCGTCCCTGGCCACAACAACATCGGTGAGCGACGAGCAGCGCCAGCGATAGCAGTTGCGGCGATCGACAACGACAAACAGCAAGCGGCAGCCGACAGCGACGGTGATAGCAGTCGTAGTGAGCAGCACGGCGAGGTGGTGGCAACAAGCAGCATAGACAAGAGACGGCGGCACACGAGTTCGGCTTGGTTCATATTAGTTTTAGGATTAGATATATGACTCTAGGGTTGTGGGGGAAAATCTTCGTGTCGACCCGAAGACTTCGCAGCACCAGTCAATTGAAGTGGAAGTCGAAGAGATCGTTATTCGATCTATCGATTGGAGTGGAAGTCGAAGAGATCGTTGTTCGATCTGTTGATCGAAGTTGAAGTTTTTGATATGTAAGCAGAGAGATGCAATCAGAGAGAGTGTTTACACGAGAAGTGATCTCGGAGTTCAGCCGAAGCCTACGTCTCCGTGCTATAGGGAGCAACCCGAATTCACTAACACTTTTCTCGAAGTAACCTCGACAGGCCGAGTATTACTGAAGCCTCTTTGATCTCTTCAAAGAGAAGAAGGAGATCAAGAAGAGTCGAAGGATGGGAAGCAGGAAATCCCAGAGCTCTGGTTTCTGGGTTTGAGATCTGGATCTGAGATTGGATCCTTCTACATTCGAAGGCTCTGCTATTTATAGGATTCTCTGGTGGTAAATGGCGGTTTCTGCTGCAGCATCTGGGGATCCTCCAGGTAAAGCTGGTGGGTCCCGCTGTTGTCTTTGGGGGCCCACCAGGCAGGGCCGGTGGGTCCTGCTGTTGTCTTTGGGGGCCCACCAGGCAGGGCCGGTGGGTCCCGCTGTTGTCTTCGGGGGCCCACCAGGCAGGGCCGGTGGGTCCCGCTGTGGTACTCGGGGGCCCACCAGGCAGGGCCGGTGGGTCCCGCTGTGATCTTGGGAGGTCCACCAGGCAGGGTCGGTGGGTCCCGCTATGGTACTTGGGGGCCCACCAGGCAGGGCCGGTGGGTCCCGCTGTTGTCTTCGGGGGCCCACCAGGCAGGGCCGGTGGGTCCTGCTGTTTGCAGACTTCTTACCAAAATTTGCACCCATAAGGGTTTCATCCCATGGCATGTAAGTCTTAGGTTTTAGGGTTAGATCTAGGGTTTAGGTCTTAGGATTAATTAGGTCTAGGGTTCACCCCATGGTCTGTAGTTCATAGGTTTTAGGATTAGGTTTAGGTTTTAGGTTTAGTTTTGAGGTGATGACATGCAAAAGAAAATTTGAAGTGTACGGAGGGGCATTTTGGCCCTTTGTCTTTAGGCATAAAAGAAACTTATATTTTGGACTGTTCACCAAGTACACCATTTTTTTTTTTTTTCTAAAAATTTAAAACTTATAATGAGGGTTTGGTCACTGAATAGGGGGGCTGGCCTCCGCAAAAAAGATACAAATATCTTTAATATAATCAATATATTTAAGTGTATGTTTTAACAGGGAAAAAAAACTAGCTGAATTGGTAAGACTTCGACTGTTACGTACCCATGATCCGAAGATATTAATGTGAACATAATCGTGCTCGGATCTGGACGTTGAGCAGAACACTTGGGTGTGGTTCAAGTAAGGTATGGATCTTGGCATGAGATTTTTCTTTATTTTTTGAATTCAAAATCCTTTAATCGGCGGCCAAGCCCCCCGCTAATTTGGAACCAATGCCAATTCCGCCCACCGCAAATCAGTGTTATCACAGCCGGACCGGACCGGCCGGTCGGACCGGCCGGTCGGACCGGTGAACCGGTCCTCGGCCGGTTCGGTTGATAGATCAGATCCGAAATACTAAAGAATTGATAAAATCCGAGTGAACCGGCCGATTGTATGTAAACCCGTGTGATCCGGCCCGGTTAAAACTTAAAAACCCATCCTCAACGGCTGGACTTCTCTCTCTCTCTCGAGCGGCGAGATCACCCTCAACCTCCGAGTCTACAATCTCTATTCCGACCGACAATCCCTCGATCTCCAGCCGAGATCACCCTCAACGATAGATCGGATCGGATCTACCTCCCTGCTCTCCGACCGAGATCACCCTCGTGGGCCTCAATGATAGCTCGGTTGATAGATCGGATCGGATCTACCTCGTTGCCCTTTGATAAGATCACCCTCGAGCTCCGACCTCTACTGCAGATCTGCAGATCTCGATCTCCGACCGACAATCCCTCGAGATCCCTTGAGCTGTGTGATCAATCTCTTGATCTCCGATCGACGATCCCTGATCAAGATCCCTCAGCTGCGTGCCCTCCAACCGAGATCACCCTCGACGATAGTTCGGTTGATAGGTCGGATCGTATCTACCTCGCTGCCCTCCGATGAGATCACCCTCGATCTCCGACCGACAATCCCTCGAAATTCCTTGAGCTGTATGATCCATCATCCATCCCTTGATCTCTGATCAACAATCCTGATCGAGTTCCCTCAGCTGCGTGATCTCGACCATTAGATCTTTTTTTAAAGACAGTGCATCCCACACAGAGCATCCCACACAGAGCAATTTTTGTAGAAGCTTATAACCATTAAAGCTTGTCCTCAATCACTCTTTCGCAAACCACATTTAGTTTCCATATTTTTGGCCTTGGGCCACCTAACCACATGTGAGCGCTCGCGCTGGGTCGGGTCGGGTCACAGGCTGTGATTAGACTTCCAGGCTTCATGAACACTTTTGTGGGCTGAACCAACCTTGGTATTAATATTTTGGGTAAATTACACATGGACTCCTGTAGTTTGATCGATTATCACTTACACCCTCTCATATTTAAAAACACAAATATCCTCTACAGTTTGAGAAATATATCCCTTGCACCCCCTTTCAGAGGGGTCTATGTGTATAGAGGAGCATTTGTCGTGTTTTAAACATGATGGGGTTTAAGTGACAATCGATGAAATAACAGGGGATCTATGTTTAATTTATCCTAATATTTTTACCTTCTGACCGTTTGACTGAGTTCACAAGGGGTCATCGGGTTTCCCGCTACACGAGGGTCCATACCAAACCCTCACCCCATCCTCAAGCTAGGGCTGGTAATTTCGGACCCGACACGGCAGACCCAACACAAAGTTAGCGGGTCTGGGTGAGGGCTAAACGGGTCGACACGATAGACCTGTTTAATAAACGGTTCGGGTTTAGGGTCTAGACACGATAGATCCGTCTAATATTCAACGGGTCGTGTCAGGTTTACCCGCAATACGATACTGTTATATATAGTACCAGCGGGTCTATCGGGTTGAGTCGGATAGGGTCAACTGAATAGACCCGGGTGATAAACGGGTCTTATCTGGTCTACCCGTTTATTAGCGGGTCGGGTACGGGCTTAGGATCTAGACACGATTAGTTAAACGGGTCGGGTCCGGGTCTAGGGATTTTGGACACGACCCAAAACTAGACACGACACGAACCCGACACGACCCGACCCGTTGACACCCCTACCTCAAGCTACTGCCTAGGGTGTTCCACTAAAAAAAAAAAAATTGATAACTTAACACTCAGGCGACTCTAAAACCATTTGCTTGCCACCATGGATGCAAAATAGTAAGAATTCACCTATGGTTCAAAAACTAGGACTGTACTTCAGTGTTCCTAAGGGATATCAGACACCAGAGAGATATATATAGCATTATAGCAATCATACTGACTCTGAGGAATGCTTCTCCAGAGCGAGTGATCCCTTTGAGCTCATAGCTTTGGCAATTCCGCCCTCTCAGTAGAGTCGCAACATCCATAATCATCGACCTAGATGTCATCAACTGGTTGACAGATGAGAATCTTTCCCCATCATGACGGATATATATCTTTGTATACGACTGCATGTATTTTTCTGAAACTTTCAAGTCTAGTAAGTTTCAATCTTGTGGAACTACTTTGCATATCCTCTCATGTGTTTATAGAGACATCTATAGATAGTTTGTAATATTGAGTTTTAGCGGACTTGACGCCATGAATAGAACTAGTTCCAACCCAAAAAAAATAACATATAAAAGGTAAACTCCCAATAAAAGGACAAGTGCCCGTCGGTGTTTTTAAAATCGAACCGGAAGGCGAACCAAAAAGACATCCGGTTCAGTCCAAATCGGTTCAAACCATTGGTTCAACTGTTTAAACCACATGATTTTTTTTTTTAAAAAATAGATATTTACTAAATTCTTCAATGACAAGGTTTGATTCATGGGTAAAAAACCGGTTTATTCAAAGACTGAACCAAAATATGTTTCGGTTCCGATCCAAACTGGTTGAACTGTCCGGTCTAGTCCGGTTTTGAAAACACTAGTACCCACCTCTTTTTAGCGTCAATTAAAATACTTTAGTGGTCTCTTCAAAAAATAAAATAAAATCTACAGTGGAGCCATCCCAATTAAATGAAAAAATATTCAATGGGTCGGACATGCCACGTCAGTTGATGCACTATTAAGCAGTGGTGATAGCATTAGTTAAAATAGAAACTTTTAATAGTGCATTGGGTATGAGAGATACACAATTGATGTGGTACATTCGACCCATTGAATATGGCCCACTTCGGTCATTGGACGGTGCACACAAGAAACCCATCCAACGGCACGAGCTTGGCATCCCTAATAGGGCCTCCCCCTCTGAAGATTTTTGCCTTTTTGGAGAGAGTTCAAGTGTTCATACCCTTTTTGCCCTTGTCTCATATTCAATTGAGATAATAAGTTGGGTTAATTAGTCCTAAATATCTCCACATGTCTTTATTTAAGCTAAAGAATACAGCTTGTTAGGATATTAGCTAAAGTCCATCTCAAATGACACGTTTGTACAGCAAGTCCCTAACCAAAATGTTGACTGTTTTTTTACCCTTTAAATTATAAAATTACCCCTCCAGCAAGATTATCCATTCATCTTTGGCATGAGTATCAATTTGCCGATTAGCACTATACATGTAGCGGTTGCTACAATGATTTCATTATAACTACTACACTGAAAACAATGTAACAAGAGTATACATTTGTCATCAATAAGAGTATATATTCGCCGGGTGACACTGTGCATGTTGCGTTTGCTACAATGATTTCACTGTTTCAAGAGTATACATTCATCTCTAGAATGAGTATCCATTCAGCTAATTGATATTCTTGCTACGGTGAAATCACTGTAGCAACAATTAATTCGTTAAATTGATACTCTTACTAAATCTAAATGAAACTCTTGCTACAGAGATTTCACTGTGGCAGCTACAATGAAATCACTGTAGCAGCAATAACGAAATCACTTTAGCAACCGCTACATGCACAGTGTCAACCAGCAAATGGATACTCTTGCTGGAGAAGATGGATACTCTTTTTGTAGCATATGAGGGGGTAAATAAGAACGAGGGACTTGCTATTATATGCAATTTTCGGAAGAGATTTAGTGCAGTATCGAAACATTGCATGTCCTTTAGTTAATATAGCATTGCTAAAAGAACTTAAGGCTAAGTCTCCCTAACAAGTTCTCAGCATACCTCGACGATCAAGCTCAACCCAAAAGAGGCGAAAATCCCTTAAAACAAAAAGTATGCAAAAAGTTCTATTGCCATAAGTTCTATTGCCATCCACCCCTGTGAGCTTCGCACCCACCTGAAGAGAATTTTTTCCCTCAACTTAACCTCATACCTTTATGTTTTCCGCTTGGGGCCCAAGTGGGCTCGAGACAGCCCGAGGCCCATCGGGCTGGGCCCAAATTAGGCCCAATTTAGCCTAGTTAAATTAAGCTTTGTGTTAGACTGGACTTAAACATTCAAGCTGAATTTAAAATGGGCTGGGTATGTGCATCACCAAACTCAGCCCAAAACCCGAATCGAGCACGAATTATACTATTTTTTATTTTATGATTATAAAATTTTATGCATATCTATGCTACAAATATCAATGGATTAATTTTTTTTTTTTTGGTATTATCAGAGGGGAGGTCACAAACTGACTTCCGGGAGGCGTCACATGCCGGTGCAGCATAGTAAACCACCAGTAGGTGGGGAAAGACGACCGACGACTGACGAAAAACTGACAACAGTGCCACAACTGGCACACCTACAGAGACCGCCACTAGACTGTGGCACAAGGAACAAAGGGGAGGGCTCCTCCTCCGGAGCCACAAACACCACGGCCCAACGGCCCCAAAAAAAAAAAGAACAGAACAAACATCACCCAAAAAACTCAAAAACCGGCGAACCTCCACCGCACCAGTAGCACAGCTTGAAGGAAAATTGGAGTCGTAGCTGGTCCTCCACGATGCCGCCGACCTCCGCCATCACATCAAACCGCCAGGAGCTCCTCGCCGCCCCGAGGTGGCGATCTGAACATCCACCGCCGGAGATTCTCACGACGGGGTCAGAACTGACCAGCCCAGCAAATCCAGCGAGAAGACGACTTCCGACACCGAGCGATGGATTAAACTTTATGATCATTACTTCACGTGTTTCCTTTCAACAAATGCTATAAGCAATGCTATTTTCTCCGATCATCATTTGAGTGAACAAAATAAAAATAAAATACTCATATATCATATTCGGAATGCAGGCTAGGCTGGGCTGGGCCTGGGCTTCATTAAGCAATTTTGGACTGGGTTCGGGTCTGGCCCAAAACATCTAATTCTGGCCTGGACAAGATTTGGGCACACACACAAGTTTGGGCGGGACCTAGACTTGGGATGACCGGACCCAAACCAGGCTAAATCTTCTGCTTTCTCCTCCCTCCCTCCCTCCCTCAGTCCCTACCTTTTCCCCTTCGAAGGCCGAACCCGCCCAGAGCTGAATCGTGACGATTGGCCGACATTGTCGGACAGTGTTGTGATGCAAAGTCGCGCAAGTAGCCACCTACAACGCGTGAAATTGTTAGATGGGTACCCACCAACATCGGCATCCTAATGTTGGCCAATAGCTACCGACACAGGGTACGTAGTGGTTCATCGGGAAACATGGAGGAGGAGGAGGAAGGAGGTGGGAGAGAATTTTTTTTTTTTTGTGGGAGCTTGACATAACTTGGTGGGTGGGTATAGAGGCATCCAAAAGTTTTTAATAGATCTATCCACTCTATTTACAAAATTCTCCCATCAACAAAATATTTTTTAGAACAGGACCAAAGGCAGCAGTTTCTTCCAAGATCTCCTGAACTTAAAGCTGCGCAAGGACGCCGGCTTCCGAGCTTCCTCGATTCCTTCTTCGACCTCATTCTTCCCCTCTCCATCGGCCTCGATCTGATCCCAAAACCGAGCCTCCCTTCTCTTCTTCCTGATGGTAGCGAGCACATCGTCTCTGTTGCAGATCCCCCATACTGTCACTTTCAGTTTCTGAAGACCATAATCGACGGCCACCGAATGGATCCCTGCATCATACTCACAAAGAATTACTTCTATATATTGGAGTCGGTTCTGTATCAATGGAATCTCATCAGACATACATAACAAATTGATATATTCACATCATAGCATATGATATGAACAGTAAGAACTAGAATTCTTATCGATACTGGAACTCGTAAGGAAAAAAAAGGATTGCTTCCATAAGTTAATGTACGGAGTACTAGAATCTACCTCTCAATTGCGACAAGGCCTTCTTAACCTTGTTCTCGCAGCCATAGGAGTAGAGTGGCACCCTCATCTCTACGTACTGCGGTGCTACCTTCTTGCCTGTCGGGACAATCTGCAAGTCTGCCATAGCAGTATTCTCTCTGGTGTCACCTGCCGAGGAGTCTGGAGGGTTTCTCTCTTGGCGAGAGGGTGTATATATAAGCCATGAGCAGGGTTTAAAGCAGAGATGATGTGGATCACATGCAATGTAGAGAGAGATAAGGAGGTAGGCTTGCGTGGCTTGCTTGTGGCTGTACTGGGTCTTTTTTTTTTTTTTTGTTTCTTTTAGTTCTCTCTCATTGTGCCTTTGCTTTTCATCCACTGCTGCACATGGAGGCTTAGTTATGGCAGTTTGGTGGTGTTGGTTAGTGAGATTCCTCAAGGGCTTCAGAGTGGAAGGAATGTGAGGGGTGTCAGCATTTGGTGCATGTGTGAGGTTTAGGTCACCATTTGCTTTGGTGATAGGATGATGGCCATGTGAGGTGGTGTAAAGTGGCTCTGAGCCTTGGAAAGTTGGGAAGGGGGGAGAACCATAGAGAATGAGAGGAGGGGGTAGTGGTGTGGGCATTTCTTGGAGATTAGTGGCATAAAAGAATGCACCTATGTTTCTTTCATAATTTTCCTTCCCTTTGTTCCTTTCTATAGTAATTCAATCTTAATATTTTTTTTTTGGCAAAATTATAAAATCCTCCCCTGAATTATACACCTCATTTCATATTGGTCCATCAACGTTATTTTTTTGAACAATTAGAACCCTGAACTATGCTATGCCTGCATATAACTCCGACTGTCAACTTTTATTTTGAAAATACCCTTGTCCTAATTAGCATAAGTTAAATATTTCACAAATCATTCGAGTCTTGTTGGAAATTGACAAGGGTGGAGGTGGCTAAATGCAAATGGAACATAGTTTAGAGTTGCATTTAGCTCGGACTGTCAGCTTTTATTTCAAAAATACCCTTGTCCTAATTAGCGTAAGTTAAATATTTCACAATCATTTGAGTTCTTGTTGAAAGTTGACAATGGTGTTTTCGGAATAATAAGTTGACGAGGGTGGCTAAATGCAGATAGGGCATAGTTCAAGGTTGCATTTAGCTTCGTCTGTCAACTTTTATTTCAAAAATACCCTTGGTCCTCATTAGCATAAGTTAAATATTTCACAAATCATTTGAGTCTTGTTGAAAATTGACAAAGGTGTTTTCGGGATAATATGTAAAATTGACGGAGGTGTCTCAATGGAGATGGAGCATAGTTTAAGGTTGGATTTAATTAGCTCCGTCTATCTACTTTTACTTCGAAAGTACCCTTGTCCTAATTAGCATAAGTAAAATATTTTACAAATCATTCGAGTCTTGTTGAAAATTGACAAGGGTAGTTTCGGGATACTAAGTTGATGGGAGGTGGCTAAATGCAGATGGACCATTGTACAGAGCTCAAATTGTTCAAAAAAAACTTGAGTGACCAGTATGAATTGAGGTGCAACTCAAGGAAGATTTTTGTGAATTGGTCTTTTTTTCGCTGATTCTTATATTGAAGTATACTAACAATTAATGCTGATAGACAGAAGCATCAAACAATTAAGATATTGTTCAGCACGACAACTTGGTGTACGCTGAAGCACGAGACAGCTACTAATCAGAATCCGCCAAAGAGAAATAAAACCCTAGCTCGGAATATATTCACCAACGATGCCCTTGAATCCACAAGGACGATAGACCCTAGAATCCAGTAAGTGTTCTTAGAATCCACAAAGATGATAGACCCTAGAATCTGATAAGAGTACACCAAGAAAATGAAGGATATTAACACAGATTTTCTTGTTCAAAATTTCAAATGATATCTCCAACTTATTGCCATATGCCCCCTTTTTTTTTTTATAGAAGGGAATTCTCAATACAATTTAAACAATGAAAAGGGAAAAGAAAAATAGCACAAAAACTACAACTATAGATCTCGGACATGTTTCATGTGGTGTACGTGATCTGCTTATGTTGCATAGGTGTTTGGCCTGCTTTTGTAGGTTTTCTGGGTCTATGCTTATTTTGATGTTGGCAATGTTGTATGCACATGCAGGCCAAATGTTTGATAAAAGTCTTGACCGAGTGGAGGTCGTACAGGGCGCAAGTTAATGCTCAAGTTGGGTTCGGTTAGATGCTGTTCGGGAACTTGGGTAGCCAAGTTGAAGGTGTCAGTGTTGACGAACGAGCGATGCATGCCAAGTGTTTGATGAAATGACGACAGAGGATGGCATGCGATTGTAAAGGAATAATATGAGTGGGCGTATGCACATTAGGTGCATGATCCATGCCATCCCATGTACCAGGGTTATCGCTTACTCCTTGAGTTTGTTGCAAAAAAAAAAAAGAACAATCTTATTATTATTTTTGTGATTGGCGGGTGTCCAATGGCCCACTTTAGGCTCAGACTAATCCCTCCGGGAGTGAAGCCTGACCCATTCGGCAATTCCCACTGCTCTCCTGGGTAAATCGTGGGGAGGCGGTGGCGAACCCACAACCTCCTCACCAAAGCTTCAGTTGTTTCGACAACTCTCCTATCCCCTAGGGGGTAATTGAATTGTCTTCTTCACATGCAACCTGGTGGTGAAGACCCACTAGTTGGCGAAGATGTTAGTGAAGACTCAAATGAGATAAAATGGTGTAGCCGAGGAAAGTGCTCAAGAACTTGTTGGCAACCAACCAAGGTATGAGATGCATGAAACAAATAGAGATGGACATTCGGTGCCACAGGAAGAGGAAGGTGAAAATGAAGAACCAGTGAGAAAAATGAAGATCCGCAGATAGATCTAGAAGGAGGTGAGGAACATATTGGGAGGCCAACTTCAAAAATTAATGAAGAGTGAGGATCAACTAGCACTAATGAGGACTGAGGTCAAGGTAATAGTAAAAGTGGCTCTATGGTGGAGTAATCTTTGGGGGGATTATCTGATGTCCACCAACACTCAATGTCAGAGTCACAGGTTGATGGAGAGAACGATGAGACAATTAATATCGGACTTCTGAAGGTGACTGTTGAGACATGGTGCCGCGCAGAGGCAATGAGAGATGAATAAAAGGATGGGGAGCAGCTGGCTTCCCATATCAAAGTGGATAGACCGATGCCAAAGCTAGTACGGAGAAGTGCACGATAGTTGATTCAAACTTACAGCAAATCGGATCTTATTCTTCAGACTCTTTCAGGCCAGTTGTTGACCCTCGATATGAGGAGTAGATCGAACCTACCACTTCATTTATTGGAGGACAACACCATTCTCGAAATAGCATTGTCCATCGACTTCTCGCTATCAAGTAAGGTGGAGGGTACTAAGTCCCTTCAAGCACATATCCATGAGTTGGAAAGGTCCAGAGCTTTTAAGTCTTGAGACTTAGGGGTTATAATTTTTCTTAGATTATGGAGTTCTGGGCCGATCTTATTAAGTCCTTGTTGATTGGGGTTCCTTTGGGTTGTATGGTGCCTCTTAGGCAGTGCTTGTAATTTTTATTTCTGAGCTTAATAGACAGTTTGGGGTCTAAGCGGAAACCTTCCCTTGAAGAAGGGAATTCTTAAAAAAAAAAGAACTTCAACAATGAAATTTTTCTGTTAAGTAATACATCTTTATTATGCATCTACGTCTACATTGAAAGTGGTGCCAATTCTTTTTAACCATATCTCTAAGCTCTAACCCAATACAATGTTTGTGTAACTGGCATCTCAATGAACTAAAACAAAACCTAAAACGTAATAGAAATGGGTCCAACTTATTTATTGTAGAAGAAAATAAAAGATAGCACAAACTATTAGAGTAAGTCCCTGAAACTTTCCTTCATAAATCTACTCTTCCTAAGAGATCAAAAAATTGTTTTACAAATATGTCACCAGATTGTATTTTTCTTAGAAAAGTTCTGATAAATTAAGCTGGTTTGGGACACATTAGAGGTTCTTATGAGCAATAAAGACTCTAAAACCTATTCATGTAAAGACTTCACCATACTGTCTCAGCAGGCTAGTCTTCACATGGCTCTGAGGATGCGAGGGTTGATCCTACCATTGAAAGTGAGTATCCCGTATTCGACGACGGAGATAGAGCATTAGTTGCAGTTTTCACCCCACCTGAACGACCAAGGACCCAGGGATGAAATCTTTCTCCGAGCAGGGACCCAGTGGATCACTATAGAATCTTTGTCAAGGAAGCTACGCTACCTTCTGGTTAGCTCATGCAATCTCAGAAAAATGCATTCTTTATCGCTTAGTTTAGTAAGCTAGTTTGGTAAGGTAAGCTAAACAAGTATGGTTCTCCGAGCACTATGGAAGGATGTGGATCGATCATGACAAGAATGGACTTATCTATAATGGTTTGGTATCGACCAAACGAAGGAGATATGAATTCCATTTAGGCACGTGAGGAAGGGCAACTTGGCTTGACCGTGTGTTCCCTCCTAGTCGGGTCGGAGGTGAAGACTGGATAAGTTCATCATAGAAAGGAAGGTGTCACCCAACAAGTGACTGGTTTTGATGGATTCTCGATTTTTTGCTGGGGAGATCTATATCTCTGGATCGAGTCTTACTCGCTTAGTAAAGAAGAGTACGTGCGCTACGACTTATGCAGTGGATCGGATCTTTGTGCAACCAATCCAAACCGGCACATCTAGTTCCAATCAACAACTTGCAGGTATGGCTGAGTTGCTTAAGGCATTGGTTTGCTAAATCGACATACGAGAAGATATATCGGTATACTTGACCATCCAACTACATGCACACATGATAATGTACTTTATTTAGTACATTGAGCCATGTACTTCCCGTGATGGAAGTTATCATGACCTATAATGTATTGTTAAACTCATTGATGCAGCTCTAATCAAGCTTTTCTTTTATCTCTCTTTTTTTTTTGTGATTAGTCAATGTCCCAAAACCTTTTGGGCAATGGCCCACTTCGCGCTCGGGCTAATCGCCCTCCAGGAGTGAAGCTCGACGCACTATGCAATTCCCACTTCAATCCTAGGTAAATCAAGGGGAGGAGTCATCGAACCAACAACCCCCTCACCAAAGCATCAGTTGCTTAGCCAACTCTCCTATCCCCTACTAGGTTTAATTCAAACTTTTTCGTTTCTTAGGCAAAGAGGTATAAGCCATTGTGGGTCCTAAGGGATATACATATCATGCAATTTTTGCATGATCAGTAATCTATGTACTCTAGGACATGGTTAGGCATTACTCATGTTAATCGATGATTATAAAAAATCATGCAATGTATATTATATAAAAAAAAGGACATAATGCCTAGAATCGAGATTCTTTGAAGATGACCTCTATAGGATTTTGGTTGAGATTAAAGTGGGTGTTCTAATGTACATGTTATATTGGTCCATACAATTTTGTATGGAAGTTTGTCCACTCAACATAAATTGTGTAATATAGTCTAGTATCCCCAACCCGATAGAGGGAGCCTTAATGGATCACCAATGTGCCACAGACATCAAGATAAAATTCCTATTGAGGAGAAATTCATCAATAAAAAAAAGTGGACTCATATGCTTTGGCCAATTTTCCTACATCCACCGGAAGAGTGAGAGAGAATAATCCAATATGTGGGAAATTATAGGTACAAGCATGAACCTAAGGAATTGTTTGGATCCAGTACAAATAGGGGTGTGTTTCCATTTATACAAGTACAAATAAAGTTTTATGTTTGATTGTTGTTTTCTTATATATGCAATTGGTTGTACACGATCAAAGATCTCTCTCTCTCTCTCTCTCTCTCTCTCTCTCTCTCTCTCTCTCTCTCTCTCTCTCTCCATATAAAAACAAAATAAAAAACAAAATTATCAAATCATTAAGTAAGATCTGATTAAATGAATTCCATATCATCAAGTATATCAAACCCTAATAGTACTCAACAAAAAATTTCAAGATCGAATTATGGATACAAATGTTGTCACTATTTGCAGGAAAAAAAATCCATGAAAAAACTCATACGGAACAACAAAACAACATTTATTTTTTGAGAGATACGATCGAGAGTCCCATGGGGGGCAGCAGCGGCATTAATGATAGCATGAAACTCATTTGCCATTCACCGATAAAAATTATTATTATTTTTTGGCAATGATTCACCGGTAAAGAATATAAAATTAGGGATCAATTTTTATTTATTTTAAGGTGATATATACAACCCACGTTTTACCTTAGATAGCTGTTTTAAAAAACACCCCTTTTACCTAGAGGTAACCCCTGCCTAAAGATTTAAGAACAACCCTTTTTTCCCTCTTTTGTGCCCATGCAATATATTCTTGTCACCCAACCCATTTTATGTGGGTTTGTAATGTCGCTCATGATAACCCCAAAATAGTGCTGTCCCTAACCTCTAGCCAACCTTTTGCCCCCTCCGATCTCACCCCCCCTTGTCGCTCTGCCACCACCGCCCACCACCTCCTCCTTGGCCGTATATATTCCTGGTCAGTCCCAATGCCCATGTCGGCCATCCCTTGACTTTGACTCCACCTCAATGGAGATTAGGAGACCTCGTGTAGGGCTACAAATGAGCCGAGTCGAGCTTTGGTTTGTTTGAGGTTGTTTGTTTATTAAACGAGCCTAAACTTTGGGCTTGGGCTTGGCATGTTTAATAATCAAGCCGAGCTGACCTGACATTTGGTCTGCTTGAGCTTGGCTCGTTTATTAAACGAGCCTAAACTTCAGGCTAGGCTTCTCTCAATTAGTGATCGAATAGTCCCTGATTGAGCTTATTCCTGAACTACAAAATTAGTCAAAATCATGGACTAATATGTGACATCTAATTAAGCCATTTAAGAGCCTTATCACGAGCATATTCACTAGCTTGCTCACTAGCCCTAAACAAGCATGTTCGCGAGCCCAACCGAGCCGAACTTTGATCTACTTGAGCTTGACTCATTTATTAAACGAGCTTAAACTCTAGGCTTGGGCTTGACTAGTAAACGAACGAACTTGAACGAGCTTTTGTCGGGCTTGATTGCGAGTAGCTCACGAACTATTGGTTCGATTGCAGCCCTAACCTTGTGCACCTGAATGAGGTTACGATGGCACTACTGTAAGCCTCTTGGCTGAGCTAGTGCAGGAAGTTGCTGCATCCTGAGGGCCGAGACCTTCCCAACAACCTTGAGCGGAAAAGAACCTGGTAGCATCCGCTTCTTTTGTTAGTTTCCTGGCTTGTTCTTAGCTGGGCTCTCTCTCTCTCTCTCTCTCTCTCTCTCTCTCTCTCTCTCTCTCACACACACACACACACACACACACACACAACACACACACACACGATCATTTTTTGATCCCCTTCTTTTCCTCTTTGTAGGGTCATGGGCGGGCACTCGAGATCAATCGCATCATAGTCGTTCGAGTTGTCATGGGCTGGCTCTCAGGCTCAAGGTTTTGACATGTCTCAACTTGATTCGAGGTGTGTTGTACATTTCCAGGCATCACTAGGGGGTCACACTAGTATTGAAATAAATGAAACACGAAGTGAACCTCTTTTGATTATTGCCCATTTCCTTAAAAAATAGGTAAGTGCATGTGGACACCGGATAAATGTTTTCCGTGTTTTTTTTTTGGTGAAAGATTAAGAATACATAAGGTCACCCATGTCTCAAATGATGGTACATAGACCAATCCAGATGAGCCTTAGTGATAATGTCGGATGGAAACTCAGCAGCCAAGTGGCATGATGTTGTCTTCATACGTCCAAAGCCGGCAAGGTGGTTTGCAACAGTGTTCGCTTCACGATAGATGTGCGAACTCCGAGAATGAGGAATGATATCGAGCATGGTACAACAACCATCAATACGGAACATAAGTGGTCTCGTAGCTGCAACTGTGCGATGATGTGTAGAGAATCCCCCTCAATCTATAAGCTCGTCGTCAGAAACAACTCCCCATGATGCACCATCCTTTTCACAAGCCCCGCGCCTCTGCACCCTATACAGAAGAATCAACCAAAGCAGATGCTCAACTTGTTTTTACGAAAACAAGGAAAATGCTTTCTGTGTTTTTAAGCAGATGTTCAACTTGTTTTTATGAAAGAACTCATTCATGAAAAGTATTTCCATGTTCTCAAACATGGGACAATATTTAAATAAAATTTAACTATATTTTGGATTTCAGTATGATGTGAAGTTGCTCCACAATTAACAAAATCCACAATTAACAAAAAAAAAACCTTGATTAGGTCTTAACACCAATTCTTATACCCTTTCCTCCCTTCTTAAAAAAAACCTATGATATGTGTCCACAAGCTAGATCGACCTATTATATCATAACTTAAAACAAACTATTTTATTTTTAAAAGTTATAAAAAATCTATATCGCTCTTATAAAATGAAGGCCCCTAGTGATATGGGGTCTCTCTCTCTCTCTCTCTGAAACGATGGGGAACTGAATTTAGTGCCGGATGTGCGATATGTTCGAGCGGCATCACAATTATCCTTGCATTGCACATGATTACTACTAGTATCTAATCTAATAGTATAATACTAAAATGGAAGCTCACAAGGAGTTTGTGACATGTGGCTCAGAAAGGTAGACCCTTTCAATGTGAACTCGGAGAAATTACGATCCCATTAAACGTTGCGTTCATTTGCTTTTTATTCAATTTTCCTTAGGGAGCGACTCGTATGCGGCTGTTGGGGGTCATGTGTTTCTCATCAGAGGGTTGAGCGAAGCCCAGACATTCATTTATTTTTTATTTGGTTTTATCTAGGGAGATACTCACATGTGGCTATTGGGGATCATGTGTTTCTCATCGGAGGGTTGAGTGAATCCTGAACCTCACCAGGGGGGTCACACTAGTATAGTATATAATAGAGCAATGATATCCATTAATCTAGTTTTCCATCTGGATTCGGTCATCCTGACATGACATTTGATCAGAGACATCTCGTGGCCAGCCAGTATGGTCGAGTGCGATTCACTTGTTGGGACTAGGTGCAAAGGACGACTTTTGTCAGGTGCCACATCAGGATGGCTCAATCTGGGTGGACAACAATATGGCTGAATACCATTTTTCTTTACTGCTATTAGCCATCCAATTTTACATCTAGATCAGCCATCCTGATGTGGCACCTGATCACACCCTTCTTTTACTAGCCAATTGGGCTTAGTGCGATACACTGGTCAGGGCTGGATGTAACAGACGACTGTGATTAAGGATGGCAACGAGATGTGTTAAATGGAAAACCCGTCCCGACCATATTGAGCTAGGTTTGGGATGGAACTAGTTGGGTTTCGGCATGTTTGGGATTTGCGAAATAAACCCGATCAGGTTTGGGACAAGGTCAGGATTAACCTAACCCGACCCAACCTAACCCGATTACATATATGTTATTTCTTTTGCTGTTTCATAATTTATTCGGATGTAGTTTAAAATCCAATTTTATGTTGTACCAATATTATATTTTAAGAAATAAGACAACTCATGCCTTTTGTTTATAAAATTTCTAGAACATATCCGATTTAATTATCAATATGTTCTTGGTGTTTAACTAGTTGTAGACTTATAATAAATTATACATTTTCATTAATCGTGATGCATCTGTTTAGTTCATTCAATATATATATATATATATCTAACAAAAGAATAGAAACCTTTGTTTTATGTTATAATGAATTTAAATCTCAATATGTTCATTGCTTCTCTTAACGAAAATAAGTTTAGTTCAAAATATAATTAACTAATTTGGATTTGTCCTACACTAACATGATTGGGACGGGATGGATTTTGGGTTTTACTAGTGTTAGTGAGACTGGTTTGGAATTGATCATTTAGACCTGGCACGGGTTTGGAATGGATTTAGGATAAAATATTTCTTAATAGGACAAGATCGGGATGGGCCGACTCGTTCCAAACCCGATCCGTTGCCAACCCTAGTTGTGATCAGATGCCAAACCCGATCCGTTGCCAACCCTAGTTGTGATCAGATGCCAAACCCGATCCGTTGCCAACCCTAGTTGTGATCAGATGCCACATCAGGATGGTCCAAGCTGGGTGGAAAACAGGATGTCTGAATAGTATTTTCCTGTCTACCGCAGATCCGTATGTTCATCATATATACGGATCAACCTCGAAAAGCCGGTAGCCGTTGGTTGTCTCAAATTTGCACATCGTCTCGGGGCCCTAATCTCTCCCTCCCTTCCCCCACTTCCCTTTCCCGCTATCCTTTCCTTGCCGATCATCGCAACCCACAGACAAGAGGAGCGGTAGAACGATGATGGAGACGCTCTCACGGCTCAAACCCTGCGGTCCTCCCCCTTTCGCGCCACCCAAATCCATCTCTCCTCCGGCAAACCCTTCAAGAACCCGACCCTCCTTCAATGGTATGGTGTTCATTTCTTTCTGTCTCGAATTTGTTTGAATTTTTTTTTTTCTTGGGGGGTTCCTCACAATCTGACCCTCTTGCGCTCCTGATCATCCAGCGTTCGTCGTATGTTATCGGAGGAACGAATTCAGTCAGAATTTCAGATTCCACGGTCTGAATCTCACAATTCCTTGTAGAAAACAGCATACGATGCACAGAAATACTGTTGTTAGATCAGAAATCTCCATGCCCGACTCCCCCAATGCAGGCTACTCGATCACAGGTCACCCCTTTAGGGGAATTAAAGAAAACCCATTTCTTGAATCTTTTGGTAGTTCTCATTTCTCACCCGTCGAACCATTTTCTGCGATCCCCAGAATTCGATCTGGGCCCAAGAATCAGGGGGATTTGCTTCTACACTTTATCTGCCGCGGTCACAATCTTTCTGTTCCTGGTGATGGCGGCGGCGCACCCCTTTGTTCTCCTGTTCGACCGGCACCGCCGTCGGATCCATCACCTGGTCGCGAAGATATGGGCGACTGTGACCATTGCCCCGTTCTATAAGTTCGAGTTTGAGGGGCTGGAGAACTTGCCTCCTCAGGATGGCCCCGCTGTGTATGTGTCCAACCACCAGAGCTTCTTGGACATATACACCCTCCTGACGGTCGGGAGGAGCTTCAAGTTCATTAGCAAGACGAGCATCTTCCTGATTCCGATCATCGGGTGGGCGATGTTCCTTATGGGCGTCATCCCTCTTCGTCGGATGGATAACAAGAGTCAGTTGGTACTGCTTCTTGTTCACTCCTCGCTTACAATCTTTATTGCTAGTGCCATGTTTCTGCTTGGTTATTATGGTACTAACATTCAGGGAGGTTTAAATCAAGAAATGCTGTATAACTTCTATCACAGTACATATTAACTTCAACTGTTCTGAGACATCCAATCTATAGCATGACATTGACACAGAGTTGAATTCTGATGCGTGGAAGAGTCTCAATCACAAGACAAAGAGGTCGTGCTTCAAGGACTTGCCTATATAAAATATACTAGTTGTTTGCCCCTGTCTCAGCCCGGGCTTAAATTTTATCTTTATTACCAACACATTTGATGAGAAGAACGAAAGTTGAAAGGTATACTGAATAATAACCTTAATAACCAAATTGAAAGAGTTCATGATCGGCAAGCACCTTTTTTAAAGTTTTTCAAAACAAACATTGAAATGATATTTTTAATATAAATATGTAAAAATAAATAAGAAGATAAATATCTAAAAACAAAGTTATTTTGTGTGGGTGACGATCCAGCCGGCGTTGGTGAGGGTGTTGTGTGTGTGTGTGCAATGTGTGGTTGTATGCATGCATGTTGAGGTGGTGTTGGTGATGATCTAGCTGACGCAGGTAAGGGTGGTGGTGAGAAGGTGATGGGTGATGATCCAGCCGGTGTGGGTGAGGGTGGTGATGGCTTCGCTAGGGAAACTCATTGTGTGTGTGTGTGTGTGTGTGTGTGTGTGCAATGTGTGTGTTTGTGTGCGTGCAATGCATGCAAACATGTTGAGGTGGTGTTGGTGATGATCGAGTCTGTATAGGTGACAGTGTTGGTGAGAAGTGATGGGTAACGATCCAATTGGTGTGGGTGAGGTTGTTGATGGCTATGCTAGGGAAAGTGGGAAACCCATTATGTGTGTTGGTGATAATCTAGCTAATGCGGGTGAGGGTGGTGGTGAGGAGGTGATGGGTGATGATCCAGCCGGCGTGGGTGAGAGTGGTGGTGGATTCGCTAGAGAAACCCATTGTGTGTGTCAGTGTGTGCGTTTGTTGTGTGTGTGCAGTGTGTGTGTGTGAGGGAGAGAGAGAGAACCTTAAACTGGACGATGCTACACACCGAGGAGTTGAACACCTAATTGTGAGAGAAACCCATTGTAAGAGAGAGAGAGAGAGAGAGAGAGAGAGAGAGAGAGAGAGAGAGAACCTTAAACTAGACGATGCTACACACGGAGGTGTTGAACACCTGATCGTGAGAGAAACCCATTGTGTGTGGAGAGAGAGAGAGAGCAGTATTAAAATTGAAACCCATTGATAGAGAGAGGAAAACAATGCACTACTCAATTTGAAACCCGTTAAGAGAGAGAGAGAGAGAGAGAGAGAGAGAGAGAGAGAGAGAGAGAGAGAGAGAGAGAGAGAGACTTACCTTGAGAGAAATCCATTGAGATATAGTGAACCCTGATGTGAGAGAAACCATGAAGTGAGAGAGAGAGAGAGAGAGAGTGAGAGAGAGAGAGACCTATCGTGGGTACCCGACAAAGCAGATTGGGCGATCGCCCGGTGGGTAGCAGAAGATGAGAGGAAGAGAGATATGGAGAGATTGAGTTCATGTTAATCTTTGCAACGGATTTAGTTTCAGTTCAGTAATACACGATCTATTGGGAAACCAAATCAGTTTCTTTACAGTTGTACGCAATGTGAGACGTGATGTTTTTTTGTTTTTTTGTTTTTTTTTCTTTGTTTTTTTGTTGGACGTGGATATCAGTTGTTTGAGGACGTGGTGCTTGTTTGTTTAATTGAGTGACACGTGGATGGTCCGGTTGTTTGAGGCCTACTACTTTACTTATGTAGTATAGATTTTGCCAATAAAAAATGTAAAAATTGTTTGTATTAAAAGTAGCTCTATAGCATGGAGAAAATAAATTAACTATATCAATCATTTTGTTATGATATATGAGTAAATTAACTTCTTCTCCTTCCATTAGTTTTAAACTTTTTGATTGTGAAATTTCGAGAGCTTAACACCTATGCAGTCAAAGTTGGTAGTTGGCTAAGGATCGACTAGGACTAGTTGGCCAAAACGTATTCTAACCCCTCCCCCCTCCCTAAACATATATGACTAGTCGGGACTAATTCGGGACTAGGACTAGTCAGCCAAAACTTAGTCGGCCAAGGGTCATCACAATATTTGTTTGCTGGTGTTTAATCTGTGAATAATCCCAATTTTGATGGTTATATGGAATGGATATCAACAAATAAATAAATAAACAATAATTAGTTGTCTATGTTTTTATCTTAGATTCTCAGGTCCTTAACGTATGACTATAGGGAAGAGGCATAATTGTGACTCAAGACTTTGAGGCAATGCAAAAAAAAAATCTCGGCTAGTCCCAGTCGCTTGTCGGGTCTAGTCAGGGTTCCGCCCAGCTATGAAGGAATCTGGATTAGTCAGTCGGCAAAATATCCCTTAGGGACTAGTTGCCGACTAGTCCCGATTTTGATAGCATAGCTTGACACATGCATATGTGCTTGTTCGTCTTTTCGGGGTGGACGCGAAATCTCAAGTATTACTGTTGGGGATGACCCAATCACTCATCAACTATTGATGCTACTACACCAAAAAACAAAGTTGCAATCATTTTGATTATGCGAAACTCATCGCCCGAAGGCCGACACACTAATTGGATGACTTGCGTCTTTTTTTTTCCCGTTGCTTGTAGGATGAGAAATATTTTGTGTGATGTTACTTCTCACAAACATCATTTCTTAGGAGTTAGAAAATATTATTCTGATGTTGAGCTCTTTTCCCCCTTGAATGCATTTTATGTGTTGATAGATATGAATTTTGTAACTTGAAAAGTTTTTTATTTCATTGACTGCAGGATTGCCTTAAACGCTGCATGGATTTGGTGCGAAAAGGTGCATCTGTATTTTTCTTTCCAGAGGGAACACGCAGCAAGGATAGGAAATTAGGCATGTTTAAGGTGAGATTTTTACCAGATAAAAAATTGTTTCTAGATGCATATTTGTTATTTGGTTTCATCTGTACTTACTTCTTTATCAATTAAGTCTTTTTTTTTCATTTATTATGTTGCAGAAAGGTGCATTTAGTGTTGCTGCAAAGACCGGTGTACCTGTTGTGCCAATTACTCTTTTGGGAACCGGCAAGCTTATGCCTGCAGGAATGGAGGGTATACTGAATTCAGGTTCAGTAAAAGTTGT
Source organism: Chamaelirium japonicum (assembly GCA_947650365.1). Classification (NCBI taxonomy): domain Eukaryota; kingdom Viridiplantae; phylum Streptophyta; class Magnoliopsida; order Liliales; family Melanthiaceae; genus Chamaelirium; species Chamaelirium japonicum. Next base: position 43,150,573 of record OX393550.1, read on the forward strand.
TGTACACAAACCTATAGAAGGAAGAGATGCTGACATGTTATGCAAGCAAGCTAGGAATGTCATTGCTGATACGCTTATTCTTCATGGATACGGAGTGCACAGCAGCGAATAAGTGGACTCCTTTTGATTTCAGTTGATCTGGGCCAAGTTGTGCAATTTTTAGGGAAAAATCTTCACTTTGAGGTACTCTCTTTTTCCCTGTTGTCTTTGTGTATTCTGCACTTCATAATGTAATTAATACAATCACCCTGTAAGAGCCTCATAAGCAGAGGCTAGTGTCTGTACTACACAGGATACATTTTACTAAGCATTCTCTCTCAAATTGTTTATAAATTATGTTTATTATTTTCTTACTACAAACATTAAGAATTAAAGCTTTAATACTCTTTTAATGTATGCGGCAGTCCTGTCATGTGAATGATGATTTGCTGAACTGTTTTGTCAATTGCCAACTTCAGGTTTCAGTTTTGCTGAAATATGATTTGGTTGAAGTGTTCCCTTTACTTGATCTTAATCTAATTGAGAGCTTTCTTGGTAAGCTAAATGATTGATAAGTGACGGATTAGATCAATCTTTGTCTCCATTGATGTGAGTCTTAGGCACAGAAGCATCTAATAGAGGGGTCACTATTTGTTAAGGTATGGAATCTTTATGCAACTAAGCAGACACTCTAAATCTACCCCCCAATTTTTTTCTCGTGCCTAAGTGTACATCAGTGTCAACACTAAGAGTCCTACAAGCCTAAAGTGTTGGTAAACAAGTGTAAGTTGTTTTTTTAGGTTCCGAGTATAAAAGTTTTATCAGATTGTTTTTCTTTAGTAAGAAAATGGAGCAATGACTCCTCCTCGGTAGTATCCTTCAGCCCCCCCCCCCACCCCCCCCATTCTGGACTCGTAGTTAGATCTGCTCCTGTTGCGGCAGTGGGTGTTTATTGCGGTCGTTCATATGTACATCATTATCTTCTTTCGACTTTCGTCGGTGGCATCAGAGCATTTTCTTGTATCAGACATAGGTATATGCGGAAAGTGCTACTTGTTTTGCTATCTCCCCCTTTGTTTCTAAGTTGCACAAATCATAATGTGCTTTTCGGATGGGCTATGCAGAATCTGTACTTTTATCCAGGATATTTTGAATTTAGGTATTTGAGGGGCCCAGAGCTGAAGGAGCCCTCACCCACGGAAGTCATGGGCAAAATGCAAATGGGGGGAGGTGGAAGGAGTTATAGGAGAAATGTGATGGAAAGGTGGTTGGGGTGTGGTTGGTAAATCTAAAATAGTTGTTGAGGCCTTATGTCATTGTGTGATTGCATGATAATGTGTGACCGCACTACCGCCTATGTAGTAGCATCCGGGACACATGTCCACACAATTTAAAGGGGTGGTTCTATGGTGTCCGCACAACCACCACCACCACTCTGCCTGCATGACTATATACGTGCATATGTGACGCACATGACAAAATTGTTATTCCTCCGTACATTTAGTAAGATAAAGTTGGTTATAGTGGTGTTTGCTAATGTAGCCGAGTAACAACGAGACTATATCCCGGTTATTGTAGCTCACTGTAGTTGGGTTTTGTCTGGACGTGTTGTTCCACTTTTAGGTAGACATGACATAGCTGCGTCAAACTATATGTATCTATGCATTTTTTATGAATTTCGTATGTTGTGGCTTGTCGGGCTGATCTTATATAACAATACAATAACGATGAAATAATGGGTCAATTATATCTGATCGATCGATGATCTTTGATAACTTAATGAACGATTATTGTGCATTTATTGATTCTCATGTATTTCAATGTTTAGAAGATTGTTTTCTGACCATATAGCTCTCAAACTCTCCTAGTAGTTGCTAAAAGAAGAAAATCCGTTGATGATTGTCATTTGACAAGAAAATTAAAAAGTATGTTCAGATGTTCCTTTGCAAGCCAAGCTCTTTTATTCCATGTGTCGTTTAATCAAGTATTGTACTTGCTTTTTTGCAATATAGACCATTGCATTTTTTTGCTCTAGTTCTGAGTTATATGTAATACATATGTACACTGAGCACTAGTACACTACTGCAGTAACAACACCCCCAATCTGTGGGTGGCAAGGAGACACGATGGAAGAGGTAGTGCAGTAGCAACAAATTGTGTCTGTATAAGATGGCCTAAGTGCAAAGTTGGCTGAAGAATGGGAGCCCACAATCACCAAAGATCGAAATGTTAAAGATGTGTACTGGTGGCTTATGTATATAGTATATAAAGGAGTAGGTTTTTTTTTTTTTTATAGTTCACCTATCTGTATATGAGTATTTTATATAGTACATGCTTACACGCCTATTCCATTTTGTGATGTTACCTTTTGGTGGTGAGTCATGTGATTATATATGTTTGGTTTCATGTCGTAATGAGAATTGGGATTGCATGCATTTATCGTCAAATAATTATGGTATCATAGCCATCCCTTCAACCTTGGCCTTGCTTGAAGAATTTAGGTTTGCCGACGAAGATCTTATTCTAAGAGGAGATTCTGTTGTTGGATGTGCTCCGCCCATCTTTGTGAAGGTGGTTTCTATGGTTCTATCTATTGAGACTTACGACAGTTGTTATAGAAACTTCACATATCTCGGTTTGACCGTCAAACTTTTGCCCATCGATAAGGGCTTTCAACATCTATTGTCTGAAATCAGATTGTTGAATGGATATCAAGATCCCTAATTAACACGTCATTTTCTTCCTTATGTTGGAATCAAAATTTGAGAATTTGGATTCGAGTTCGGACTGGGAAAAAATAAACCGGTTCTGGTTTGGGTTTGGGTTCAGGTTCGACTGATTTGGCTATTTCGGATAAAGATATTAGAAAATAATAGAAATAACATTTATTAGGATTTGATTTGCCTGATCAGGCCCAAATCAGTCGTTTCAAATTTAATTCTTGTGATATATGAACCATGCTAAACTATCAAATTCATATGCATCATTCATACTAGTAAAACAATTATATGAATGAAATCCAAATTAGACCCGATTCGGGGGCTTAATGCAGGTTTGGGGGTTATGATTTACCCGAATCGGTTCTAGTGAACCGGTTAGGATTCGGACGAACCGTTAAACCATGGTTGAAATAGTGCCATCAATGGATTTTCAAGTATTTCTATATCGATGCCATTTTCCGCCTCCATTGATGACTTGAATTCTCCTCGGGGGGGCGTCCCAAGCTTTCCATCCATGCCATCGAGCCTCTATCTTGCTACAAGCCTACAACGATGCTTTCTGCCAATGGTTATCCTCTTTTTTATGTTTTCTTGGACACGATTTCGATTTCATCTAGCTCCTTGGATCCAATCGACCTTGCTTCCCACACCTATGATGAGTCTATTTGGCATTTTTCCCTATGTGCATGATCTCATTATGGCTTTGGCTCTTTGGGGATTATTTATAAATTTACTGGGCACCGATACTGTTCATGAACGAAAACTGTTGAACATTAACTATCTTTCATAAGTAGTAACGGATAGAACCCCTAATTTTCTCAACTACTACACGGCATGGAGCTCTAACTATTGAAGAGTAACTACTGTTAACTAGGCCTAATTAGCTAACACATCCTCTAGTGACTTTATTTTCATCGGGCCCGGATTGGTCGTGTCAAATCCAACTCTTGCGATATATGAACCATGGTATAGCTATTAACTTCATATACATCATCCATACTAATAAAGCGATTATATGAATGAAATCTGAATTAGACCATTCGGGGGCTTAATATGGGTTTGGGGGTTATGTATCTTATGATCGGTCTTGATCGGTTCGAGCGAACCGGTTAGGATTTGGACAAACCGTTAAACCATGGTTGGAATAGTGCCATCAATGGATTCTGAAGTATTTCTATATCCATGCCATTTTCAGTCTCCATTAATGACTTGAATTCTCCTCGGTGAGGCTTTCCCACGCTTTCCATTCATGCCATCGAACCTCTATCTTGCTGCAACGAAGCTTTCTGTCATTGGATGTCCTCTTTTTTATGTTTTATTGGAAACACTTTCCATTTGATCTGCCTCCTTGGATCCAACCTCCCCTTGCTCTCACACCTATAACGGGCCTATTTGGCATTTTTCCCCTATGTGCATGACCTCATTATGGCTTTGGCTCTTCGGGCCTTATTTACAAATTTAGGGTGCGCCAATATTGTTCATGAACGATAAATGTTGAACATTAACTATCTTTCATAAGTAGTAACATTAACTATCTTTCATAAGTAGTAACATTAACTATCTTTCATAAGTAGTAACGGATAGAAACTCTAATCTTCTCAAATTGCTACACGATATGGAGCCCTAACTATTGATGACTGGCTACTGTTAACTATCCCTAATTAGTTAACGCATCTTCTAATGATTTCATTTTCACGTTTCCAGACTTTTTGTTTTTATCAATTTTTGCAGGATTTGTGGTCCCTTTAACCTTTTTTCACATTGGCTTTCTTGCATTCATGCATGTGAGGATTCTATATTGCTCATTTTGCATGCTTGTGATGAAATTGACCATTCATATGTCATTTGTTCTATATTTTGAGCCTTTTTGTTGTTGACTTGTGTCTAAGAAGCGATAAGGGCCTTCTCTATCCAGTCCAATCTGTGTGCATTTGTGTAATTTGGCTTAGTGCACCTCGACTATTCCTTCATTTTAATGCATTAAGTCTTTGGTTTTACCCAAATTTCATCATTCTTTTCATGAATTTTGGGATTTGTATCCCTTTCTTTCAGCTTTTATGATCCACTTGCGTTTCTTACTTGTGCACCCTTGGTCATCATAATTCGCTGACTGGGCGTTGTCCTATCCATTCTTGGTTGATCTCCCTTTTGAGCACTGCTCCCCAGGCTGATGTTGGACACTTAACGCCAATATGAAGAAATCAAATTGATTTTTCATCAATATATTGAAATCTACATTGTAAAGATACACTTCTTTAAGTTCTTAAGCGCTTCTACTTGGGGCTTGTGTTATGTTTGTATATTCTTGCTTCTGCTTTTTATTAACATGAGCTTCTGTCTCCATTTGTTTTTCTTCATTGCTAAGATGTCCTATGCACCATTGTGCATCTTGAGAGACTTCAGGATCTCGTATTGTGGTGCATGCTTCACTATCCATTCTTGTTGTGTGATTGCTTTCCTCCATGTTTTTTTTGAATTTTGTAGTCCTTTCACTGTAAGGGTTCTATGCTTCATGTAGCGCACGTCAATGGCTTCTTAGACACATGGGTAGTTAACGCCGCTTGTGCATGGGGGCGTTTCATCTTTTTATATCTAGTAACAATGCACTTATGATTCTGCTTTAACGATCGTTAAACTTTAGAGGTCTCCTTTTATACAAACATTATTGTTAAGCTACATCTCTAATGTATCTCCTATGGACGGATCTTTTATTGCTGCAATCTTCACCATGTGGCTAATTCATCTTCTTGGTGGCATCATGGTGGAGACACCCTATGTTTGAGAGGTGGTGTTAGATATGTGGTGTTTTAGGGCATTATCAGATATTTATATAATTGAGAGTATATTTTCTTTAATGTTTTATGTTTGTGTATGAAATTATGAATTGCACATAATATCATGCTGGAAGCTCATTGATTCAATAGAAATTTTGGAGGCAGCCTCTTTTATGCATCAGAAACTACTAAGACAAAGTTGATACCACTCTGATTCAGCAGGGTGCAGGACTTTGGACGGTTTAGGGTTTTTAGAGAATTGGAACTGTCTTCAGATCTGAGAAACAGAAATCATATCTGAGTTTGTTCTGATTTTGTATTTTGAAGGTGGGCGAAATTGGAAATTAGGTTAATGGGAAGGTGACTAGTAGTAGTGGAGATGTTGGTCTAAAAGGGTTTTTGGTGATTGGATAAATGTTGATGAGGAAAATTTAATGAACATGAGCTTGCTGTCTTGAAAATTCTGTATGAAAATTTCAGGATTTTGGAGGGCTGATGATGGCTTCTAATGGGATCAAGGCTTAAGAACAAATAACTATTAATTAGGAATTAAATGCAAGTAGAAACTAAATTAATTTTGTGGAATAAAGATTAAACAACAAAGTAGAAGAAAATGGTAGATACTACTATACTAGCAAGGTCTCACCTCAAGATGTTTCCATTGCATCTTACATGGGACCATGACATCTTACCAAGGCAATCACATCAATAAGGCACAAATAAGAAAGAAAGCTCAAAAGTTTTAATTACTCAAATATGAATATCAAAGACCTTATTTATAGGACAAATAATCGCATGGACTATTGCTAATACTCCCTCGCTGATAAGTATGTTACGACCCAGCTAGTGAGTATTATTGTATTAGTACCCCTTATACAACACTTCTGCTATATTAGGACTCTAGTACGCTTTCTTGTTAGAATAAAATGTACCAAAAAATGTCTGAAATTACAACAAAATAAGAAGGAAAAATCTACTCAAACCAGGACTTCCAATTTCTCCCAAACGAGGACTCAATGACTTCATTTGAAATTCCTTCACATTCCAGGAATCTATTTCATTTAGGAATCCTAGTTTGAGTAGGAACCTATTTCATCCTGGAATCGTTTCAAAGAATTCTATTTTAAGCAGGAATTTTATCGGGTAGTATGGGGATGGTGTTTCATTTGAACTCCTTGGATTGTAATTGGTGCCACAAAGATGAATGCAATTCTCTATACCAAACCTTACCTTTTACCATCTTCATATAAACTCGTTCCTAGTCTAGGGAAACCTTAGAGGGTTGTTTCCTGCTTGCATTAGCGTAAATTGCTTAGCTAATACGGTAGATCCGCCTACCAGCTAACTGAGTTTATAGGGTTCTTGACATGCCCCTCTCTTCCCTAGTTGCCTTGGTCAGGTTTTCGGCACCAATCTTGGAGGGTTGGTGTCAGGTTGACAGGCGGTAGGAAATTTCGTGTGAATCTCCTATATAGTCGTCCCTAATATGATGGGAAAAGACTTGGATGATCATTATTCTATCTTGAGTAGGAATCAAACATTTTTGAACTAGGTATCCTATACAAACTAGGAATCATAATTGAAGTAGGAATATTAGTTGCGCCTTGATGCAATCTTCCTCTATATGTAAACTCATCCCAAGTTCAGAATCTTCAGATAGATCGGTTCAAACACTTTTAATATACGTTATGATGAAGTTCCATTAACGGAAGGCGAATCATACCAAAAACATCTCCTTAAGATCCTATTCCCATGTAGGATGTGGAATCTTTGTAACACACGAATAATAAGATATACACTTACATCGTGAGCATGCTACATCCATAGGCTTACTCAATATAGTCATCAATCAATCTGGGATGCATGTGATAGCGTAGTTAGTGCGAGCATCTCAAGAACACACAGACATGGGCATGCACAAAAGGAAGCATTCTTAATTAATGGTTGTGCACACGACTACAGTTGTATGTGGCTGGGCATACCATTATACAAGTGGTGAAGACATGTGGTGTGAGGATGGACTTTTCAATAACTAAAATGATCAGCTCAAGAAGAGACAGATATGGGCGTGCACAAAAGAATGTACCCTTAATTATTAGTTGTGGATAGTGCACGCCACTACGGTTGTATGTGAGTAGGTGTATCTGCACACAAGTGGCAAAGGATGAACAAACGAGCAGGTGGTGCAAGGACGTGTTTTGCAATAATAAAATTTGGCATGGCCTTGAAAATTTCAACATTCGTGAAAACCTATGTCGTACTTCCTTCCACATGTACAACAATTTGAAGGTGGCCAATTTTTGCAACCTTCCTCCTTCGAAGCGTCTTGGGTCATATAGTTTGCATGCTTCAAATTCTAGGCCTTATTGGCTTCATCTTTGTTCTCTGAATCTTCCTTCGATTCTTTAACCATGTGAAGGTCTTTTTTATTTTTTGCAGAACTAGTCTTCACAAGATTTTTCCATTGAACATATTAGCTGTGATGTATCCATTGAAAACATGCTCCTTACGGGACTCGAGAATCTCTTCTGGAGGCTCAATGTTTCTCTTTCTCTTCCTTGGTAGTCTCTGTTGTAATGTCAGGCTGAATGTAGTTTTTCTCATTTTACTAGTTCCAACCTTCCATCCATACATTTTGTGCTTCATGAGTTATGTACCTGAACTCTTGTAATTTCATATTTTTCATATGTTTACTTTCATCTAAGTTGATTCTTATGTATTCTCACTTTTCGTATGGTAATTTGGAAGTTGGAAGTTTGGAACTATAAGAATATTAAACCACTTACATAATGTTCTTGGGGAAGACCCATATCATTGCCTGCTCAATTAGTTCATCAAATAATTTTGAAAGTAGGAATAAGGATCTGGGTAGTACAATCACGAGGGAGGTAGATACGACCTAGAATAAGATTCTAGATTGGTTTGCAAGTAAGATTGGGAATAAGATTCAAGATTGATCTATGAGTACGATTGACCATTATGGTAGAACATGATGCCTAACTGGATGATATGATACCAAACTGATGCAACGAGACAAACCTCAGGAGGTGATAAGAATCTGGAGGATTTACGTTTTCCTAAGAACTAGACCATTTGCTGCACATACGGGAAACAAAAATCAAGTTTGAGTTTGGTCTGATTTTGCATTACAAAGGGAGCAAAAATGCAAATAACATTAATGAAAAAATGTCTAGTAGTGGTCGGGATGTGATCTAAAAGGATTTTTGTGATTTGGCCAAGGTTGATGGGGGAAATTGATCAGCACGAGCTTGTTCTCATGAAAATTCTATAGCAAGACTTTGTAGCGCCGATGAAGGCTTTTAATTTATTTGGGTTAGTCATAAAGAAATCAATCAATTAAGAACTAGATGCAAGCAAAAATAAATTAATTGTTCAAAAATTAAGATTAAACAACCAATATGAGAAAAGGATAGGAACTTTTTTTTTGTTAAAGAAAAGGATATAGGAACTAGTAGAGTCAATTCGAGCGGCTTCAAGGCATCTCACCAAAATGTTTCCATGACTTCTCACCATGGGACCCAAAATATCTCATCAAGACAATCACAACAATAACTCAGTAATGAGAGAGAAAAACTAAAATAATTTGATTGGTCAAATTTGGAGGCCATATGCCTTATTTATAATACAATAAATCTCGTCGACTTTTGCTGTTACTCCCTTGCCAATAAGCATAGTACTCGCTGGTGCCAACAACCACTATACTAGGAGTATATTAAACCATCCCTACTAGAATAAGATTCATAAACTAACTTTAAAAGAAATAACTAGAAAAATAGGTCAATGAATTACAAACAAAAGTAAAAAAACAAAATCAAACTGGAAATTCCAATTTGTCTCAAATTAGGATTGTAACCACAACCCGCATATGCAAAGCACCTCCATCTGTAGAAATGTCAGAGAACCTGCTATAGATACAACGGATGAAGCATAGTGCCTTCGCCAAAAACACAACAAAAGATGGCAAATGATGCATGCTGGCAAAGAACTCGGTGGAAGATTGCACAATGAAACTTAGGAGCCAAAAAGAAGGAAACCCTGAAAACCCAAAAAATTGAAATACTAAACTAGCCAAATGCCCTTCAATGGTGATAATTGCATTCAGACCATACCAAAGGGATGGCAATCTTACAAATGTTAGAAATAGAACAAAAAATAGACTATCAATGAGGTTAAACCATGGAACCAAAGGAGGACGAAAGGAGAACTGATTGCAGAACGGTAGAGAACATCTAGACTATCAACTAACACAGGAGGACAATAAAGGCTGTAAAAAGAAGCTGCAAACCAAATTAACTAGCAAAAATGATATGAAAGAATGAAGTTTGTGGTAGCTCAAGAAGAAAAACATATCGGATTGATACGTGGTCTTAGGCTCAACATCAAAGCAAAAGAAGGCTCAAAATGCAAGTAAAGATAAGTAAGCTATGCTCCATAAAAGTGAAGGAACTTGTGTGCGTACTATGATCGAGATAAAAATGGTGAAAAGCGAAAAAATTCACCCAAAAATCTAGTAAAAACAAGGGTAAGATGCCTGAAAATGGAAACAAAATACAAATAGGCCATGAAAGAGAGTACTTAAGGTTTTACTATATAAATGCACTAGCTAGAGGGAAATTAGGTTTTAGAAGAGAGAGATTGTTTTCATGTAATATCCAACCTTCAAAATAAGAGAACCTTAATAAAGATATGAACAATGAAGGTAAAAAAGGTGATCATTTACGGCTTAGGGGGCTTTACATGATGTTGGGTAGGAAAGGAAAGTAGATCGCAGGGAAATAAATGTGAAGGTTCAGGCTTACGCAAATGAGAGCAACAGATTGACAGATTGAGGAAAATCATGTTGAATGACCCAAATGCCAACTACCTTGGAAATCCGATGATCTTTGGTGTCGGCTAATGAAAAGTCATCAGATTTTGGTGGCCAACTGGCCAATGACATTGGCAAGGGTCAGTTTCATGAAAGAGAATACAGTTGGATCTCCTTGGATGGGCCCTAAACTCGATCATTCTGTACCTGAAGGTAGTTTGGCTGCGATGGGTAATTCTAAACTCGGACACCAAAGTCTCATCAGGTTTTGGATCGAAATATATACAAATGTAAGACCGAGATCATAGTGAAGATATTATGTATAACCTCATACAGACAAAATTCTGAAACAAGATTTGGCCAAAGTATATAAGTTGATATTACCATGCACCACTATATTCTGCGATCATACGCTAATAATCTATGACATTATGTGTTGAGGCTGTGTAATTTTACTCACTGTATGAGGTGTTTTTTTCCATGGATGAATTCGTTATGCATTATGTTTTCGATTTACTTACCTGATGAAGCCATTGCTTCCTCAGGTGGTGAACAAGCTACAAGAACGAAGAATACGGTTGTTTCGGGGTGGGGCGATGGGGGTGAGTGGCAACCGATCCTGTAGTATGTGGACTCCCGAGCAGTGCTAATGAGCATGATGCAGATAACGGCAACCGAAGTGATCGCCTTGGATCGATGGCTACATGAACCGACGTCTCCGGTGGTGGACTCACGTGATAATTACCCCTAACCGCACTTCTCCTTCATTAGCCACATGGGACGTGCGAATCTTCTCATGCTTGTGGGCAATGTGATGGTTGGATAGCTTCAGTAGCTACAATACTGCATGTTTTTTGTGGGTTTGTCAAGCTGTGTACCTAATTCTTCATCTTGGTTAAGCCTGCACATTACTTGCTGGAATTTCAAAACGTTTTTGTCTTTTGTCGTGTTGTGAAACACTAACCCTAAACCTAATTCTATACCCCTAATAGTGAATCCTAATCCTAACCCTAAAAGTGAACCATAATCCTAACCTTAATTATATATCCCTAATAGTGAACCCCAACCCTGATCCTAATTCTATAGCTGTCAGGGGATTGGAGAGTTGGCAAAGCAACTGATGCTTTGGTGATGAGGTTGTGGGTTCAACTCTTCCTCCCCTCGATTTACCCAGGAGTGAAGTGGGAATTGCCGAGTGGGTCGGGCTTCACTCCCGGAGGGATTAGTCCGAGCCTGAAGTGGGCCATTGCCCGAAAGGTTTCGGGACACCCGCCGATGTCAAAAAAAAAAAAAAAAAAAAAAAAAAAAAATAGTGAACCCTAACCCTAACGTAATTAGTAAACCCAAATCACCGGAGCTAATACTAATTCTATACCCCTAATTGATATACTAAAAAGACAAGCTACGACTCTAAATTTGCCTCTGGACTACTACCGCTACTCCTAAGCCTCTGTACATGTAGGAGTCTACTTGTGGGAAAGAGTAACCTCCAATAGGGAATTGAGAGAGTAGCAGTAACGTGAGAACCATAATTGGTGTAGTTAGTTGACTAAACCCAAATCCTTATGTTTTTCTCACCTCACATCTTAGGGATCTATCTTTAGATTTCTAGAGATTAGCCAAATTAATGGCTAGCCAATTTAGCAATAGTTTTCTTTCTGGCTATGTAATCGAACTGGATTAGTATAAGAGTTATCTAGTTAGTATTTTGTGGTGGTTAGTGGCAATGATACAGTTGAGTTTTTTTTGGGTAGATCTCTCCTCAAGGCCTCAAGCTTAGGATAGCTCACGATGAAAATATAAGTGCTTAAATGACCTAATTGATCAAGCATGTAGATAGGTCTACCAGATTGACACACCCGAGTGATAGAAAATGAGTGAGATTTCTAGCTCGCCATCGGAGGCTTGAATCTCGTGCTCCCTTAGAGGGATTTTTGTCAGCATATAGTGGCACCGACAGATCACACATACTGAGATGATAGCTCTTTTAAAGGTCAAGCTTGGTTTTCTCTCTGTTGACAAATTTATATTCCTCTGTTTTCTTTTAATAAAATTTTTTCATAAAATCAAATTAAAATGATTTCATCTTGTTTCTCTCTCCTCCTTTTCCATTTCTGAGAGAGTAGCAGTCTTGTGAGAATCCCAAATTGGTGTTGTTAGTTGACTAAACCCAAAACCCTCTTTTTTTTCTCATCTCACACCCTAGGGACCGGTCTTTAGATTTCTGGGGCGTGACACTAATAGTCAACACTAACTCTAATTATATACCCTATTAGTGAACCCTAACCCTAATTCTATAGTCCTAATAGTGAACTCTAACCCTAACCTAATTACTAAGCCTAAATCGCCGTAGCTGCTACAGTGAAATTACATTATTTGCTACAGTTTAAGGATCTTTTATGTGAACAACCAGTGTACAGGATTTGTTGTGGGTGAGTGTCAAGGATACATTTGGTATTTTAAAAGAACAAATAAGAAAAAAAACCCAGTTGAAAGGGATCTCTTATGCGAACAAATGTTGTACAAACTGTCTATCGTAAATCCATTTCATGGACTTCTTGCGAACCAATAGTATTAGGTGGACTTAATAATGTAAACCAATACTATTATACAGGACCTACACCTAATTGCCCTAAAAATTTCTCGCCAAAAGCAGTGAGAAACACAAGCCCCCCCCCCCCCCCCCTCTCTCTCTCTCTCTCTCTCTCTCTCTCTCTCTCTCTCTCTCTCTCTCTCTCTCTCTCTCTCTCTCTCTCTCTCTCTCTCTCTCTCTCTCTCTCCATATGCTACTTTCGTCCTTTGATGCGAAGGAGTGACAAGTATACGGTTATGATGGGTTATTGGCCTTTGACAGCTTTAGGGTCTGTTTGTATTCGATCAACAGGCTAACTAGTAAAGTAAATCAGGGAAAAATTTTACTTTGCTACTGTTTGAATTCAAAAACTTATAGTAAATTAAATGGTAGGAGGTTTACTAGGAGCAAAAAAGTTTTACTTCAAAAAAGCCAAGGAAAACTTTTTATTTACTAGTAGATGGCTCCGTTGACTCTTGCCACGTCAACCAAGCGGCACGATTGAGATTCGTGAGCCTCATCCTTCGTGCGAGCTTAACTGGTTTCTTCTTCAACAATGAGAAAAAAAAAGGTGAGTTTTAAGCACTCCGATCGGCCTGGATTTTCAATGATACGACGAAAAACGAATCCTTCGACAGATCTGCAGGTATAGTTTGAGTTTCTCATGCTTGTGAGATTTTTTTCTTCGAAAACTCATGATCTATAGATTCAGTTTGTTTTTTCCCCCTCTTACTCCAAATCCGATCTGTGGATCTGCGAAAATTGTTTTGCCAGATCATGATCTTCGATCATAGCTGTGAATCTTAAAAAAAAAAAAAAATCCCTCTTCCTCCAGATCCGATTTGTGGATCTGTTGAATTTTGTTTCCTCTTTCTCCAGATCCGATTTGTAGATCTGTTGAAACTTTTTGATTTACTTTACTGGTCGATCCAAACAGCCGTCCAGAAGTAAATGTTTACTTTATTGGTCAATACAAACAGCAAACAGTAAATCTGATTTACTAGTCGATCTGAAAGATTTACTAGACCACATCCGGTTTACTGGCCTTTACTTTGTGGGTCCGAAAAACAAACAGACCCTTAGGATCTCAGAAGATGGGCACTATGGGAATTGCATTCTTGGTTGGAGTCCTTTGAATGATCTTTTCATTTCCCAGCCGACTTCGAACATGCATCTGATCCATGAAAATCCATTCATCTAGTCAGATAGTCGCACGTGTCCACCCCTCTCTAACCTTTTCCACCACAAGTAATGAATGCTATTTGAACAATCTCCATCTGACAAAAATTTTGACAAATCATACACATGCCCTGGTGGTGGGGCCTGCTTGGTGCGAAATGCCGACAAGAACCCTGGACCTGCCAAGCCTGGTTTGTCAAATTTTTTGTCAGATGAAGATCACTACTCTTCCCACCACCACCAACCGTACACCCCTTTTCTCCTTGCCAATGGATCCAATGACACTCATATTTAGGGAGGGAACTATGTATGGACCAAGGGAGGCCATGGCCCTCCCTCAATTATATTTTTAAAAAAATTTTGTAGTAAAGTTTTAAATTTTAGTATATAATTTTTTTTTTGTTCATGCTTTGGCCCCCCTTAGATGAAGTTATTTTGTTTTGGCCCCTCCCAATATAAAGTCCTAGTTCCGTCACCCATTCCCCCTAAAGCATGCATAGCACCCATTCCCCCTAAAGCACAAGAAACGCCCTCTAAAGTTATATACATCCCCCACACGCTAGCTCCTCCCATAATTCCTTGTCGAAGCTGCCTACTCCAATGACGACGATGAGAAAGATTTTATTTTCCGACGAAGGAGAGCATAGGTCTACTTCCTTTTCTATTCTTGTCGATAGAGAGGGACTACACTTTCGGTTAGATGTCACTTCCAAGCCGAGGAGGACGATACTTCCATCAAACATCCAAGGAATTAGGGCATGACTACTCTCCGTAGCTGCTCCCGTGGCTAGATGGCACTAATTCAGTAGTGGGTCAATTTGGTTCAGTTCGAACAAATTTGAAAAATATTTGAGGAAAAATTTGTAAGTTTTTTAGTGGTACTTGGAGTTTTCAGTATTTTTTTTATGGTTTTAGGATTTTTCATGTGCTTTTTAAAAATATTCCTGAATTTTTTAGTCTATTCGTTCATTTTCGGGTTTTTTTTAAAGAAATCATTAATTTTTTATATTATTCAGGATTATTTTTGGAAAAGTGGCGAATCAGAAGACTAATCGGTGGTTTTTTCGGTAAAGTTTTAATGCACGAATATTCAGAGTTTTTTTTCCAAAAATAAAAAGACTTTGTGACTTTGGGACTCTGGTGGAGTGCGCAGTCGAGACTGACTGTGATTCGCCTGTGGTGGAGTTCGCGCTCAGGGCTAAGTGCGATTCCCTAAATAAAAATTTCATGAAGTCATAGTTGTAGGTGCTTCCCAACCACCCTTGCTTTTCTAGGGTTTTCTTTCGACCGATCGCCGCGTAAATGTGGTCTAGAATCTTGATAACTCACCCTGATAGGAATAGATTTGCCTCTTGTGGCCTTACAAGTCACAATTGATCATCCTAAGAGTAGTTTTGGCTTTAATGGTGAGTGGAAGTTATCCTCGAGTCCGGTGTTGAGGTGAAAAAGGAAAAATTAAGTAGATAGCTCCATCTCAAGTTATGATGGTGACCATAAGTGATTGGTGGTTGCAGCCAACTTTGATCGGTGGGTCCTGGTTGCTTTCGAGTGGCACAAGTATTGAGTCAGACATGATGCGGCGATCGTCCGATTAAAGCCTTGCCGGCCTTTACCTTAGGTGTCAAAAGCACAAATGATTGAGATTTTCGGAGCTACAACTTTAGGTGGTGATGGTGCTGTCTAGTGTTGTGTTTCCATGGCCTATGTAGACCCCTGACTTGCAAGCCAGTCTTGTGGGTTGCATGTGAGACCATTTTTGCTATCCGATTGATTTGTTTCGCTTGCTTACGGCCCAATCGTAATGTGCCACATCATTCATTAAAAGGATACAACGGGAACTACACTTGCTACGGCCTATGGGACGTACGCTACACTTGTGCCGACCATTTTAATGTATGACGTGGCAAACTGCAATTGAATAAGCAAGTGCAGCAAATCAACCGGGCAGTAAAAATGTTTTTTTTTTTTTAATTCAGAGAAGAGGGGTGGTCACAATCGGACCCCCTAGAGACGTCACATGCCGGCGTAGCAACAGAGAGTCCTGCCATTGACGACAGGAATATAACAAACCACCACCCGGTATAATGACCGCCATCTGGCAGGACACATCATACGTCATTCCGGCGGCAAGAGGGGCACCATAGCCATCACCACAAACCCGCGATTGCGAGGGAGGAGAACAACCTCGTCGGACTCTGGCGCAGAAGCAGCAAAACCACCCAACAACCCAGATCAACAAGATCTAAAGAAAGAAAAATGGAGAAACCCAAAAACCCAGCACTATGCTGGAACCACCTACAGCTCGACGGAGAGGAAAGCAGGCACCCGCCTCGACCACTGGGATCCACGGACTGCCGCCGCCTCGTGCCGTCGAAAACCCGCCGTGTAGGGGGGATTGAAAAAGCCCTCGGTGGAACTAACGACCGGGGTCCAGATCCACCACCCCGATAGAAATCCGATCGGGAAAACCTGCGGGCTGAATGCGGAGGACGCCGCACGCAGGGGCATAGCTCGAAATTTTTTTTGGACTGGGCTAAAGCTAAATTAGTTTTTTTTTTACAATGAACCTTTTACTTTATAAAGAAATCCGAAGCAAAATTTTTTATTGAAAAGATAGCTCTTTTGAAGGTTGAGCTTGGTCTTCTCTCTGTTGACAAATTTATATCTCTGTTTTCTTTTAATAAAATATTTTTATAAAATAAAATTAAAATGATTTCATCTTGTTTCTCCCTCCTTATTTTCCATTTATGAGAGAGTAGCAGCCTTGTGAGAACCCCAAATTGGTGTAGGTAGTTGACTAAATTCAAAACCACATCTTTTTCTCATCTCACACCCCAGGGATCGGTCTTTAGATTTCTAGGGCGTGACACTAATAGTCAACACTAACTCTAATTATATACCCTAATAGTGAACCCTAACCCTAACCCTAATTCTATAGTCCTAATAGTGAACCATAATCCTAACCTAATTACTAAGCCTAAATAACTGTAGCTGCTACAGTGAAATTACATTATCTGCTACAGTGTAAGGATCTTTTATGTGAACAACAGGTGTACAGAATTTGTTGTGGGTGAGTGTCAATGATACATTTGGTATTTCAAAAGAACAAATAAGAAAAAAAACACAGTTGAAAGGGACCTCTTATGCGAACAAATGTTGTACAGATTGTCTATCGTAAATCCATTTCGTGGCCTTCTTGCGAACCAGTAGTATTAGGTGGACTTAATAATGTAAACCAATACTATTATACAGGACCTACACCTAATTATCCTAAAAATTTCTCAACAAAAGCAGTGAAAAACACAAGGCCCCTCTCTCTCTCTCTCTCTCTCTCTCTCTCTCTCTCTCTCTCTCTCTCTCTCTCTCTCTCTCTCTCCCCCTCCTTTGGTCCTTGGATGTGAAAGAGTGACAAGTATACGATTATGATGGGTTATTGGCCTTTGAGAGCTTTAGGGCATGTTTGTATTCGATTAACAAGCTAACTAGTAAAGTAAATCAGGGAAAAGTTTTACTTTGCTACTGTTTGGATTCAAAAAGTTATAGTAAAGCAAATGGTGTGAGGTTTACTAGGAGCAAAAAAGTTTTACTTCGAAAAAGCCAAGTTAAAACTTTTCATTTACTAGTAGATGACTCTGTTGACTCTTGCCACGTTAGCCAAGCGGCACGATTAAGATTCGTGAGCCTCATCCTTCGTGCGAGCTTAACTGGTTTCTCCTTCAACAATGAGAAAAAATAAGGGTGGATTTTTAGCACTCTGATCGGCTTGGATTTTCAATGCTACGACGAAAAACGAACCCTTCGACAGATCTGCATGCATAGTTTGAGTTTCCCATTCGTGTGAGATTTTGTTTCTTGGAAAACTCACGATCTATGGATTCAGTTTTTTTTTCCCCTCTTCCTCCAAATCTGATGTGTGGATTTGCGAAAATTGTTTTGCCAAATCATGATCTCCGATCATCTTTGTGAATCTTTAAAAAAAAAAAATCCCTCTTCCTCCATATTCGATTTGTGGATCTGTTGAAATTTTTTTTTCCCCTCTTTCTCCAGATCGGATTTGTGGTTCTGTCAAAACTTTTTAATTTATTTTACTGGTCAATCCAAACAACCATCTAGAAGTAAAGATTTACTTTATTGGTCAATACAAACAGCAAGCACTAAATCTGATTTACTAGTCGATCTGAAAAATTTACTACACCACATCCAGTTTATTAGCCTTTACTTTGTGGGTCCGAAAAACAAACAGACCCTTAGGATCTCAGAAGATGGGCACTATGGGAATTGCATTCTTGGTTGGAGTCCTTTGAATGATCTTTTCATTTCCCAGCCGACTTCGAACATGCATCTGATCCATGAAAATCCATTCATCTAGTCAGATAGTCGCACGTGTACACCACTCTCTAACCTTTTCCACCACGAGTAATGAATGCTATTTGAACAATCTCCATCTGACAAAAACTTTGACAAACCAGACCCATGCCGTGGTGGTGGGGCCTGCTTGGTGCGAAATGCAGACGAGAGCCCTGGGCCCACCACCAAGGCATGAGCCTGGTTTGTCAAAGCATGCATGGCACCCATTCCCCCTTAAAGAACAAGAAACGCCCTCTAAAGTTATATACATCCTCCACAAGCTAGCTCCTCCAATAAATCCTTCTCGAAGCTGCCTACTCCGATGACGACGATGAGAAAGATTTTATTTTCCGACCAAGGAGAGCATAGGTCTACTTCCTTTTCATTTCTTGTCGATATATAGAGAGGGACTACACTTTCGGTTAGATGTCACTTCCAAGCCGAGGAGGACGATAATTCCATCAAACATCCAAGGAATTAGGTCATGACTACTCTCCGTAGTCGCCCGTGGCTAGATGGCATGAAACGGCATCGTAGTCGTCTGGTGCATAGCAACGAAGTTCAGATTCAGAACTAATTCAGTAGTGGGGTCAATTTGGTTCAGTTTGAACAAATTTGAAAAATATTTGATGAAAATTTTGTAAGTTTTTTAGTGGTACTTGGAGTTTTCAGGATTTTTTTTTCATGGTTTTAGGATTTTTCATGTGCTTTTTTAAAATATTCGTGAATTTTTTGGTTTATTCGCTCATTTTCGGGATTTTTTTAAGAAATCACTAATTTTTTATATTATTCGGGATTATTTTTGGAGAAGTGGCGAATTGGAAGGCTAATCGGCGGTTTATTCGGTAGAGCCTTAATGTACGAATATTTGAAGTTTTTTATCAAAAAATAGGAAAACTTTGTGACTTTGGGACTCTGGTGGAGTGCGCAGTCGGGCTGAGTGTGATTCGCCTGTGGTGGAGTTCGCGGTCGGGGTTGAGTGCGATTCCCTAAATAAAAATTTCATGAAGTCGTAGTTGTAGGTGCTTCCCAACCACCCTTGCTTTTCTCGGGTTTTCTTTCGACTGATTGCCGCGTAAATGTGGTCTTGAATCTTGATAACTCACCCTGATTTAGAAATAGATGTGCCTCTTGTGGCCTTACAAGTCACAATTGATCATCCTAAGAATAGTTTGGGAATTAATGGTGAGGTGAAGTTATCCTCAAGTCGGGTGTGGCGGTGAAAAAGGAAAATTAAGTAGATAGCTCCATCTCAAGTTATGATGGTGACCATAAGTGATTGGTGGTTGCAGCCAACTTTGATCGGTGGGTCCGGGTTGCTTTCGAGTGGTACAAGTATTGAGTCAGACATGATGCGGCGATCGTCCGATTAAAGCCTTGCGGGCCTTTACCTTAGGTGTCAAAAGCACAAATGATTGAGATTTTCGGATCTACAACTTTAGGTGGTGATGGTGCTGTCTAGTGTTGTGTTTCCATGGCCTATAGACCCCTGAATTGCTAGCCAGTCTTGTGGGTTGCATGTGAGACCATTTTTGCTATCCGATTGATTTGATGCGCTTGCTTATGGTCCAATTGTAATGTGCCACATCGTTCATTAAAAAAGATACAATGGGATTATGGGAACTACACTTGCTACGGCCTACGGGACATATGTTACACCTGTGTCGACCTTTTTAACGTACGACGTGACAAACTGCAATTGAATAAAAAGCAAGTGCAGCAAATCAACCGGGCAGCAAAAATGTTTTTTTTTGGTAACAATCGGACCCCTCGGAGATGTCACATGCCGACGTAGCAACAGAGAGTCCTGCCACTGACGACAGGAATACAACTGACCACCATCCGGTGTGATGACCGCCATATGGCAGGATGCATCATACGCCATTTCGGTGGCAAAAGGGGCACCATAGCCACCACCACAAACCCCCGATTGTGAGGGAGGAGAACTGCCTCGTCGAATTCCGGCGCAGAAGTAGCAAAATCACCCAACAACCCAGATCAACTAGATCTAAAGAGAAAAAAAAAAAATCAAAATGGAGAAACCCAAAAACCTAGCACTATGTTGGAAACACCTACGGCTCGACGGACATGGAGAGCAGGCACCCACCTCGACCTCTAGGATCCACGAACTGTTGCCGCCTCGAGCTGCCGGGAACCCGCCGTGCAGGGGGGGATTGGAAAAGCCCTTGGTGGAACTGACGACTGGGGTCCAGATCCACCACCCCGATAGAAATCCGATCAGAAAAACCCGCGGGCCCGAACGCGGAAGATGTCGATCACGTGCCGCTGGAGTTGAAGAACACAAAACACCGAGCCGGAGGCGACAAAAATGTTATCGCGCGTGTAGGCTTTCACTTCTCCAATGTTGTATTTGTCAACAATTTGACATCGATTCATCGAGGTTTGAGGCATGATCATTCAGTAGACTGCCCCCTCACCTTTGATAGAGCAAATACTTGATGAAAAAAATACTCCAAGTGAATATGGGATAAGGCTTAATTTGCAGGTTATTGCTTGTTAGGGTTTATAATTCTCGATTTTGATTCTAATTGGGTGGGTAAGGATTTATTATTATTATTTTTTTTTGGGTACATAACAGTCTGCCTAGCGACCGATGAGTAGGGGTGGCAATGGGTCAGGTCGGGTTCGTGTCGTGTCCAAAACCCCTAAAACCGGACCCGATCTGTTTAACTAATCATGTATAGACCCTAAACCCGTACCCGACCCGTTTATAAACGGGCAGACCCAGTAAGACACAATAAGACCAGTTTATATTGGGGTGAGTGCGATCTCTGGAGGAGGCACCGGTGTCCGATCGAGAGAGAGAGAGAGAGAGAGAGAGAGAGAGAGAGAGAGAGAGAGAGAGAGAGAGAGAGAGAGAGAGAGAGAGAGAGAGAGAGAGAGAGAGAGAGAGAGAGAGAGCTCTGGGGTAGCGATGCCGGTGATCTCAGCGCCCAATCTCCGGTGGCCTGTCGTCCGACATCGATCGCCGATCTACCACCCCGATCGCCGGTTGCATCTCGTTGACCTCGATCTCCGACGTCCGATCTCTGGTTGCCTGTCGCTCAATCTCCGGTGGCTTGTCATCCGATCTCCGACCCCAATCGCCGATCTCCGATCCCGATCGGCTGCTACACCTCTCCGACCACAATCTCCGACCCCAATTGCCGATTTCCGACGCCCAATCTTCGACCCCGGTTGCCTGTTGCACCTCGCCGACCACCATCTTTCTCTTCATAATGGTGTCCTGATCACAGCCGTCCCTTGAACCCATCGGATGCTGGGTAGGCCCGACCCATTAATTTTTAAACGGATCTTAAACGGGTCGAAGACAAAACCTGAACCCGACCTGTTTACTAAACCGGTTAGTTATGTCGACCCGTTTACAACCTGAACCCGTTTAACCCAGACCCGAACCCGATAATTTTGTGTCGGGTCGTGTCGGGTCTGCCGTGTGGGGTCCAAAATTAATTGCCAGCCCTACCGATGAGTGTTACAGTAGGGCAACACACGGGCCAACAAGACACCACAACCGCAACACACCAACAAGACACCACAACCGCAACTGTTATGTGGTTGTTTCCTTGGGTCTAAAATGGTCAAGACCCAACCACTACCTAGTCAATCATCAAAACGGGATTCATTTCCTATATGATTAGCCGTTGGGGATGCCCTACTACTGGGTGAAATTGAAATTGTGAGAGGGCTTTTTTTTTTTTTTTTTTTTTTTTTGGAATGGGTTTTACGGTCCGGTTAGAGCGGTGCTTGTAAGTGCTATTGCACGAAAGAGACCCAAGGTTCGGAACCTGCTAATCATCTCGAGCGCTAAATTCTTTTCTCATCAAAGACTGAGCCTTGCTTTTGCCCACAGGTACCCTGCATTATTTATACGTCCTATGACGTAAGACACTAGTGCATGCTCCTGTCGATTGGCATGAAGTGGGCGCCTTCGGCACGACCAACCCCCTCCCCCCCGGAGAGAGAGAGAGAGAGAGAGAGAGAGAGAGAGAGAGAGAGAGAGAGAGAGAGAGAGAGAGAGAGAGAGAGGGTGAAGAGAGAGAGAGAGAGAGATGGAGAGAGAGATTAGGGGAAGAGAGAGAGAAAGAGAGAGATCGTGGGGAAGAGAGAGATCATGGGGAAATAGAGAGAGAGAGATCGTGGGGAAGAGAAAGATCATGGGGAAACGGAGAGAGAGAGAGAGATCGTGGGGATCGAAATGAGGGAGGAAAGAGAAAAATAGAGATTTTTTTATCCGTTCGATTTGATCAGGTCGTGATGTGTTTGATGCGCACGATTAGATTGGATGGATAATGTGTCTCTACGCGATCTTGGCCTAGTCAGTACAATATCGCGCGCTTTAACATGTTATATAGACTAGTGTATGCCCGCGCCGTGCCTATCGACACTGCAGCGAGCTGCCTTCAACGTCAAGATATCCCCTGGACATCACCACTATCTCTCTATTCTCTCTCGTTTTTGTCTCTCTACATCTCTCCTCAATATTTTTTTCAAAACAAGTTATCCAATATTATTAATTCGGATGACAAAAAAAAAGGAAAAATTAGTGTTCAATCCCTACAACAAATTTTGTTTAAGGCCTGTTAGTATGGGCTGATGGCTAATGTTTGCCGCTATCGTTAACCCCGATCTATGTTGTTCCTTATTGTGCACGTAAGAGTACTATCAGACACAACATGCACGACAGATACACCTCACCCATACCTTTTGACATTCAATCTGATTGCTCTTTTTCTTGTCACGAGACCTGAAGAGAAATGGAACTCGTTCGCACCCTAGCGACTAATCACTAACTTGAATTCAATATGGCCTAATTGTAAATTTGAACTTGTTCTAGGACTAATCATCAAGTCCTAAAAAAAAAAAAAATTTGTGGCACATGACACTAGATCGCGTGTTATCTTTACGTAATTCTAAAAGAAGGAACCCTACCCACCCTGACAAAAGATTAAGATAAGGTTGCGGTGTGGTTTCTCCAGTCACACCCAACCATCCACCCATGTGCTCTCTCTCTCTCTCTCTCTCTCTCTCTCTCTCTCTCTCTCTCTCTCTCTCTCTCTCTCTCTCTCTCTCCTCTCTCTCTCTCTCTCTCTCTCTCTCTCTCTCTCTCTCTCTCTCTCTCTCTCTCTCTCTCTCTCTCTCTCTCTCTCTCTCTGTGTGTGTCTGAAATTGGTGACACTTTCTCATGACCCAAACCTTTCAACCTAAAAAGAAAAGAAGCTAAAGCTGCACCAGTACCCCTCTCCTTTAGATTCACCTTTTAATTAAGGGTTATTTTGACTTTGCCCCCCAACATTACCTTGAATTAGACTTTACCACCCATATTTTCATTAATTAGACTTCACCTTCAAAAATTAACTGCTCTGTCAGCTCACCCCCCAAAACTTTATTTCTTTTGCGTCAGCTCACCTTTCTCTCAGATGGTGAGCTGAAGGAACCGTTAGTTTTGGGGGTAAAATCTAATTAATGAAATATGGGGGGTAAAGTCTAATTCAAGGCAAAGTTTGGGGGGCAAAGTCAAAATAACCCTTTAATTAATTTTATTTAACACACCCAAATTAATATTCCTGAACTCATTCATAATATTCCCCAACCTCTGCCACCCTTCTACCCACTCTATAAATCCCCCTACCCTCCCCCCCATCATTCCCTCCTCCCTCCTCTTTCACCCTCTTCTGAAGGGAAAAGCCCAAACAAAAGACAGAGTGCAGGTGGTGAGCCACTTAGATTATTCATTAAGCCCATGGTTCCTTCACCTGGTTAGCTTGCAGGCTCTAGCTTAGTGGCTCTCCATGTGCTTAGGAATCGTTAATCACTTTTTTAACCTATAGCTAGCTTTCCATTTGCTCCTATATAAGCAGCCCTAGTCCTTCGTTAATCCCCTCCCCCTTCCCTCCCTCTGTTTTCGCTGCAAGAAGGGCCGAGAGCTTGATCCCCATGGGTGAAGCCAAACAGGTTAGCCCGAGGTTTTCTGAATCGTGGTCGATCTTTGGGGCCATGGGTTTCCATTGCTTTGATGTGAGGTTTCTGTTTCCTTGCATTTTTTTGACAGGAAGAGGCCAAGGCAGAGCCTAAGCCGGAGGACAAGAAGGAGGAGAAACAGGAGGAGAAGAAGCCCGAAGAGAAGAAGCCCGAAGAGAAGAAGGAGGAGGCGAAGCCGTCCCCTCCTCCCCCCATTGTGTTGTTCGTGGACTTGCACTGCCTTGGATGCGCAAAGAAGATCGAACGGTCCATCTTGAAATGCAGAGGTGTCTCTCTCTCTCTAGTTCTATCTCTCTCTCTCTCTCTCTCTAGATCAATGGCTAATAATAATTTCACGTACGTCAGGGGTCGAGGAGGTGGAGATCGACATGGTGCGAAACCAGCTGACAGTGAAAGGGGTAGTGGACCCACAGGCTCTGTGCTCGAGGATACAAAAGAAGACCACGAGGAAGGCCAAAGTCCTCTCCGCACCACCCCCAACCGACGGTGACACCACCAAACCAGAAGCTGCTGTCGTGGCACCCCAGGTTCAATTCGGTTCCACACTTGATCGACTAGCTAGATGTTAAGCCGCATCATTACCCACTAATTTGCTTGTTAATCTTGGTTTTGGAGAGCAGGTTAGTGGGGTGGCAACGGTCGAGCTGCATGTAAACATGCACTGCGAGGCCTGCGCTCAGCAGCTGAGGAGAAAGGTGCTGAAGATGAGAGGAGTGCAAGCGGTGGAGACCGAGCTGAGCGCGAAGAAGGTGACGGTGACCGGGACCATGAACGCCGATAAGCTCGTGGAGTTCGTTTACCGGCGCACAGGGAAGCTCGCGAGAGTCATCCCTCCTCCTCCGCCGCCGCCGCCTCCGCCGGCCCCGAAGGAAGAAGAGAAGAAAGAGGAAGCCGGGAAGAAATCCGAGGAGAAGCCTCCCGAAGAGAAGAAAGAAGAGAAGGAGGAGAAGAAGGAAGAAGCGAAAGCACCCCAAGAGCAAGGCAAGGAAATCGGCAGCAAGGGAGGCGGCGAGGAGGGAAAGAAGGAAGGGGGTAGCATCATGATCGGCGAGGAAGAGATGGCGAAGATGGCGTACTTGTACGGCGGCGGCGCGATGCATGAGGAGATGGCGAGGAGGATGGTGCAGTACGTACCGATCTACGTGATGGATCGGCCGCCGCCGCCGCTGCTGCTGCTGCTGCTGCCGCCGCCGCCGCAGATGTTCAGCGACGAGAACCCTAATGCTTGTTGCATCTCGTAGAGTGTCTGCATGTACATCGATCATCACTTCAATTTGTACGTAAACAAGAGCTTGATCATGGAGCCCTTATAATAACAATATAAAACATTCGATGCCATTTGTCCTAATTAGCGCGCACCTTATGAATATTATGATTTGATATCTGTAATTATTATGTAAATCTTTTTTTAAGGCATATGTTAAAATAGAATGAGGAAATCCTTTTTTATGCAAATCCCTTCTATTATATTCTTTGAGTATTATGAACAAAAAATGAAAATTTGAAAGGAGAAAAAGAATTATTTACACATAAACCCTAGTAAGTTTGATTGATTATCACTTTCACCCCTCATGTTTAAAACCCAACGAATGCCCCCCTGGAGTTTCTGTTTCGTTTCACAAACACCCCCTTGGGAGGGGTGGAAATGATAGGTGCTTCAAACTATAGGGGGCATTTGTAGGGTTTTAACTTTTAAACATAAGGGGTGAAAGTGATAATTGGTCGTACTACAAGGGTCTATGTGTAATTTATCCAATAAAAAGGGGGACTTAATTAACTGTCCCTACAAGAGATCAGAGGAGTACAAAAATATCCTGCACTGTGATTCAAATTTTTATTTCAATGCCACTCATTTCTAAACCGAATCCTAAACCCTAAAATCTATAGGTCATGCGATAAAACTTAGATCTAATTCGAACCAAACCTCGTCTGTGTCCCGCCTCTTGATCATCTCCGCTACTCGCACTGTTAATGAAGAAGGAGGAGGTGTTGGTGGGTGGGAGGAGGCAAGGCGGGCATTGAGGACGACATAGCGGAGGAGGACATCATGCCCGTCCATTGCCGCCACCTCTGTTGCTCGTCCTATCTCTACCACCGTCATGCACGACAACTCAAAAGAAATGAAAAAGTAGAGAGCAAATGAAAATAATTTTGAATTTATGAAATAAATTTTGGACTTAGTTTAAAGGGATCTTACGAGTGCCATGCCCATCCTGTTTTCCACTCCAATGGGGGGGCCATACTGACGTGGCACCTAGTCCTAACTGTCCAAGTGCCATGCCATAGGAGGGCTGAAAAGCAAATTTTTTTCTTCTTGTATATCCTTACAAGAAGATGGATGACACGGTTGCTGATCTTTTCAGAGGGGAATATAATGAGAGAAAAACTTGGCAGATACCCCACGTGCTGGGGACAGCACACGAGGTACGTGGCATGCAGCAATTGGAGGAAGTCTGTGGGGTACCCCTATAAAAAAGGGAAATTTTATTCATACCCCAAAAATCTGTAATTAGCCCCCGTATCCCTAGCGTTTCTCAATAACTTACTCAACAATCCTTTCATACCAACAATGCCCTTTTTTTTGTACCCCAAACCCCAAAGCCCTGCCAGTGCTCAGCGTCTTTTGTACCCCCAACCCAACCCAATGTTTGTTTAAACTTAGCCCAAGCCCAACCCGTCGGGTTGGCCGGGTTGGCCGGGGTGGGTTCGGGTTAACCCGCCCAAAGTCGGGTTGGGTTCGGGTTGGCCCGCCCAAGTTGCAGCTAGGTGTGGCAATGAGTCGTGTCGTGTCTTGTCGGGTTCGTGTCGTGTCTAGTTTCATGTCGTGTCCGGACCCGACCCGTTTAACTAATCGTGTCTAGATCCTAAACCCGTACCCGACTCGGTAATAAATAGGTAGACACAATAAGACCCGGTAAGACCCGTTTACCACCCGGATCTATTCAGTTGACTCGATCCGACCCAATCCGACTTGACCCGACCTGACCTGAAAGACCCACTGGTATTATATATTATAGTATTGAATTGCTGGTAGACCCGACCGACTCGACCCGACACGACCCGTTGAATACTAAACGGGTCTTCCCGGGTCTACCGTGTCCAGACCCTAAAGCCGGACCCGACCCGTTTATTAAATGGGTCTATCGTGTCGACCCGTTTACGACCCGAACCCGTTTAACCTTGTCCCAGACCCGCTAATTTCGTGTCGGGTCCTGTCGGGTCGAGGAGAAATAATTCGGGTTGGGCTCGGATTAGCCCCCCAAATTCGGGTTGGGTTCGGGTTGGACTCGGGTTGGGCTCAGGTTGGCCCGCCCAAGTTACAGCTCTACTTATGCCTTCAAGTATCAGCCAACTGCATGGGGTTTATTGAAGAGTGGGGTGTATTCAAGAGTGCATGTAATTGGGGTATATTTAAGGGGGTATGTGTTTGATTGGGGTATAATCAAGCTGGGGCGGGCCATATAACTGGGGTGTATTGAAGGTGGGGTGTAAGGGGAAGGGTATTTTTGGGATAGGAATGGGGTAAGAAAAAAAAATTTGGGGTGTGTTCAAGTTTGTTGGAAATGGGGGCTAATTACATATTTGTGGGGTATGAATAAAATTTTCCATAAAAAAACCATAATAAAAATGCGGGACTTATCAATAGGTCCCTGAGAAGATATCCTTTAGATGAAAAGGACATGCAAAGAGATGATTTTGCACCAGATTTTTTCCGAAAAGATGTGTTTTGCAGCAAGCCTCGTTGGCATTTTTCTCCCTTTAAATGACAAAATAACCCATAAACTTAAAATAACATAAAATAATGGCAATTCTGTAGAAAAAAAAAATAACAATTCTTTAATTTAGGAACTCACATTTTACTATAACGATTATAGTGATTTTATTGTAGCACTTACCGTGATTGCTACGGTAAAAGCATTGTAGCTAGCAAAGTGTACTAATCTACTAAGTATTGTAGCAAAGAGTAACAATCTGCCATTGTTATCCTTACCGTACTTTGCAGATTGTTACTCTTTGCTACAATATTGCTACAGCGAAATCATTATAGTAAAGAGTAACAATCTATAATTTTTATTCTTTTACTAGAGTACTTTTCATATTGTTACTTTTTACTATAATGATTTCACTGTAACAGATACAATGATTGCTACAGTAAAATCACTATAGTGAAGAGTAATAATTCACAAAGTATTGGTTATATAGTTACAATTGCATATTGTTACTTTTTGTTATAGTGAAATTACTGTAACCGCAATAGTAAAATGTGATTTTAAATAATTGTTATTTTATTTTCCGAATTGTTACTCTTCTGTATGATTTTTCTATACAGCTCAATGTATGGGTAAAATTGACATTTCCCAAACATAAGGCATAAAACTAAGGCATCTCTTTACCCGTCATTATTGCAAAATATGATATGTTTGAAGGGCCTAACACTAATTTGACAAAATAAACATTTGATATAGGAACAAATTCAATAAAGTCCTAACATATCTTATCAGTAGCATTTGGTGTGGGACCTGACAACTTTCCTCCAAGCAGCACATAACTTGCTAGCTGCCAAGTTTTATACTAAAATATAAGAACAATACTTTGCACCAACTAGTGCTGGAGCGCACAGCGCCAACCCCCTCCGTGAACCGTTGGATGAATGTCACTGGTGATAATCATTCAACAGATCACGGAAGGGGTTGACATCGCGGGATCCACCATTGTGTTGGTGAACAATAATTTGCACCAACCCAGTGTTGGAGCCCACGACTCCAACCCCCTCTGTGAAACGTTATATGAATGTCACTAGTGACATTTAGTCGTTCGGAATGTCACTAGTGACATTCAGCCCACGTGAATGTCACTAGTGACATCTGTTAGAACTCTGAATGGCTGAATGTTACTAGTGATATTCATACAACGGTTCACGGAGGGGGTTGCCGCCATGGGCTCCAACACCGGGTTAGTGCGAAGTATTGTTCGTTGCACCAACTCGGTGTTGGATCCCGCTACACCAACCCCCTCCATGAAGCATTGGATGAATGCATCTAGTGACATTCAGCCATTCGGAGTTTTGACATAATGACATAGCTTCTATATCACTGGAGACATAGCTAAAGCTTATATGTCACTGATAGCGTAGCTTCTATTTTGTAACTGATGATATAACTTCTATATGACACTGGTAACATACGTTCTATTATGCCACAAATTATATGCATTCTATTATATTACTGATGACAGAACTTTTATATGTCACTAGTGATATAGCTCAAGCTTATATATATGTCATTGGTGACATAACTTATATATATTACTGATGACATAACTTCTATATGTCACTTGTGACAACTTCTATTAAGTCACCGATGACATATATAACTTCTATAATGTCACTGAGACATAACTTTTATATGTCACTGATGACATAACTTCTATTATGTCACTGATGATATAATTTCTATTATGTTATTGATAACATAGCTTCTATTATGTCATTCATGATATAGCTTTTTTATGTCACTCGTGACATAGCTCAAGTAATGACACAACTTCTAATATGTCACTGATGACATAACTTATTTATGTCACTGGTGGCATAATATGTCACTGATGACATAACTTTTATATATCACTGGTGATATAGCCCATACCTATATTATCTTATAACTTCTATATCTTACTGATGATAATAGATTCTAATGACTTACCATACTTCAAAGAGGTTTTTGGGCACCCGCAAGGAAGAAGTTGTTGAGGCGAATTCGTCAAGACATGCTGCAATAAACATAGAGATCGCCTTGAGTCACATAACTAATGATATAGCTCAAACTTATATGTCACTAGTGACATGGCTTCTATTATATCACTAGTGACATAGCTTCTATTATGTCACTACAGATTTAATTTCTGTATGTCACTTGTGATATAGCTCAAGTTTATCTGTCATTGGTGACATAACTTCTATATATCATAGGTGATATAACTTCTATATGTCACTGGTGACATACCTTTTATTATATTATGCCACTGATGACATAGCTTCTATTATATTACTAGTGAAATAACTCAAGCTTATATGTCACGTACTGTTGACAATGCTCAAACTTATATATCACTTGTGACATAGCTCAAGCCTATATGTCACTGGTGACATAGCTCAAGTTTATATATTACTGATGGTATAGCTTCTAATATATCACTGATAATATAGCTTCTATTATATCACTATTGACATAACTTCTATTATTCACTAATGACATAACTTCTATATGTCATTGGTAATATGGTTTAAACTTATATTTCACTAGTGACATAACCTCTATATGTCACATGCACTGGTGATATAAATTCTATTATGTCATTGATGACATAGCTTCTATATGTCACTAATAACATAACCTCTATATATCACTGGTGACTTAGCTTCTATTATGTCACTGATAACATATCTTCTATTATGTCATAGTTCTATGTCATTAGTGACATAACTTCTATATATCACAGGTAACATAGCTTATATTATGTCATCAATGTTATACCTTCTATTATATCACTGATGATATAATTTCTATATATCACTAATGATTTTGCATATATTATGTATAATATAGTATATATTATGTCACTGATGACATAACTTCTATATGCTACTGGTGATATAGCTCAAACTTATATGCATGAGTAAAATAATTTGTATATGTCACTGGTGACATGACTTATATTATGTCACTGATGACAAAACTTTTATTATGTCACTGATGATATAACACTTATATATCACTGGTGACATACCTCAAACTTATATGTTACTAGGGACATAACTCAAGCTTATATGTCACTGATGACTTAACTTCTATTATTTTACTGATGACATTACTTCTATATGTCACTGGTAGTATATCTTTTATTATGTCACTGATTATGGTCACCAGTCGAGCTGTTGACCAAATCCGGCTATTTGCCAAAGCGACTAGAGGTGCATAGTGCTGGTCAACTTGGAAGGAACCTAGTCAGATGATCACTCGAGTCTGATGCTGCTCTTCACCGCTTGAGTAGACACATGGCACCAAGTGGAGGGACATCATATTATCAATACTAAGTGGAGAGAAGGGACATGCGAGAGAGTGTAGTAAGTCTAGGAGGACTGGAGTGCAACCTGCGTCGCACTCTAGGTGGCCACATAGGTTAACATGGACCTAAAGGATTGACGAAGACACCTGCGTAGTGTGTCAATCAGGTTCGATTGGAAGTCATGGACCCTAGTCCCTAAAGGTTCCACCAAATCCACAATCGTTTCAGACTTTTACTTTCTCCTAGTCTCACTACATAATACAAGTTGAAGATAAGATGCCCTAACCACCCTGCATTTTATGAGTGCATTGCACTGCAGTATGGTAGATATGCAAGACTGAGTGTGTTCACTAAGGGGGCAACCCCAGAGTAGTAAAGAGACGCATGACGTTGCCTTAACACCATATCGGGATACTTCCACGTGTGCGAGACACACTAGAACGTGATAAGATAATTTGGTAAATTTTACTTAGGAGCATCTCACGTTTTACTGAGGGAACCCTAATGAATAGTAAAATCACTATTCACTATCCCATGGTGTAATGACTAAGTGTGGATCAAGTGCCCTGATTGTTAGGGTGCATTATCGTGCAAAAAAAACAGGCCATACACGCTCCCGTATTAGGTGATCAACTACTAAATGCATGGGGGAATTTTGGTCCAATCAAAGTATCCTGCATGCCCTAGTAGGCCGGCCACCCTATTAGGAATTGAGCATTGAGCTGTCATCCCAATAATCAAGGGATGAAGGATATTTGAATATTCAAATATCCTTCCCCCTTGATTATAGGATCTAGATAAGGTAAGAAATCCCGGGTGGTTATTAGGAGAGAGAGAGAGAGAGAGAGAGAGAGAGAGAGAGAGAGAGAGAGAGAGAAAGAGAGAACGATAAAAACAAGGGGGGCACGGTTCCTGAGGTCCCCACTCGGTTTTCCCAAGAAATAAGTTGCCCCCCCTCCCCTTTCTCTCTCTAAACTTCTCTTGTTCTTTCTCTCTGTGTGTGTCTCTTAGGTAAGCAGAGAAAACTCTCTCTCTCTCATCACTTCTTCTCTTGTGAGTGTGTGAGATCTAGTGAAGGTGATAGCTTGCACTCTGAGGCACTCAGAGATCGGAGTGCAACTATCTGGGTCAGATTGCGAGATCGGGTGTACTCGAAGAGCATCTTCTCTCAAGCACGTGGATACTTCCTTCGTCATCAACCTAGTAGATGGACATAACTGTATAAAATCCCGCACGAAGGGATAATGAATCTAAACCCCTAGGTCTATCGTCTTGTAAGCATAGTAGTCATCGTGTTAGATTCGGTAGAATACTATAAGGGTTTAATTCCCATTTCTTTCATCCATTGCCTATATGAATTATTCGGATGAAAAATTTTAAATGTATTGCACACCGAAATAATCCATGGGATCGACTTTGACTTCCGCTACGCCTCTAATATTATCCCAACAATATTCAACCCGCGTGATTTTCACCAGTGACATTCTGCCAGAACTCCGACCGGTTGAATGTCACTAGTGACAAAATGAACAGTACTTCGCACCAACCGAAGCTGTAGTGTGCGGTGCCAACCCCCTTCATGAACCGGTTGATGAATGTCACTAGTGACATTCAGCCGTTCGGACTATCACTAGTGATATTGTAACATCCGCCCCAAACACACAAGATATTGTCTGCTTTGCCCGTGCTCGCAAGAGAACTTCCTAGGATGTCACCCATCCTAATACTACTCTCGCCCGAGCACGCTTAACTACGGAGTTCTTACGAAATCTATAGCGGCGCACGGTTTTAAAACGCGTCTTCTATATTTGGGAGAGAAAATTATATAAGTAGCTCATGATCTCCTTTCTCTCGACGATGTGGGGTTAACTCGTGGCCTTGTACACGTCACCTCACCTCATCCATCTTGGGATCTCAGCCTCAGAAGTCTTGGCTCTTGGCCTATTGGATCTTGGTCGTCACAATCCATCCACCTTAGTAGTGCTGGCAATTTCGGACCCGACACGGCAAACCCGACACGACCCGACACGAAGTTAGCGGGTCTGGGTCAGGGCTAAACGAGTTCGGGTCGTAAACGGGTCGACACGATAGACCCGTTTAATAAACGGGTCGGGTCCGGGTTTAGGGTCTGGACACGGTAGACCCGGGAAGACCCGTTTAGTATTCAACGGGTCGGGTCGGGTTGGGTCTACCCGCAATCCGATACTATACTATATAATACCAGCGGGTCTTTCGGGTCAGGTCGGGTCGAGTCGGATTGGGTCGGATCGGGTCAACTGAATAGTCCCAGGTGATAAACAAGTCTTACCGGGTCTTATCGGGTCTACCCGTTTATTAGCGGGTCGGGTACGGGTTTAGGATCTAGACACGATTAGTTAAACGGGTCGAGTCGGGTCCGGGTCTGGGGTTTTTGGACACGAACCCGACTAGACACGACACGACACGACCCATTGCCACCCCTACCCCTTAGGGATACACGTCCTCGTGTAGGGTTAGAGCCCCCCCATTCCGAGGAGAACCGGCTTTGATACCATTTTGTAACATTCGCCCCAAACACACAAGATATTGTCCGCTTTGCCAGTACTCGCATGAGAACTTCCCAAGAGGCCACCCATCCTAGTACTGCTCTCACCCGAGCACGCTTAACGGAGTTCTTACGAAATCCGTAGCGGTGTACGGTTTTAAAGCACATCTTCTATGTTTGGGAGGGAAAATTATATGAGTAGCTCAGGATCTCCTTCTCTCCCGGCGATGTGGGGCTAACTCATGGCCTTGTACATCTCACCTCATTTCATCCATCTTGACATCCCAATCTCATGAGTCTTGACTCTTGGCCTATTGGATCTTGGTCGTCACAGATATTCATGTTAGGATTGATGTGTTCTAAGCTTGTAAAACTTTATGTTTTGGTCTAATAAAGATTGATAGTTATTATTACATGAGATGCATATAGGTGCGTAACATAGTTACGTGTTCTTTAGAGAACAGAGAGCCATGGTTATATGGTAGTCCACTGAGTTGAAGACTAAGTGGATTGGTCCCGTATAACCTAAATATGTTCGCAGCTATGATCAGGTTGGTCGCCTCATCATGGTAAGCTGTTGGCGATGACAGTTCATAGGATGTCTTCACCATGGTCATCACCAGGCACAGTGTCTGTGGCTGAACGGAACTAACACGGTGTACAGATCAGTGAGCAGACACTGGTACACTAAGCCGTGTTTCTGCTTAGGGTAAAACGGTCCTAAACCCTGAGGAACCACGACTGATGGACTAACCAGTTGCGTGGTGCTTTGGCGCACCAATGTGTGAGGGTCCATATGCAGTGATCCAAAACCATGGTGTACTGGGTTACCCGGCTGGCGTTGCATTAGCGTGTCACTCCTGCAGGCCATCCACACCCCTGATAGGAGGTGCGTTCCTTGGTGTGACTTACACTGTACCAAACCCAGGCCTGGTGGTCATCAGTTTGACTGTTGACCGGGTTCGGTTACTCGACGGGGTAATCAGAGGTACGATGTATAGGTCAACCTGGAAGGAACCAAGTCATATGATCATTCGAGTCTGACGGTAGTCTTCACCGCTCGAAGTGAATCATGGCATCAAGTGGAGGGACAGCGGGTTTACCACTACTAAGCGGAGAGCAGGGGTATGATGGAGAACATAGTAAGTCTGGGTGAATTAGAGTGCAGCCTGCATCGCACTCTGGGTGGCTACGCAGGTTAACTCGAGCTCAGAGGATCGATGGTACACTCGGGTAGTGTGTCGATCGAGCTTGAGTTGGAAGCCATGAACCCCGGTCCCTGATGGTTCCACCTTATCAACATTATGTACAGTTCTTGAACCGTCTCCTCGGAACACCATAAGCATGAGGAATAAAGAAGTATACGCTCCGTGTGTGCATGGCACTAGAGCACGGTAGATGCGTAACTACATACGAGTACTAAGGGTTGAGCCCGAGACTAGTGCAGAGTCGTATGTAGTAATTATTAGGATTGATGTGTTCTAAGCTTGTAAAACTTTATGTTTTGGTCTAATAAAGATTGATAGTTATTAATATATGAGATGCATATAGGTGCGTAACATAGTTACGTATTCTTTTGAGAACAGAGAGCCATGGTTATATGGTAGTCCACTGAGTTGAAGACTGAGTGGATTGGTCCCGTATAACCTAAATAAGTTCGCAGCTATGATCAGGTTGGTCGCCTCATCATGTTAAGCTGTTGGCGATGACAGTTCATGGGATGTCTTCACCATGGTCATCACCAGGCACAGTGTCTGTGGCTGAACGGAACTAACACGGTGTACAGATCAGTGAGCAGACACTGGTACACTAAGCCGTGTTTCTGCTTAGGGTAAAACGGTCCTAAACCCTGAGGAACCACGACTGATGGACTAACCAGTTGCGTGGTGCTTTGGCACACCAATGTGTGAGGGTCCATATGCAGTGATCCAAAACCACGGTGTACTGGGTTACCCGGCTGGCGTTGCATTAGCGTGTCACTCCTGCAGGCCATCCACACCCCTGATGGGAGGTGCGTTCCTTGGTGTGACTTACACTGTACCAAACCCAGGCCTGGTGGTCATCAGTTTGACTGTTGACCGGGTTCGATTACTCGACGGGGTAATCAGAGGTACGATGTATAGGTCAACCTGGAAGGAACCAAGTCATATGATCATTCGAGTCTGACGGTAGTCTTCACCGCTCGAAGTGAATCATGGCATCAAGTGGAGGGACAGCGGGTTTACCACTACTGAGCGGAGAGCAGGGGTATGATGGAGAACATAGTAAGTCTGGGTGAATTGGAGTGCAGCCTGCGTCGCACTCTGGGTGGCTATGCAGGTTAACTCGAGCTCAGAGGATCGATGGTACACTCGGGTAGTGTGTCGATCGAGCTTGAGTTGGAAGCCATGAACCCCGGTCCCTGATGGTTCCACCTTATCAACATTATGTACGGTTCTTGAACCGTCTCCTCATAACACCATAAGCAGGAGGAAGAAAGAAGTATACGCTCCGTGTGTGCTTGGCACTAGAGCACGGTAGATGCGTAACTACATACGAGTACTAAGGGTTGAGCCCGGGATTAGTACAGAGTCGTATGTAGTAATCCCTAGCCATAAGTGAACTTCGCTGCATAGGTGCGATGCACCGGGGTATGTTGCGAGTTGACTAGTTGACTATGCTAGAGGCACCCTCCGG
This sequence comes from Chamaelirium japonicum, assembly GCA_947650365.1. Classification (NCBI taxonomy): domain Eukaryota; kingdom Viridiplantae; phylum Streptophyta; class Magnoliopsida; order Liliales; family Melanthiaceae; genus Chamaelirium; species Chamaelirium japonicum. The sequence continues at coordinate 43,187,237 of OX393550.1, forward strand.
TGGCCTCAGTTAATAGTAAGTAACTAGTAGATATCACTTAAATAATGGCCGTTAGGTATCGCACACTAGAAATGGTCAAAATGAGGCGTCGGGGCGTTTTGGTAAAAACCTCACTCTGCCGGACCTCACTGTTGGCCGACCTCACTGGTGTGACACCTTGCTAGGGCCGGCCCTATGATGTAGGGATAAGAATCCCTCATCTATAGGGCCGGCCATATGGATAGGGATGGGGCGATAAATCGGTTAAAATCGAGCCCTAAAAAGTGGGAAAACGGATAAATACGCGGAGAGATAAAAGGGAGATAATGGAGAGATAATGAGAGGGGGTTAATATCCCCTTGGATCCTTATCCAAGGGGTGTTGGCCGGCCCTATAAAGGCACCTATGGGCGCCGGCCCCATGCACTAGTAGAAACCGAACCCCCCTCTCTCTCATCTCTCGAGTTCTCTCCCGTTTCATCTCCCGTTTCCTGCTTGCTACTTCGTCTTCCTCGCGTGGAGTTCTGAAGAAGGAGAAGGGTCGTTCTTCGGAGGCACTCAGAGATCCGAGAGCGACGTTCCGTGCATCGTGTGAGATCGGGTGAACAAGAAGGCAACATCTCCATTCGTACCGTCGGCATCTTCGCGAACGATCTTCCGTCTCCATCGACAAAGAAGACAATCCTCCGCGGTTAAAAGATCCGTACGAAAGGTATGTGTAATCTAACATATAGATCTAGCGAGCATTATGATTTGCATCCATGCTAGTTAATCATTACGCTAGATTGCCGTTAGGGGTTTTCGATTCTCGTGCATACGCATGCACACATATGTAGATTAGTTTATGTGAAAAATTTAAATCGTGTAACGTGCACCATGAACGGTCTTTCGACCGCCAAATCACTTCCGCTGCGAGCCTCTGACCCGGATTAGTTTCCAACAATTGGTATCAGAGCCGCATTAGTGGTGTGCGTTTCACGTTTTTTCATGAAACTAACATGTGTGCGCATGATGAATGCGTGAGATCATCGGGGTTCTTACGCTTAGATCATGCATATATATAGATTGTGCTTGTTCTATTAATCATTCTTGCAGGGCGCCGATATAAAAAATCTAGATCTATGCTTTGTGCTTGCTACCGGGGGTCGGACCCCGAGTTAGCAATTGTCTGGATTTGCTTTCTGTGTGTGGATATGTAATTGAGCCATAGATTGGGCGAGCGATGGGGTTTGTCCATCCTCGGTTTCCCATGGCCTTTTTTTCAAGGTGTGTTTTCTTTTCTTTCTAGGAAATTATGTACGACCGAGCACTTGCTCGTAGCGTACTAGACTTTTTCAGTTACAGATCGAGAAGAAAGACGTGCCAAAGAAATCCACCATCGGGAGCGGAAGCGGAACCCTGGAGGATGAAGACGATCCGGCAAAGTGTTCGCAAGCGCGACGGAGGAGCCGGACCGAGGAACCTTGCGAAGAAAGCTAGAGGCCTGCGCTGTGCTAATTAGGTTCAGGGGTCGGACCCTGAACTTAATTCAGTTTTTATGGTTGCTTTCTTTAATTAGTTCTTTATGCTTCATATCGAACCCCGATGAGATAATATGATTATCAGTTTTCAGAGGGATGCCTTTCCCCTCCGGTCCAAGCGACTGTTTGAGGTTAGGATCCCGCTAGATGACGCCTATTATTTAGTTGACTTTTGATGTTAGTGGGATCCTATCACATATGGTTATGCCACCATTAGGAGAGCACCCGACTAGTCGGGTGTGCCTATTTGGCCAGCATCGAAATCAAAGATGAGATGGAGATCCATTGAACATCAATTGTCAAATCTATAAGCGAGGCGCCATGACTAGTGGGAGTCCTTTCCAGTGAGTCTGACTCTAGGATTAGCTCCAGAGCATTAGCGTGATAACCAATTTTGCAAAGCATCGATACTCTTGGAATATGTAATGTGACCCTTGAATGGAGAAATCCACTTGAGGCAGGGACTATGATATTCCGAGAGTGATTAATGCTAGGCGAAAGGTTTGAACGCTAGTGGGAGCATGGTGTGACCAGGGTCTAGTATTTAGGAGGTCGCTACCTTTGCATTTGCATAAATTCATACTCGCAAAATAACCCTCAGATTTATAAGGGATGCAAGAGAGGACTTTTATAAGATCCTCTGGCCTCCACGGCCAGTCGTTTTGTGTTTGGGTGGGGATGCATAACTTCACACCCCCTAGGGTGGGAGCTGTGTGTTTCCATGCCAAATTACTTAATGACCTCCCTGTGGATATGGCGATTACGGGGCCAGGAGAGAAGGGCTTTTCATCCCACCCTAGTGGGGGCCGCATGAACTCCCGTGTCGTAATTGCTTAGGCTCGTGGGTAAGCATCCTAAGTACACGTGAGGTATTCGTTGCGAAGACAACGGTGATCACGTGGTACTGGCCGAAAGATAACCATGGTCCATCACAGCCCTTAGTTGGCAGATTTGGATAGGGTCAAGGAAAAGGCCCGTGTGAGCGGATTGACGCTGTATGATGCCCCCTAGGGCAGGTACAGTCGATTCCAAGATCTTACATACATGGTTAATTAATCCATGGTAATGACTTCGCTTGAGGGTAGCGTCGACATATGGATATAATTAGCTTGTTTTAAAAATCCATAAAATAAGTTTTTAATGCATACTCATTATTCAATCTTTATTTTCAGATGACTAAGTTAGACCCCCTGTCTGCTATCCTAAATGACCACAAACTTACCGGTCCCAACTATGAGGACTGGAAGCGCAACCTGTACCTGGTCCTAAGGATTGGTAAACATATGACAGCCCTTAATGACCCTGAGCCAGATTTGCCAGGACCCAATGCCACAGAGGCACAGTTAAAGGCATTCACTGACTGGAAGGAATCCAATGAGATATGTAAATGCTATATTATAGCATCCTTGCAAACAACTCTGCAGAAGCAAGTCGAGGAGATGCCCGACGCTTCTGACATGATGTTGTATTTGAAGGAGATGTTTGAAGGTCACAATCGCGTTACGCGATACCTTACCATCAAGAAACTCGTCGGCACTAAGATGTCCAATGGGACGCTGGTTCGGGAACACATGATGAAAATGTTTGGGTTCCAGAACGAACTAGCTACCATGGACATTGTGCTAGAAGGCGAGGTGATGACAGACATCTTCCTCTCGTCACTGTCTGGAGCCTTTGAAGGCTTTGTCACCAACTTTAATTTGAACAAGTTGGCTATGACAAATGCAGAGCTTCTGGGAGCTCTCCAGGCAGCTGAGGATGGCTTCAAGCAGAAGGGCGAAGCACTTCACGTGCAACGCAGATCCTTCAAGAAGCCTGGTAAACCTCAGGGCAAGAAACATAAAAGGAAACCTAAGTCATTGCCTGTGCAGGACTCTGCTGGAGCCTCTGGGTCTGGAGAATCAAAGAAACCGGGCACGAAGTGCTTCCGGTGTGGCCAGAAGGGTCATTGGAAGAAGGACTGCAAGAAGCCTCAGAATGCTGGTGAAGGTAATCTACAACTCTTAGTTGTTGAATCATTTCTTTCAAGTAATAGTACTTTTGCTAGTTGGATTGTGGATTCTGGATCCACTAACCATGCCTGTAACTCTCTTCAGGGGTTTCGGGAAAGCAGAAGATTGCTTGATGGAGAAGTGACCCTGAGCATGGGAACTGAGGCCGTGGCTGCTGCTGAAGCTATTGGAGATGTTAATCTTAGTTTTTCGAATAATAAGACTTTGACACTTAGAGATGTCTTTTATGTACCGTCCTTGCGACGTAACTTAATTTCTGTTTCTTCTTTAGTTAATGAAGGTTATTCAGTTTATTTTGATGCTTCTGGTGTGTCGTTTAAACTGAATGGAACTTTTATAATAAGAGGAATGGTTCAGAATCATCTCTATGTTGTGAGTCCTAAATTTGAAAAGGATAACATAATAACTTCAGCATTTAATGTTAATTCATCTAAGCGTAAGAATCCATCGGAAAATTTAACCCACCTGTGGCACTTACGACTTGGGCATATTGCCTTAGATAGGATCCATAGAATGGTAAAGGCCGGGCTTCTGGAAACAGATCCTACGGAGATCCTTCCCACCTGTGAATCCTGCCTGGAAGGCAAGATGACTAAGAGGTCCTTTAAAGGCAAAGGAGTAAGAGCCACTGAGGTATTAGAGTTAATCCATTCGGATGTATGTGGACCCATGAACGTCAAGGCGATAGGAGGCCATGAGTATTTCATCACATTCATTGATGATTACTCAAGATATGGTTACATTTACCTGATGCATCGGAAGTCGGAATCCTTTGACATGTTCAAAGAGTTCAGGGCTGAAGTAGAAAAGCAGACAGGTAAATATATAAAAACCCTTCGATCTGATCGAGGAGGTGAATACCTATCTGACGAGTTCCTAGGGTATATGGTGGAGCATGGGATAAAAACCCAGTTAACTGCTCCAGGTACCCCACAACAGAATGGAGTTTCCGAGAGAAGGAATCGAACCTTGTTGGACATGGTTCGTAGCATGATGAGTTACGCCAGTTTACCAATGACCTTTTGGGGATATGCCCTACAAACAGCAGTTTATATTCTGAATCACGTTCCGTCTAAGTCAGTGCCTCTGACCCCTAGAGAACTGTGGTCAAAGCGAAAGCCATTGATACAGCATTTCAGAATATGGGGATGCCCTGCACATGTGCGAAGGGATAAAAGGGAAAAGATGGAAACTAAAACCAGAGTATGCTTATTTGTAGGGTATTCCAAGGAGACCAAAGGTGGTCTATTTTATGATCCTGAGGAAAAGAAAGTGATCGTTTCTACGAACGCCTATTTCCTAGAACAGGATTATATTGTGGACCACAAACCTACTAGTAAGGTAGTTCTGGATGAACTGCTGGGTACTAGTTCAGATAGCGCATCCAAAAGCATAGTGGGAACTGACATTACAGATAATAATATACCAGATACTGTAGAACCTGTTAATCCTGTAACACCACCACCACCTCGTCGCAGTGGGAGAAACATCAGAGCTCCTGACAGATACTATGGAGAAACCTTATTGGTTGATCCAGAGTGTCAGGAGGATGACCCACTGAGCTACGATGAGGCAGTGGGAGCTTCTGACAGCTCTGACTGGCAAAAGGCTATGGAGGTAGAAATTGAATCAATGTCCCATAACGCAGTCTGGACTCTTGTTACACCATCATCCAATATTAAACCTATTGGGTGTAAGTGGGTGTATAAGAAGAAGAGAGGATCCGATGGTACAATAGAGACTTATAAAGCTAGATTAGTTGCCAAGGGTTACACCCAGAGAGAAGGGATCGACTTTGACGAAACCTTCTCGCCGGTAGCTATGATAAAGTCTATTCGGATCCTCCTATCCATTGCAGCCCATTATGACTGGGAGATCTGGCAAATGGATGTCAAGACAGTATTCCTTAATGGAAATTTGGAAGAAGACATTTATATGATTCAGCCACCAGGCTTTGAGTCAGAGGGTCAGGAACATCTAGTTTGCAAGTTGCAGAAGTCCATTTATGGACTAAAGCAAGCATCTAGAAGTTGGAACATCCGTTTTGATCAGGCAATCCAGTCATATGGATTTACTCAAAACGAGGATGAACCATGTGTATACAAGAGGACTGATAAGACCACAGTAGTATATTTGATACTTTACGTAGACGATATTCTGCTCATTGGAAATGATGTAGGAACATTGTCAACGGTAAAGGTCTGGTTGTCAACACAGTTCGATATGAAAGACCTAGGTGAAGCGAGTTATGTTTTGGGGATCAAGGTAACACGTGATCGCCAGAACAGGATTCTCTCGCTGTCACAGGCTGCGTATATAGATAAGGTTATGGCTAGATTTGACATGCAAAACTCCAAGAAGGGTTTTGTGCCATTTAGACATGGCATAAAACTGTCTAAGGATCAATGTCCTAAGACACCTGAGGAGAGAGCAGAAATGCAGAAGATACCTTATGCCTCGGCATTGGGTAGTCTAATGTATGCTATGCATTGTACAAGGCCAGATATCTGTTTCGCAGTAGGCATGATGGGTCGGTTTCAGTCGAATCCGGGTCCAGATCACTGGACAGCTGTGAAGTGTATACTCAAGTACCTTCGTAGAACAAGGGACTATGAGTTGGTTTACACTGGACAAGAACTGACGCCGATTGGATATACAGATTCTGACTTTATGTCAGATTTGGAATCCAGGAAGTCGACATCAGGTTTTGTGTTTATGCTAGGAGGAGGAGCGGTTAGTTGGCAGAGTGTGAAGCAGAAATGCATCGCAGACTCTACCACAGAGGCTGAGTACGTTGCAGCGTGCGAGGCAGCCAAAGAGGCGGTATGGCTCAAGAAATTCCTTACGGATTTGGGGTGCGTACCAGAGGCCCAGTTACCTATTGTGCTTTACTGCGACAATAGTGGGGTGGTAGCACAAGCAAAGGAGCCAAGACATCACCAAAAGGGGAAGCACATCGAGCGCAAGTTCCACTTGATTCGGCAGTTTCAAAAGCAAGGGCGAGTAGCGGTGACACAGATTGCATCTACAGATAATGTTGCTGATCCTTTCACAAAGGCAATACCTACCAAGGCATTCGAGCGACATGTGGACGCGATGGGAGTCAAAACCGTTTTGCTTCGCTAGACCAAGTGGGAGATTGTTAGGATTGATGTGTTCTAAGCTTGTAAAACTTTATGTTTTGGTCTAATAAAGATTGATAGTTATTAATATATGAGATGCATATAGGTGCGTAACATAGTTACGTATTCTTTTGAGAACAGAGAGCCATGGTTATATGGTAGTCCACTGAGTTGAAGACTGAGTGGATTGGTCCCGTATAACCTAAATAAGTTCGCAGCTATGATCAGGTTGGTCGCCTCATCATGTTAAGCTATTGGCGATGACAGTTCATGGGATGTCTTCACCATGGTCATCACCAGGCACAGTGTCTGTGGCTGAACGGAACTAACACGGTGTACAGATCAGTGAGCAGACACTGGTACACTAAGCCGTGTTTCTGCTTAGGGTAAAACGGTCCTAAACCCTGAGGAACCACGACTGATGGACTAACCAGTTGCGTGGTGCTTTAGCGCACCAATGTGTGAGGGTCCATATGCAGTGATCCAAAACCACGGTGTACTGGGTTACCCGGCTGGCGTTGCATTAGCGTGTCACTCCTGCAGGCCATCCACACCCCTAATGGGAGGTGCGTTCCTTGGTGTGACTTACACTGTACCAAACCCAGGCCTGGTGGTCATCAGTTTGACTGTTGACCGGGTTCGATTACTCGACGGGGTAATCAGAGGTACGATGTATAGGTCAACCTGGAAGGAACCAAGTCATATGATCATTCGAGTCTGACGGTAGTCTTCACCGCTCGAAGTGAATCATGGCATCAAGTGGAGGGACAGCGGGTTTACCACTACTGAGCGGAGAGCAGGGGTATGATTGAGAACATAGTAAGTCTGGGTGAATTGGAGTGCAGCCTGCGTCGCACTCTGGGTGGCTACGCAGGTTAACTCGAGCTCAGAGGATCGATGGTACACTCGGGTAGTGTGTCGATCGAGCTTGAGTTGGAAGCCATGAACCCCGGTCCCTGATGGTTCCACTTTATCAACATTATGTACGGTTCTTGAACCGTCTCCTCGGAACACCATAAGCAGGAGGAAGAAAGAAGTATACGCTCCGTGTGTGCTTGGCACTAGAGCACGGTAGATGCGTAACTACATACGAGTACTAAGGGTTGAGCCCGGGATTAGTACAGAGTCGTATGTAGTAATCCCTAGCCATAAGTGAACTTCGCTGCATAGGTGCGATGCACCGGGGTATGTTGCGAGTTGACTAGTTGACTATGCTAGAGGCACCCTCCGGTGGCCTCAGTTAATAGTAAGTAACTAGTAGATATCACTTAAATAATGGCCGTTAGGTATCGCACACTAGAAATGGTCAAAATGAGGCGTCGGGGCGTTTTGGTAAAAACCTCACTCTGCCGGACACTGTTGGCCGACCTCACTGGTGTGACACCTTGCTAGGGCCGGCCCTATGATGTAGGGATAAGAATCCCTCATCTATAGGGCCGGCCATATGGATAGGGATGGGGCGATAAATCGGTTAAAATCGAGCCCTAAAAAGTGGGAAAACGGATAAATACGCGGAGAGATAAAAGGGAGATAATGGAGAGATAATGAGAGGGGGTTAATATCCCCTTGGATCCTTATCCAAGGGGTGTTGGCCGGCCCTATAAAGGCACCTATGGGCGCCGGCCCCATGCACTAGTAGAAACCGAACCCCCCTCTCTCTCATCTCTCGAGTTCTCTCCCGTTTCATCTCCCGTTTCCCGCTTGCTACTTCGTCTTCCTCGCGTGGAGTTCTGAAGAAGGAGAAGGGTCGTTCTTCGGAGGCACTCAGAGATCCGAGAGCGACGTTCCGTGCATCGTGTGAGATCGGGTGAACAAGAAGGCAACATCTCCATTCGTACCGTCGGCATCTTCGCGAACGATCTTCCGTCTCCATCGACAAAGAAGACAATCCTCCGCGGTTAAAAGATCCGTACGAAAGGTATGTGTAATCTAACATATAGATCTAGCGAGCATTATGATTTGCATCCATGCTAGTTAATCATTACGCTAGATTGCCGTTAGGGGTTTTCGATTCTCGTGCATACACATGCACACATATGTAGATTAGTTTCTGTGAAAAATTTAAATCGTGTAACGTGCACCATGAACGGTCTTTCGACCGCCAAATCACTTCCGCTGCGAGCCTCTGACCCGGATTAGTTTCCAACAGTAATCCCTAGCCATAAGTGAACTTCACTGCATAGGTGCGATGCACCGGGGTATGTTGCGAGTTGACTAGTTGACTTTGCTAGAGGCACCCTCCGGTAGCTTTAGTTAATAGTAGGTAACTAGTAAAGATCACTTAAGTAATGGCCGCTAGGCATCGCACGCTAGAAATGGTCAAAATGAGGCGTCGGGGCGTTTTGGTAAAAACCTCACTCTGTCGGACCTCACTGTTGGCCGACCCCAGTGGTGTGACACCTTGCTAGGGCTGGCCCTATGATGTAGGGATAAGAATCCCTCATCTATAGGGCCGGCCATATAGATAGGGACAGGGCGATAAAACGGTTAAGATCGAGCCCTAAAAAGTGGGAAAACGGATAAATACGCGGAGAGATAAAAAGGAGATAATGGAGAGATAATGAGAGGGGGTCATTATCCCCTTGGATCCCTATCCAAGGGGGTTGGCCGGCCCTATAAAGGGACCTATGGGGCGCCGGCCCCATATGATGCAAAATCCGAACCCCCTCCTCTCTCTAATCTCTCTAGTTCTCTCCCTAATCTCTCTCCGTTTCCCGCTTGCTACTTCGTCTTCCTCGCGTGGAGTTCTGAAGAAGGAGAATGGTCGTTCTTCGGAGGCACTCAGAGATCCGAGAGCGACGTTACGTGCATCGTGTAAGATCGGGTGAACAAGAAGGCAACATCTCCATTCGTACCGTCGGCATCTTCGCGAACGATCTTCCGTCTCCATCGACAAAGAAGACAATTCACCGCGGTTAAAAGATCCGTACGAAAGGTATGTGTAATCTAACATGTAGATCTAGCGGGCATTATGATTTGCATCCATGCTAAGTTAATCATTACGCTAGATTGTCGTAGGGGTTTTTTCGATTCTCGTGCATACACATGCACACATATGTAGATTAGTTTCAATGAAAATTTAAATCGTGTAACGTGCACCATGAACGGTCTTTCGACCGCCAAATCGTTTCCGCTGCGAGCCTCTGACCCGGATAAGATTCCAACAATTGGTATCAGAGCCGCATTAGTGGTGTGCGTTTCACGTTTTTTCATGAAACTAACATATGTGCGCATGATGAATGCGTGAGATCATCGGGGTTCTTACGCTTAGATCATGCATATGTATAGATTGTGCTTGTTCTATTGATCATTCTTGCAGGGCGCCGCTATAAAAAAATCTAGATCTATGCTTTGTGCTTGCTACCGGGGGTCGGACCCCGAGTTAGCAATTGTCTGGATTTGTTTTTTGTGTGTGGATTTGTAATTGAGCCTTAGATTGGGCGAGTGATGGGGGATGACCATCCTCGGTTTCCCATGGCTTTTTCCTAGGTGTGTTTTTCTTTTCTTTCTAGGAAATTGTGTACGAGCGAGCACTTGCTCGAAGCGTACTAGAATTTTCGGTTACAGATCGAGAAGAAAGATGTGCCAAAGAAATCCACCATCAGGAGCGGAAGCGGAACCCTGGAGGATGAAGACGATCCGGCAAAGTGTTCGCGAGCGCGACGGAGGAGCCGGACAGAGGAACCTTGCGAAGAAAGCTAGAGGCCTGCGCTGTGCTAATTAGGTTCAGGGGTCGGACCCTGAACTTAATTCAGTTTTAATGGTTGCTTTCTTTAATTAGTTCTTTAAGCTTCATATCGAACCCCGATGAGATAATGTGATTATCAGTTTTCAGAGGGATGCCTTTCCCCTCCGGTCCAAGCGACTGTTTGAGGTTAGGATCCCGCTAGATGACGCCTATTATTTAGTTGACTTTTGATGTTAGTGGGATCCCATCACATATGGTTATGCCACCATTAGGAGAGCACCCGACTAGTCGGGTGTGCCTATTTGGCCAGCATCGAAATCAAAGATGAGATGGAGATCCATTGAACATCAATTGTCAAATCTATAAGCGAGACGCCATGACTAGTGGGAGTCCTTTCCAGTGAGTCTGACTCTAGGATTAGCTCCAGAGCATTAGCGTGATAACCAATTTTGCAAAGCATCGATATTCTTGGAATATGTAATGTGACCCTTGAATGGAGAAATCCACTTGAGGCAGGGACTATGATATTCCGAGAATGATTAATGCTAGGCGAAGGGCTTGAACGCTAGTGGGAGCATGGTGTGACCAGGGTCTAGTATTTAGGAGGTCGCTACCTTTGCATTTGCATAAATTCATACTCGCAAAATAACCCTCAGAATTATAAGGGATGCAAGAGAGGACTTTTATAAGATCCTCTGGCCTCCACGGCCAGTCGTTTTGTGTTTGGGTGGGGATGCATAACTTCACACCCCCTAGGGTGGGAGCTGTGTGTTTCCATGCCAAATTACTTAATGACCTCCCTGCGGATATGGCGATTACGGGGCCAGGAGAGAAGGGCTTTTCATCCCACCCTAGTGGGGGCCGCATGAACTCCCGTGTCGTAATTGCTTAGGCTCGTGGGTAAGCATCCTAAGTACACGTGAGGTATTCGTTACGAAGACAACGGTGATCACGTGGTACTGGCCGAAAGATAACCATGGTCCATCACAGCCCTTAGTTGGCAGATTTGGATAGGGTCAAGGAAAAGGCCCGTGTGAGCGGATTGACGCTGTATGATGCCCCCTAGGGCAGGTACAGTCGATTCCGAGATCTTACATACATGGTTAATTAATCCATGGTAATGACTTCGCTTGAGGGTAGCGTTGACATATGGATACAATTAGCTTGTTTTAAAAAAATCCATAAAATAAGTTTTTATGCATACTCATTATTCAATCTTTATTTTCAGATGACTAAGTTAGACCCCCTGTCCGCTATCCTAAATGACCACATACTTACCGGTCCCAACTATGAGGACTGGAAGCGCAACCTGTACCTAGTCCTAAGGATTGGGAAACATATGACAGCCCTTAATGACCCTGAGCCAGATTTGCCAGGACCCAATGCCACAGAGGTATAGTTAAAGGCATTCACTGACTGGAAGGAATCTAATTAGATATGTAAATGCTATATTATAGCATCCTTGCAAACAACTCTGCAGAAGCAAGTCGAGGAGATGCCCGACGCTTCTGACATGATGTTGTACTTGAAGAAGATGTTTGAAGGTCACAATCGCGTTACGCGATACCTTACCATCAAGAAACTCGTCGGCACTAAGATGTCCAATGGGACACTGGTTCGGGAACACATGATGAAAATGTTTGGGTTCCAGAACGAACTAGCTACCATGGACATTGTGCTAGAAGGCGAGGTGATGACAGACATCTTCCTCTCGTCACTGTCTGGAGCCTTTGAAGGCTTTGTCACCAACTTTAATTTGAACAAGTTGGCTATGACAAATGCAGAGCTTCTGGGAGCTCTCCAGGCAGCTGAGGATGGCTTCAAGCAGAAGGGCGAAGCACTTCACGTGCAACGCAGATCCTTCAAGAAGCCTGGTAAACCTCAGGGCAAAAAACATAAAAAGAAACCTAAGTCACTGCCTGTGCAGGACTCTGCTGGGGCCTCTGGGTCTGGAGAATCAAAGAACACGAGCACGAAGTGCTTCCGGTGTGGCCAGAAGGGTCATTGGAAGAAGGACTCAAAGAAGCCTCAGAATGCTGGTGAAGGTAATCTACAACTCTTAGTTGTTGAATCATTTCTTTCAAGTAATAGTACTTTTGCTAGTTGGATTGTGGATTCTGGATCCACTAACCATGCCTGTAACTCTCTTCAGGGGTTTCGGGAAAGTAGAAGATTACTTTATGGAGAGGTGACCTTGAGCATGGGAACTGAGGCCGTGGCTGCTGCTGAAGCTATTGGAGACGTTAATCTTAGTTTTTCGAATAATAAGACTTTAACTCTTAGAGATGTCTTTTATGTACCGTCCTTGAGACGTAACTTAATTTCTGTTTCTTCTTTAGTAAATGAAGGTTATTCAGTTTATTTTGATGCTTCTGGTGTGTCGTTTAAACTGAATGGAACTTTTATAATAAGAGGAATGGTTCAGAATCATCTCTATGTTGTAAGTCCTAAATTTGAAAAAGATAACATAATAACTTCAGCATTTAATGTTAATTCATCTAAGCGTAAGAATCCTTCGGAAAATTTAACCACCTGTGGCACTTACGACTTGGGCATATTGCCTTAGATAGGATCCATAGAATGGTGAAGGCCGGGCTTCTGGAAACAGATCCTACAGAGATCCTTCCCACCTGTGAATCCTGCCTGGAAGGCAAGATGACCAAGAGGTCCTTTAAAGGTAAAGGAGTAAGAGCCACTGAGGTATTAGAGTTAATCCATTCGGATGTCTGTGGACCCATGAACGTCAAGGCAATAGGAGGCCATGAGTATTTCATCACATTCATTGATGATTACTCAAGATATGGTTATATTTACCTGATGCATCGGAAGTCAGAATCCTTTGACATGTTCAAAGAGTTCAGGGCTGAAGTAGAAAAGCAGACAGGTAAATATATAAAAACCCTTCGATCTGATCGAGGAGGTGAATACCTATCTGACGAGTTCCTAGGGTATTTGGTGGAGCATGGGATAAAATCCCAGTTAACTGCTCCAGGTACCCCACAACAGAATGGAGTTTCCGAGAGAAGGAATCGAACCTTGTTGGACATGGTTCGTAGCATGATGAGTTACGCCAGTTTACCAATGACCTTTTGGGGATATGCCCTACATACAACAGTTTATATTCTGAATCACGTTCCGTCTAAGTCAGTGCCTCAGACCCCTAGAGAACTGTGGTCAAAGCGAAAGCCATTGATACAGCATTTCAGAATATGGGGATGCCCTGCACATGTGCGAAGAGATAAGAGGGAAAAGATGGAATCTAAAACCAGAGTATGCTTATTTGTAGGGTATTCCATGGAGACCAAAGGTGGTCTATTTTATGATGCTGAGGAAAAGAAGGTGATCGTTTCTACGAACGCCTATTTCCTAGAACAGGATTATATTGTGGACCACAAACCTACTAGTAAGGTAGTTCTGGATGAGCTACTGGGTACTAGATCAGAGAGCGCATCCAAAAGCATAGTGGGAGCTGACATTACAGATAATAATATACTAGATATTGTAGAACCTATTAATCCTGTAACACCACCACCACCTCGTCGCAGTGGGAGAAACATCAGAGCTCTTGATAGATACTATGGAGAAACCTTATTGGTTGATCCAGAGGGTCAGGAGGATGACCCACTGAGCTACGAAGAGGCAGTGGGAGCTTCTGACAGCTCTGACTGGCAAAAGGCTATGGAGGCAGAAATTGAATCAATGTCCCATAACGCAGTCTGGACTCTTGTTACACCATCATCCAATATTAAACCTATTGGGTGTAAGTGGGTGTATAAGAAGAAGAGAGGATCTGATGGTACAATAGAGATTTATAAAGCTAGATTAGTTGCCAAGGGTTATACCCAGAGAGAAGGGATCGACTTTGACGAAACCTTCTCGCCGGTAGCTATGATAAAGTCTATTCGGATCCTCCTATCCATTGCAGCCCATTACAATTGGGAGATCTGGCAAATGGATGTCAAGACAGCATTCCTTAACGGAAATTTGGAAGAAGACATTTATATGATTCAGCCACCAGGCTTTGAGTCAGAGGGTCAGGAACATCTAGTTTGCAAGTTGCAGAAGTCCATTTATGGACTAAAGCAAGCATCTAGAAGTTGGAACATCCGTTTTGATCAGGCAATCCAGTCGTATGGATTTAATCAAAACAAGGATGAACCATGTGTATACAAGAGGACTGATAAGACCACAGTAGTATATTTGATACTTTACGTAGACGATATTCTACTCATTGGAAATGATGTAGGAACATTGTCAACGGTAAAGGTCTGGTTGTCAACACAGTTCGATATGAAAGACCTAGGTGAAGCGAGTTATGTTTTGGGGATCAAGGTAACACGTGATCGCCAGAACAGGATTCTCTCGCTGTCACAGGCCGCGTATATAGATAAGGTTATGGCTAGGTTTGACATGCAAGACTCCAAGAAGGGTTTTGTGCCATTTAGACATGGCATAAAACTGTCTAAGGATCAATGTCCTAAGACACCTGAGGAGAGAGCAGAAATGCAGAAGATACCTTATGCCTCGGTATTGGATAGTCTAATATATGCTATGCATTGTACAAGGCCAGATATCTGTTTTGCAGTAGGCATGATGGGTCGGTTTCAGTCGAATCCGGGTCCAGATCACTGGACAGCAGTGAAGTGTATACTCAAGTACCTTCGTAGAACAAGGGACTATGAGTTGGTTTACACTGGACAAGAACTGACGCCGATTGGATACACAGATTCTGACTTTATGTCAGATTTGGAATCCAGAAAGTCGACATCAGGTTTTGTGTTTATGTTAGGAGGAGCAGCGGTTAGTTGGCAGAGTGTGAAGCAGAAATGCATCGCAGACTCTACCACAAAGGCTGAGTACGTTGCAGCGTGCGAGGCAGCTAAAGAGGCGGTATGGCTCAAGAAATTCCTTACGGATTTAGGGTGCGTACCAGAGGCCCAGTTACCTATTGTGCTTTACTGCGACAATAGTGGGGCGGTAGCACAAGCTAAGGAGCCAAGACATCACCAAAAGGGCAAGCACATCGAGCGCAAGTTCCACTTGATTCGGCAGTTTCAAAAGCAAGGGCGAGTAGCGGTGACACAGATTGCATCTACAGATATGGTTGCTGATCCTTTCACAAAGGCAATACCTACCAAGGCATTTGAGCGACATGTGGACGCGATGGGAGTCAAAACCGTTTTGCTTCGCTAGACCAAGTGGGAGATTGTTAGGATTGATGTGTTCTAAGCTTGTAAAACTTTATGTTTTGGTCTAATAAAGATTGATAGTTATTATTACATGAGATGCATATAGGTGCGTAACATAGTTACGTGTTCTTTAGAGAACAGAGAGCCATGGTTATATGGTAGTCCACTGAGTTGAAGACTAAGTGGATTGGTCCCGTATAACCTAAATATGTTCGCAGCTATGATCAGGTTGGTCGCCTCATCATGGTAAGCTGTTGGCGATGACAGTTCATGGGATGTCTTCACCATGGTCATCACCAGGCACAGTGTCTGTGGCTGAACGGAACTAACACGGTGTACAGATCAGTGAGCAGACACTGGTACACTAAGCCGTGTTTCTGCTTAGGGTAAAACGGTCCTAAACCCTGAGGAACCACGACTGATGGACTAACCAGTTGCGTGGTGCTTTGGCGCACCAATGTGTGAGGGTCCATATGCAATGATCCAGAACCACGGTGTACTGGGTTACCCGGCTGGCGTTACATTAGCGTGTCACTCCTGCAGGCCATCCACACCCCTGATGGGAGGTGTGTTCCTTGGTGTGACTTACACTGTACCAAACCCAGGCCTGGTGGTCATCAGTTTGACTGTTGACCGGGTTCGGTTACTCGACGGGGTAATCAGAGGTACGATGTATAGGTCAACTTGGAAGGAACCAAGTCATATGATCATTCAAGTCTGACGGTAGTCTTCACCGCTCGAAGTGAATCATGGCATCAAGTGGAGGGACAGCGGGTTTACCACTACTAAGCGGAGAGCAGGGGTATGATGGAGAACATAGTAAGTCTGGGTGAATTAGAGTGCAGCCTGCGTCGCACTCTGGGTGGCTACGCAGGTTAACTCGAGCTCAGAGGATCGATGGTACACTCGGGTAGTGTGTCGATCGAGCTTGAGTTGGAAGCCATGAACCCCGGTCCCTGATGGTTCCACCTTATCAACATTATGTACGGTTCTTGAACCGTCTCCTCGGAACACCATAAGCATGAGGAAGAAAGAAGTATACGCTCCGTGTGTGCATGGCACTAGAGCACGGTAGATGCGTAACTACATACGAGTACTAAGGGTTGAGCCCGAGACTAGTGCAGAGTCGTATGTAGTAATCCCTAGCCATAAGTGAACTTCGCTGCATAGGTGCGATGCACCGGGGTATGTTGCGAGTTGACTAGTTGACTTTGCTAGAGGCACCCTCCGGTGGCCTCAGTTAATAGTAGGTAACTAGTAAAGATCACTTAAGTAATGGCCACTAGGCATCGCACGCTAGAAATGGTCAAAATGAGGCGTCGGGGTATTTTGGTAAAAACCTCACTCTGCCGGACCTCACTGTTGGCCGACCCCAGTGGTGTGACACCTTGCTAGGGCCGGCCCTATGATGTAGGGATAAGAATCCCTCATCTATAGGGCCGGCCATATAGATAGGGACAGGGCGATAAAACGGTTAAGATCGAGCCCTAAAAAGTGAGAAAACGGATAAATATGCGAAGAGATAAAAAGGAGATAATGGAGAGATAATGAGAGGGGGTCATTATCCCCTTGGATCCCTATCCAAGGGGGTTGGCCGGCCCTATAAAGGGACCTATGGGGCGCCGGCCCCATATGATGCAAAATCCGAACCCCCTCCTCTCTCTAATCTCTCTAGTTCTCTCCCTAATCTCTCTCCGTTTCCCGCTTGCTACTTCGTCTTCCTCGCGTGGAGTTCTGAAGAAGGAGAAGGGTCGTTCTTCGGAGGCACTCAGAGATCCGAGAGCGACGTTACGTGCATCGTGTGAGATCGGGTGAACAAGAAGGCAACATCTCCATTCGTACCGTCGGCATCTTCGCGAACGATCTTCCGTCTCCATCGACAAAGAAGACGATTCTCCGCGGTTAAAAGATCCGTACGAAAGGTATGTGTAATCTAACATGTAGATCTAGCGGGCATTATGATTTGCATCCATGCTAAGTTAATCATTACGCTAGATTGTCGTTAGGGGTTTTTTCGATTCTCGTGCATACACATGCACACATATGTAGATTAGTTTCAATGAAAGTTTAAATCGTGTAACGTGCACCATGAACGGTCTTTCGACCGCCAAATCGTTTCCGCTGCGAGCCTCTGACCCGGATAAGATTCCAACAATTCAGCCATTGTGAATGTCACTAGTGACATTCTGTCAGAACTCCAAACGGTTCACTACTGACATTCAGCCCGCGTGAATGTCCCTAGTGACATTCTGCCATAACTCCGAACAATTGAATGTCACTAGTAACATTTTGTTAGAACTTCAAATGGCTGAGTGTCACTAGTGACATTCAGCCATTTGGAATGTCGTTAGTGACATTCAGCCCATGTGAATGTCAGTAGTGACATTCTGTCAGATCTCCAAACGACTGAATGTCACTAGTGACATTCATGCAACGGTTCACAGAGGGAGTTGGCACTGTGGACACCAACACCGGGTTGGTGAACAATAATTCGTACCAACCCGATGTTGGAACCCGCAACGCCAACTCTCTTCGTGAACCATGAACCGTTAGATGAATGTCACTGGTGACATTCCAAAGACATTCAGCCATTTGGAATGACACTAGTGGCATTCAGCCCGCGTGAATGTCAATGGTGGCATTCTTTCAGAACTCCAAACAAGAACTCCGAACAATTGTATTTGTCACTAGTAACATTCAGCCGTTCAGAATGTCTCTAATGACATTCAGCCCGCATGAATGCCGCTAGTGACATTCTGTCAGATCTCCAAACGATTGAATGTCACTAGTGACATTCAAGCCCGTGTGAATGTCTTTGACATCCTGAACAACTGAATGCCACTAGTGCAAGACATTCTGTTAAAACTCTGAACGGCTAAATGTCACTAGTAACATTCATCCAACGGTTAATGGAGGGGGCCGGCGCCACAGGCTCCAACATCGGGTTCGTGCGAAGTAGCGTGCGGCGCCAACTCCCTCTCCGTAAACCATTATATGAATGTCGCTAGTGGCATTCAGGCGTTCTGAACGCCTGAATGCCGCTAGTGATATTCTATCGGAACTCCGTAAGGCTAAATGTCAACAATACTTCTCACCAGACGGTGCTGGAGCGTGCGGCGCTAACCCCCTCCGTGAACCGTTGATTATATGTCACTAGTGACAATCAGCGCACATGAATGTCACTAGTGATCTTCTATCAGAACTCCGAACGGCTGAAGGTCAATAGTGAATTCAGCCAACGGTTCATGGAGGGGGCTGGCGCCTATAGCTCCAATACCAGTTGGTGTGAAGTATTGTTGTCGTTCAAAATGTCACTAGTGACATTCAACCCGCGTGAATGTCAATATTAACATTCTGTCAGAACTCCGAACGGAAAATGAATAATACTTTGTACCAATCGGTGTTGGAGCCTGTGGCGCCAACCCGCTTTGTTGATATACGGCGTTAAAGCCCGCTGTGGGAGCGAGAAGTAATGAACAATACTTCACACCAACCCGGTGTTAAAGCCCGCTGTGCCAACCTCCTCCGTGAACCATCGGATAATATTCAGCCATTCGGAATGTCACTAGCGACATTCAGCCCGCATGAATGTCACTAGTGAAATTCTATCAGAATTCTAAACGGCTAAATGTCACTAGTGACATTCATCCAACGGTTCACGGAAGGGGTTGGCACCCCGGTATTCAACACCGATTGGGGTGAAGTATTCTTAAACTAGTATCTCATTGACATTTTCCCTCAGTAAATGACAACTATCCATAATCTTAAAATCACATAGAAGAATAACAATTCTGTAGAAAAAAAAAATAACAATTATTTAGAAACTCACATTTTACTATAAATTATAGTGGTTTTTTAATAGTAGTTCCTTTGATTGCTACAACAAAATCACTGTAGCATAGAGCACCAATCTGAAAAGTATTTTAGCAAAGAGTAACAATCTGCAATTGTTACTCTTTATAGTTTTTTTTTTTTTTGGTGAACAAGCTACACTACATCAGCAGAGAAGAAATACAACTCCGGGGACATGGACAAGCTTGTAAAAACGTGCATGGAAAAACGTGCATGGACTAACATCCTAAAGAGCCAAATCACATAGTGGAGCCGGAAAACCATAAAGCCAAACTTCGTCGCACTTCTGATGGAGTGTCATCCAAGCAAGCCAGTCAGCCACACTATTGCCTTTTCGAAAACATGAGTCACACGAGGATCCCCAAAGAGGTGAAGGAGACGCCAACATTTCTCCATGAGGGGGCACACCGGATGGACATAAGCCAAGCGATGTAGAGCCACCAACGAATCTCTTTCTACATGTAGCGGATGGAGCGGCCAATGGAGGGCAACATAGCATAACAAGTCGCGAATCTACGCCTCAACAGCCGAGGAACTCAGGAAGGCCATGCACCCTAGCACGCAAAGGGAGCCATGCGCATCCCGGAGCACAAAGCCAGCTCCGCCGGACCCAGTGGAGCCCAAGAATGCCCCGTCGAAGTTGAGCTTGAGGTACCCATGATCTGGTAGCTCCCACTTCACATAAAGGGGGGTAGAGATGGTGGACCTGTAATTTGTCCCCGAATGGTTGGAGACCAAGGCCTGATAGTGCACCGCTGCCTCAACGAGAATCTGGTTCCACGTGGAAGCAGAGAATTCAACTTGCAAATCAAAAACTGCCCGGTTCTGCGATTTCCAAATGTACCAGACAATAAGCAAACAAAGAGACATAGGGTGAAGATTGTTTTGTCTCTGACCGACATCAGAACGTTGACAGAAATAGCGATCAAATTCCGAGATTATCGATGGGGGAGGAAAAGAAGAAACAGAGGAGACAAAGAGAACCCATAGGGCACGGGAAGGAAGATACAGGAAGAAGAAGTGATCCATAGTCTCCGAGACGCAACCACAACGTGAGCAATCAGACGTTGAGATAATGCCGATACGTGTTAGGTGAGCACGAGTAGGTAGTTGGCCATGAAGGACCTTCCACATAAAGCCTTTTATCCGGGGGGTCGAGACAGTAGCCCACATGACACGCCACTCCTCTAATGGGATTAGGGGAGGTACTTGGGCGGGTCTGACCCGAACCCGACCCGTCCAACCCAAACAATGGACAAACATGGGCAAAGCTAGTTACAAACTTGGACAGTTTGGACAAAAAAAGATCAACCCGATTTCAATTTGGACAGATTTGGACATCGATCTTTCCAACCCGAGGAAGTGACACACTAAGGTTAAATGCTTTGATAGTTTTTTTTTATGGAAATCAAAGACTTTGTTTGATGTTGAATATAAGGTTAAATGCTTTGATAGTTTTTTTTTATGGAAATCAAAGACTTTGTTTGATGTTGAATGCTAAGAATTCGTTTGAAATATGTGAGGATATCGGTTGGACTTTAAGTTTTCATTATGCAATTCAAAGATTTATTTTTATCTAATTCAAAAATCTGATGGTTTTTTTTTCTATCTATTTATGTGCACAAGCATTGCTAATTGGGTAACCTGCCCAATACGTCCATTATTTTGCAAATCGGGCAACCCGAGAAACCCGAGCAACTAGAATGGACAAGCACGGGTTGGGTTTCCACAGGTTCCAAAGCAAAACGGGTTAAGATTTGTGCAAGTCAGGTTGGGCTTGGGCAGACCCTTCAACCCGCCCAAGTCCCACCCCTAAATGGGATAGAAGGTCCCAAATCTTTGGTGTCACCCCCTTGGGCCACATCTAGCAAGTTGTAGGCTTCTCGAACCAAGAACGTCACCGAATAGCCAGTCCCCCAAAAGAACGGTTGAGAGGGATGGAAGGACAAAATCGGGGAGGACAGAATGGATGAATGCCAATCCGGAGGAAAAATGAGGTGGATCCGATCCCGCCGCCACTCCAAGGTGGGAGAGATAAGGTCCGAGAGCTTGTAGAAGGCTTTGGAGGATACATTGACAGTCGCGGCCATCCGGTTTAAGGGGAAAGGGCCCATCTACTGGACCGTCCAGAAGTTAAGATCCGACTGCTACCAGACAGGAGTGACGATGTGGTTTCAGACCAAAGGAACACCGTTACACACTGCCCTCCAAGCCCACGAACAACAACGCGGTCTGGGCCACTGCCAAAGGTCAAGGGCACGACCGTACTTATCGTGATAAAATCAAAGCCACAAGGTTTTACTATTATTACAGAGTTGAAACACCATCTTACCCATAAGAGCCTCATGTAAGAGATCCAATCGCCAAATACCGAGGCCCCTTGAAGCTGAGGGTGACAGACTTGTGCCCATCGAACTAGGTGGAGACCCAGAGCCGCAGATGGTTTGGCCCACAAAAAGCGCTTGAATTCTCGCTCGATCACCGAAATAGCATACCTCGGAAGCCACAAATTAGCTAGTATGAACAAACGTAGGGATTGAAGAACTAAGCGAAGTAATGTGATGCGACCGGCAAAGGAGAGACAGTGGGACTTTCACCTCGTCACACGAGCGATTTTTCGCCTTTGAAATGCACTTTTGCTCTTGTTTGATGTGACACATAAAAGCTCTTTGCCTAAGGTTTCTGTAACTAAAAAGGGGCAATCCAGTAAGTAGGGAGGTCCAGCTTTGCAGTCTAGCGAGTCAAGGGATGAGAGTGAAGAAAGCGGTTTTTCCTCAATAGATAGGCTCAGTTCAGCTCACGAAGAAGACGAAGAACTGTCCTCGCTATCTTATCCCGGGTCTTACAGCACAAGTGCCCATTTATATGTTGGGTGGTAGCTGTTTTCAAGAGCAAAAAAACCCGAGAAAAAGATCCAAAAGGTAAAAAAAAATTTCTTTTGCACAACAGGAAGAAATTCCTGAGCAGGGATACATGATCCAGAGACAAGAACGCCAAGGTACCGGAAGGGACCTGAGACCTCAGACATGCACAACTGTGAGCAAAGTGTAGGGTTTTCTACACGAGAACAACCCCGATCAATAGACCGAGATCGTCGTCTTGGATGAAGAACATACCTTCGTGTGAAGAGAGAGATCGTTCATAATACCGGGTGAAGATCTTCCACATGCTGCCGTCTCCCGCGGATTCGATGGGTCCTCCTGAATCCCTCTGGATTCACAACGGTGGCTCTGAAGACGTGCGTGTGGGGACTTCACCCCTGCACATCTATTTATAATAGATGTGTCCAACCGGTAGACGTAACCCATCAAGGCATCCACCGGTTATTGGGTGCACATGAGAATGAGGCTAGGTTCACCACCAACCATGTCACGCCTCTTGGCTGAGTCGTCCGGTCTGACCAAGACCGCGACAACCAATCCGGTCCACCTAGTTCAGTAACTCTCCCGTAAATGACCATCAAAAAATCAACAATCTCTCACTTGGCCCTTTACACCATATAAGTGTGGGAACTAGTTTCAAATACACATATATAATTTTGTAATAAAAATAATTTTTTTTTTGAAACATTTAGAGAGTCACTCAGTTTTAAAAAACATGATCAGGATCGATTTTAAAAGAAAAAATACTAAGGGACCATTTATGTCTTTGTTCAAAATGACCCTGATAGGAGATTATGATTGTTTCAGCATATCCTATGCTGGTTCATATCCATGGTCAACCTATCAGATCCACAAAGAACTCCAACAAACAACTCTGGTGGTTTTCTCATGTGTCTATAGGTTATCTGAGCACATTATCACTTGATCTTGTGCCCAGGCCCATAATGTCCAACTTCATGCTTGTCCAAGCATGTTATTCTAATGCCCATGTTGATATCTAATCAACTACAAACAGAATGAAGGCGTTTCGACGTGGTGCCCACCCACGCCTAGCCCAGGTCTCTCTTGAGTACCGTGTACTCCAGGCTTACTGGATGTTTCGACATGTTGCCGAAGTATGTCTAGTCTCAGTATCTTGAGTAAGTCATCTTAATCCTGGCATATTGGACTATCTAACATGTTGCCTAAGCATGCCTAGTCTCAATGTCACTTGAGTACTGTGTACTCCAGGCAATGATCTTACTTATATTTGATATAAAACAAATAAGGAAATGGCATTGAGCTTTATTCATCTAAAGACGAAACATCAGCGACTAAACACAAAGCAAAGGGACTCAATAACTGATACAAGGACTCCATCAAGCCCATACGGGTTACATGGTTCTGGAAAACCTTTGGTGCAAGTCCCTTGGTGGGAGGGTTTGCTACTATCAGCTCTGTGCGAACATGCGGATCTCCACCACTTCTCCTTTGACTTTCTCGCAGACAAGCATATACTTGATATCAAGTGCTTGTTGTGTCTGGTAATCTTCTCATTCTTGACATGCTGACAAACAGCCTCATTGTCATAGAAAATTGGCAAAGGCTTTTGGATCGAATCCATAATGCCTAAGCCTCCAACGAAGTTCTTCAGCCAAAGAGCGTGCTTTGTAGCCTCATAGCAAGCAACATACTCTGCATGCATAGTGGAGTCGGTCATAATTGACTGTTTTGAGCTTTTTCACGAAATAGCTCCTCCCGCCATCAGGAAACACATAACCCGAAGTGGATTTCAGGATGTATGCTGAAGATACCTCAGAACTTTCTTAGCTGCATGCATATAAGCTACACCCGGATTCTGCACATAACGACCCAACATTCCAACAGCAAAACTGATTTCTGGTTAAATACAAGTCATAGCACACATGACGCTCTCCATAATAAAAGCGTACTCATCTGTATCCACTTGACTCCTTTCAGTCTGATTCTTGGGACACTGATCCTGGAAAAAAACATTTCCCTGCAATACTGGTGCCTCACCCGGAGCACACCTATCCATCCCGAACCTCTTCAGGACCTTCTCAACATAAGTTGTCTGCGAGAGTCCCAGAATTCTAGTTGCTCTGTCTCTGTGAATCTTGATCCCAAGAACATAGTCTGCTTAACCCATGTCCTTCATATCGAATTTCTTCGATAAGAAGTGCTTAGCATCATGGAACATATGAATGTCATTACTCGCCAAGAGAATATCATCAATATAGAAGACGAGTATGACAAACCTGCTCCCACTGGCTTTCAGATATATGCATCTGTCAGCCATGTTCTCTTGGAAACCATACTCTGTAGCAACCTGATCAAACTTCAGGTACCACTGCTTGGAAGCCTGTTTCAGCCCATAAATGGACTTTCTCAATTGGCAAACCAGCTGCTCCCACTGACTGCAAAGCCCTCTAGCTGTGACATGTAAATGTCCTCCGTCAGATCACCATTCAGAAATGTTGTTTTAACATCCATCTGGTGTAATTCCAGGTTGTGATTATCTACAATGGCCATAATCACTCTCAATGAGTCCTTAGTGGAAACTGGAGAGTAAGTCTCGCCAAAGCCAATACCCTCCTTCTGCCTGAAACCTTTAGCCACCAGTCTGGCCTTGAATCTCTCGATCTAGCCATCAACATCTCTCTTGGTCTTAAAGATCCACTTGTATTCCACCGCCTTCTGGTTTTCTGGTATCACAATAAGATCCCAAACATGATTCTTCTCCATAGATTGCAACTCCTTTCTTATGGCCTCCAGCCACTGTCGAGATTCATTGCAACCCATGGCTTCAAGGAAGGAAGTAGGGTCAGTAATATCAGATCCCTCACTTTGAATCTCCTGAAATTAGATCTTATAATAGTCTGGGATAGCTGACCTACGCTGTCGATATGACCTCTTCGGCTGGACTAGCTCCGCTGGGGTATCTAGAACCGGTTCAGCCTGAACTGACAGTGGGTCAACCTCAGCCACCCTCTCAGTAGGTGTTGGTGTCGAATCTACTATAATGTCTAGCTGAACAATTGGAAAAAAGATGCTGGCACAACACCTTCCGATGGGTTCTCTCTGAAAAGGGTATCAAATAGTCGTTGGCTCCCACTGAATCCTGCATCCTCTAGAAACATAGCCCTATTGGTCTCCATTATCTCCAATGGTCTGGAAGGACAGTGATACCGAAAATCCTTCGATCTCTCAGGATAGCCAATAAAGAAACATCGAACTATGCGGAAATCAAGTTTCTTTATTTCTGGATTATAGAGCTTAGACTCTGTCGGGCAACCCCAAACATGCAAATGATGGAGGCTAGGAGCCGAACCTTTCCATCTCCTGTAAGGGGTTTCTGGGACAGCTTTGCAAGGCACACGATTCAGAATATAAACCGATGTCTTCAAAGCTTCTCCCCAAAACTTCTCTGGAAGAGAATAATGACTCTCTACCACACCGTTCTGCTCAGGAGTGCCAGGTGTGGTATATTAGGTATCAAATCTCTACTACCTCAGATACTCAGAGAAAGGGCCATGATTCACACCATCATGGTTCATCCTTCCAAAATATTCTCCTTCATGATCTGAGCGAATAACCTTAATCTTCTTATCAAGTTGTTTCTCCACCTCCAACTGTATCTAGAGAAGTCGTCAATGAACGTGATGAAATAACTATGAACACCACGAGCTTTGACTGGGAATGGACCACAAATATCCGTGTGGAACAACTCTAAGAACTCTGAAGCTCGGTAGCTGTGAGCTTTCTCTACTTAGTCATCTTCCTTCTGAGGTAGTCCACATAAGTACCAAAGTCTGAAAAGTCCAGACTAGGTAAAATCTCATCTTACACTAAGACCTCTACTCTCTTCCTAGAGATGTGGCCTAGTTTCTTGTGCTAAAGCACAACAGAATCCTCTACTAGAAATAAACGCTTCGACCGGATCGAAAGGTAGAAAGCATCCTCTAACACCAGAATGAGACCCTAGTCCAACACCACCAAGTAGTTGCAAACCGCCACCATACTTATTGAGTTATCATTATCGAGGAAAAACCTATTCTCCGGTCTGGGTCTTCTTCTGCTCTTGAGCCCATGTAAAGCGTGGGACACATGAACAAAAGCTCCTGCATCGATTTACAAAATTAGACGATATATCTACGGTATTGGACTCACAATAAACTAATATTCGCTACAGAAATCTCGGTTTGAATGACTTCATTCCAGAACCACCAAAGCCAAGATTCTCATATCCCTTCTTCCCTCTATTCAGTCACTTTTCCTAGGCATTATAATTCACCTTAAAATATCAAAAGGCTTTGGGAGGGAGATCACTACAATGAAAAACAGAAGCTTCTTCTCAAGCTGAAGACCCTACTCTCTGATGCCTATGGCCGGCTTCGAGAGTTAAAGAGTATGCTCACGAACGTTGTCATTGCTATCATGATTCAGATTCATGATCTGAAGCATATTGACGTACAACAATGACTCCTTGGTCCCTACGAATTGTCTCTTCAACAATGTCATCAACTCTGCTGCAGTCTCAGTCCTGGTAATGCCACCTCGAAATTCCTTGTTAATGGTGCCCCTGATCATCATTAAAGAGAGATAATTCATTTTCTTCCACTTAGCAAAATGGCTCTATCGGGCCTCAGTAGAAGCATCTATAAGCTCTGCCAACTTTGGCTCTATAAGCACAAAGTCTCAATTCATACATCCTAGCAAAATCTCAATATTCATCTTCCAAGATGAATCATCAGAGCCATTCAGGGGCTCAATAACAGCTAGATTGCCCAAAATAGCTATCATATCCTTCTTTGAAGAGAGGATTACAAATCAGTAATAGTTTTAACACTAATTACAATGTATATGTTGACATGAATTAGGGGTTATAATTCAAATCAACCGAAGAGGCCTTCATGTGCTAAGTTCTCTTCTATGATAACTCCCTCACACCATCAAGACTCAGCTTTGGCTAGATCCCTTGATGTGCTTCAGTTTCCCAAGTCACGTATAGAAACGTGCACAGACCTAGTTAGCTGTAATAGGGCTGAGTCAGACACTATCCAACACCTTTGGGCAGAAGGGTTATCCTATATTCCCCAATCACAGGCTACTGTTCTGATCATTCTACTGCACTCAGTAGTCTGAAACACCTTTGGGCATAATCAAACCCTAGTACAATAGGATGCCTAGTGACCCTAGTGGAAGCACTCCAATCCGACTACCCATAATCTCCATGAGCCGCCTGCCTTTGGGCAAATCCGACTCATTTCGAAAATGAGCCTCAGACGGTCACTTGGTCTTCTCTAAACCCCATGGAAGACCTAATATGTAGTATAATGTCAATATATACCCTAATAAGGTTCAATGGCAACCATCAACTATTAATTGCATATTGTGTGTGTGCCTACTAGCAGGGAAGCAATCACATTTAACATTACTAAGGCACAATATAATTGCAGCATGACCACCTTACACATGTGTTAAAATCAATAATTTAAAATTGGCATAAGATGACATATTGGAACATTAAAATATTTACTATTTGTACCATATATGTAGCAAGTTGCAAAACAGTCAGAATCTATAAAATCTAACCGTACCGATATGTTCGGAACGGTCCAATTAGCTAAGATCCATATATGGATCGATCAAATCGAACACTGATTAGGCCTAAAATCACAGAATCATAATTGACGGCTCAGATTAAGCCTAATAGTCAAATATACACTATTGCTGATTTGGGCCTGGGCCTGGGTCTATCTGAACATGGGTTCGGGTCTGGGTCAGCGATGGGCCTGGCCCTGGTCAAGGTTCGGGCCTGAACTTAAGGTTCGGGTCGGGTCGGGTCGGGTCGGGTCAGGATCAGTTGGGTTTTGAAACCCAATAAAACAAAACCGGGTTTTACAAAATCGGGTTTAAACCAATGCATGTCATGTCGGGTCGGGTATCAATCGGGTTTTAAAACAAAACCCAAAAAACCAAAATGGAATGCACTGTACTTCTTCCCCGATATGGTCGCGAGAAACCCTAACCCTGCACAACACGGTGCCGCCACCAGCACACGCCACTGCTGCAGCCAGGCACCGCCACCAGCACAAGCACGGCCCTGTCGCCATCGCAGCTGCGTGCCGGAGCCCGCCGCCGCCGCTGCTGTGCGCCGCGATCCCGCCGCCGCGCAGCCGTTCGTGCAGGACGTCGCCGGAGCCGCTGGTGCGCACGCCGCTGCCGCTGGCCCGCGCAGGCCCGCCGCTGCTGCTCACGCGTGTCAGCCTGCAGTCGCCGCTCGGGCGCGCTGGCCCGCCGCCGCCACTGCTGCTACGTGCTGGTGCGCACGCCGCCACTGCTGACCCGCACAGGCCCGCAGCCGGTTGCCGCTGCTGTCGCGCGCCGGAGCCCGGAGCCGCCGCCGAACGAGATCGGAAAAGGTTTTGGGTGGCTGGTGAGGGTTCTCATGGGATTTACGATAGGACCAAGATCCCATGGCCATGGCCGGTCGGAATTGATCCAAAAACCGGGAACAAAATCACTGACAATCTTATATCTCGACGAAAATGATAGAACACTCAAGGAATCGTCATCCGAGAACGACGAACAAGATCTAAACCTTGTTCTGATACCAATTGTAGGGTTTTCTACACGAGAACAACCGTAATCGACAGACCGAGATCGTCGTCTTGGATGAAAAACATACATTCGTGTGAAGAAAGAGATCGTTCGCAATACCGGGTGAAAATCTTTCACACGCTGCCGTCTTCCGCGGATTCGATGGGTCCTCCTGAATCCCTCTGGATTCACAACGGCAGCTCTGAAGACGTGCGTGTGGGGACTTCACCCTAGCACATCTATTTATAATAGATGTGTCCAACCGGTAGACGCAACCCATCAGGGCATCCACCGGTTATTGGGTGCACATAAGAATAAGGCTAGGTTCACCACCAACCATGTCACGCCTCTTGACTGAGTCGCCCGGTCTGACCAGGACCGCGACAACCAACCCGGTCCACCTAGTTCAGTAACCCTCCCGTAAAGGGCCATCAAAAAACCAACACAAAGCGCCTGCCTCTCAGCCAAAAGGATCGTCGGGCCAAAGATCAAGGAAGATTTATGAGGGTTGGGCTGCTGACCCGAAAGGTAACTATACGTATGAAGGGTGGAAGACAACCGAGCAACCTCATCACGATTAGCTTCAACAAAGATAAGACAATCATCGGCATTCGACAGGGTCGACACCATAAGGCCGTCTGTCATAGGTCGCACACCATAAAGATCTCCAACTAGTTGCATGGTCTGGAGACTACGGATGAGGACTTCAGCACCTAGAATGAATAGAAAGGGTGCAAGGGGGTCACCTTAACGGAGTCCCCTAGATGAACTGTACCACCGTGTAGGCTAGTCATTCAACAAAAGGAAGAAAGATGGTTGCTTAATATATCCCATGATCCAGGCTATCAAAAAGGCGAGAAACCAAACCGACGAAGAAGCTAGTCTTTATAGTTTTTTACATATTGTCATGAAATCACTATAGCAAAAAATACCAATATGTAATTGTTAATCTTATCCTAAAATACTTTGTAGATTGACTACAATAAGTCATAATTAACAGAATGTCTTATCAATAGTCTTTGGTGCTGGCCCCCACTGCTTTCCTCTAAAGCAGCACACTGGACACGGCTAGCTGCCAAATTTTTTGTACTAAAATATAGAGAGAGAGAGAGAGAGAGAGAGAGAGAGAGAGAGAGAGAGAGAGAGAGAGAGAGAGAGAGAGAGAGAGGTGTTTGGGTTTTCACATGAGGGGTCTTGTTTGGGTTTGCCCAAGCCCACAGTGAGGAATCTTGCTTTTGTCGCATACGGCGTCAAGCAACCGGCAGCTGACGGTGGTTCGCCTCTTTCCAACTGCCAGCTGACGTGTCTTAACTGAAAAGAGCAGTGCAAACATGGCACGCCAGCCGCTGGATTTATTTATATTTCTCCGGATTATGGGCCGAACAGGATATACGACAGCTGGTTTTAAAATAGGGTTTTTTACAAACCGACACATTTACTTTTTCTAATTATATATAAACCCCTGTAAAGTCGATGTTTACATATAAACTCTTTAAGCAACAATATTTATATATCGACCCCAATAGTTAGTTGACATCCAAAATAAACATACGATTTCAAAATATTCCTTCAGTCGGCTATTATTTTATTAATTTAAAAAAAATAACTGATTTATCCATGATTTTAATTACTTAAATTGACATATCTTATTGAGCGCGGACTTAATCCGAAATAAACACAAGCATAATCTGAATCTAACGTAAACCTAATCCGAAGAATTCTTACATTAGAGGGGTATTTACAAAGTTTAGGTAAAATATTAAGGATGAAATCAAAAATATTTTCGTTTTTGATGTCCGCTAACTGCAGGGGTCAATATGTAATCTTTGAATGACGCGAGCTCTTCCGTGCACATGTAATAATGAAATTTTTTAAATGATAACTTTATCTCTACAAATAAAGTATAACAATCGTAGTAAAAGAGTAACATTGGTAAAGAACAAAAGTTCATTAGTCTTGGATAATGCAGGCTCCTTCTGCCGTGCAAATGTAATAATTGGACCTTTTAAATAAAAAATTTAGCTTTACGTATGGTGTAACAATCGTAGTAAAAAAGTTACAATTGGTAAAAAGTAACAATCCGTCAGCAAAGAGTAACAATTTGATATAGTAAAATGTCTTAATTGTCGATTGATTGTAGCGGTATTTCTTCTCATCTGGTTACAATATGATTTTTTTGTGACCAAAAATACTTTTAACTATGCGAAACCAAACCAATTCGATCTCTCGCATAAAGATTAACAATTATGTAAAAAAAGTTACTACTTGGTCAGTTGACATAATAATATTTTTTGATAAAATATACAGAAAAAAATTATTTTGTGGTTTTAAATTGACAATCAGAGTGATTTCAATTGATTTTCATGAAAAATGGTTGATATTAAGTTTATGGCACGAATGTAAATTTAATAAATTTAGACTAGGTGTTATTGTCTTTTTTTTCTATTTGGTTCGGCAAGATTTCGGAGGACTGGACTTATAGGAGTTCTTATTGCAAGTTGATACCTTGGTCATGGAGCTATCACTAAAACCCCCATAAATTTATTATTTATATCCCCGCTCTTTACATAAAATAGAATTTACTATATCAACATGACGTCACAACACAGGAATCCAGCAACCCATAGAGCAACCCCAAGAGACTCTCTATTATAGGGGTTCAGCTCATCTGTATTCCTGAGTGCCGCTATTCCTCTCCTTCTCTCTCTCTTCCTTGCGCCCATG
This sequence comes from Chamaelirium japonicum, assembly GCA_947650365.1. NCBI lineage: Eukaryota > Viridiplantae > Streptophyta > Magnoliopsida > Liliales > Melanthiaceae > Chamaelirium > Chamaelirium japonicum. The sequence continues at coordinate 43,218,807 of OX393550.1, forward strand.
CACGGAATTAGGCCTCAATGGTGCAGATTGAAAACTTTAATTTTCAACAGATACCATAGACGAGCCGAATCCAATTATAAGGACTAGGGAGCCAAAAGTAGGGGGAAATTATCATTTCCTTAGAATCGGGAGCCAGCTCCCAGACTCCATATTCTTGAGAGCCTTCGTTGACAGCCAAGTGTTGGGAGGGTGGGCGTCGGGTTTGAGATATATACAATTTTCAACATAGTTGACCGTTGAGAGGGTGGGCCTTAACAGAAACTGAAAGACTGCTCGCCAGACGTGATCAACCAGCGGAGTAACGAAAAAACAAAATGGCGAGAGCTGTAGCGAGTCTTTCGGAGCTTCTGGAGACACTCTTACAATTACAGTCACTCGCCACAATAACTACAGTACGTAGTGAGTCTACTGAAGTTGCTGTGACTTTTCAACCTAGTTGGCATAGGGGACTACGACACTGCTGAGATGGGAAAATTTTCAGCACATCACCATACAACCACGGGGCCCACTATGATTCAGGAGACATGGGATAACAGGACCAAGAACATCGGGGTGGTGGCCCCCAGCACTCAGTGCATGCTCATTGGCTCTTGGGTGTATGGTACGTAGGATGTGCTGAAAATTTTTCCTCAGAGATGATGGTTAATTAGGACTTAATAGTTCCGACCTGACTGTTGACGGATAGTCCCACATCGATGAGGGAGGCACCCATCACCCGCTTAATATACCCCATGTGGACCCCCCCTTACGACCAGTGTTATGGGGTGTGAGGGTATCTAACATGGTATCAGAGATAGGGTTCATTGTATCTTGCTCCGGGTGCTCCCCGCCGATCGTGCCTTGCCACACGTGCTCCGCGTGGGAGAATACTTGCCATGTGTGCCCCGCATGAGAAGGAGTGTTGACGGATAGTCCCACATCGGTAAGAGAGACGCCCATCACCCGCTTAATATACCCCCTGTGGATCTCCCATTACGACATGGATTTGGGGGTGTGAGGGTATCTAACATTGACTTTGCTTTTGGGCCTAGTTCAAGATGCAACATGATAGCATCGTAGAGACACATCTAGTTTTGTGCTAATTAATTAATTTGATTCAGTGTAGAAATAAGCCAGTTCAAAATGCAGTGCAAATAGTCTCCAACTAATAGCTCAGTTGGTAAGACATATGCAACCAGTGGTTTTGTTCAAGGGTTTGAATAAGTGCTATGGCATATTTTGTTTCGTCTGTAGTGGAGGGCGTTCCTCTTGCTTAGTGACGAGACTTTTTAGCATGTAGAGAGTTATTAAAAATCATGTTTTTTCTTACTGTTGTTGCGAGTTTCACACCCCAAAATTACTTAACATCCTAGCCTTTTTCAGGTTACCCCTCCCTTTACCCATAAAAATTTTGAATGGCAGGTATTCCCGCAACTTATCCCATGTCAGAGTATCCCCCCCCCCCGGCTGGAGCTGAGGGAAGAAGGAGGAGGGGAAGGTAAGGTGATAGCAGCTCCTACGATGGGGAAGGAAGAGGGGAGGCGGCGGTGGCTCTGCCGAGGAGGAGGAGAGGCAGTGGTGGCTCCGATAAAAAGGGCACGGGGGGGGGGGGGGAGGAGGAGTATGGGGGAGGACAAACTCAACATTAAAGGGTTGTTTGGTTGCTATGCAAATGATGTGTATATATCTGTTTGCACATGTGACATGTACAATTAAAGTTTTATGTATTTAGGTGAAACTTCATTTGCACAGTTTTATGTGTAAAAGTTGTACACATTTAGTAAGTGTGTATCTATTTACACACGTCACACCTTAATAACCAAACAACCCTAAACTGTTTGCACATGTGTTTTCAAAATCACAGGCTGAAAACACAGCAACCAAACAAGCCCTAACGGTCCACGAGTAAAATAAGTTGGACATTGGTTTGCCCATGGGATCTCACTTTGTGTCAGGTTCTTTTGCCCTATGTCCTGGGTAAACCAATTCCTAAGAGTCCATTTTTTTTCCTACTTTGGTGACACATTGAGTCCCACCAATATTGGTCAATATCGATTTCCCACCACCCATGGGATATTTACTTTTCGTGCTGTCTTCTCAAGACCGATATACGTTGTTGCCATAGTCTTCATCCCTTGTAGATCCTGATCATCCAATCACCCCGAATGTCCCATCCCAAAATTTTTCAAGGCAACAAAGGACACCGTAATAGATCTCATGAAAAATATTTTGGTTGTTTCACCGACTACAAATCAACACGGACTTTTTAATTTCTTGGGTAGCATTAATGCCCAAGCTAATTAAATTATCTTAGGAAAGAATAACTGACTAAAAGAATGAACCCTAATAATAAAAAAAATGAGTGAAAAACCATGGGGACAATGGAAAATGGGATAAAATCATTAATTTCATATCAATAAAATTTGCCGTTCGAATGGATAAGACTCTTGGCACAATCTGACTTAAGATTTTTTTTTTTTTTTATGCACGTTATTGCAGAATAACCTGAAGGTCCTCACGAACAATCAGTCAAGATTTCCTCCTTTTCTAGAGTTATTTTGTAAATATATACTAAATGGTCAACATTATTTTGTTTAATGACTTAATTGGTTTATTATTGCCGAACAGTCTATTTAGTTTGTTGACAATATTTATTCCAAAATGCATCATCGAAATTCACTTGAATGACTAGGTATGTCCAATCCGATCTCCAACTGAAATAGCTCAGTTGGTAAGACACATGAAACCCGTGGCCTTGGTCAAGGGTTCGAATTGTAGATACTCCCTCACCTCAAAGCCAGGGTCACACAAATAAGTGCTACGACATATTTCCTCCTGCTCTGTTGTTGCGGGCCTTCCTCACAGTGCTCTCATCTTAGTGGTGAGCTTTCCTACCCGTGGAACTATTAAAAATCAGGGTATCTCTCTCGTTCACTCTCTCGTTCCTGTGACGAGTTTCGATCCTTGGTCTATCTACCAGGTGATGTACTAATCACTATAGTGGCCCTTTCAAAATAAAAATGAAAACAAAAATTAGATCCAATGTGTGCTTCAAGCCATGACATGATGAGGGCATCATAGCCATCCGATGCAACTGGGTGGGGATGGATGAAACATAGGGGGCATGGGGTGGGGGCTGCGATGCACAATTCTTTTACCTTTGATCGGTGCATACGTAAGAGTTTATCAACATTAAGACTAAATAAACAAATAAACCATAACAACAACGATGTATTTATATATTATCAATATTGGCTGCGTTTACATCCATACGGGGTGGTGGCGCAGTTGGCTAGCGCGTAGGTCTCATAGCAATACGAGTGATCCTGAGGTCGAGAGTTCGAGCCTCTCTCACCCCACTTTTTTATTTTGTCATTAAAAATTAACGAATTAGTAGGGTCAAGGCCATGGATGAGGGTGGGAGAACCTGTAGGGTTTTCTTTCCTTCCTCCCACCTCCTCTTTATGCCCAGAGGTCCCATCGATCTTGAGGATCTCTTCTTCAAGGTGGATCGCTGGTCGAAGGGCTTCGGTTCGGCCGAATGACTCCCGACGGTCACCGCGGACCTCCAGATCACGAGTCTTCCCCACCACTCCTGGGACTTGGCGGCCCTCTCCTTCTAGGCGGGACAGTTCGACTCGGTTATCTGTGCCGAGTGCAATCTGGAGACCACCAACTCCATCTTCTGCTCGGTGCTGCTTGAGACAAGCTTCCCCCCACCGCATCACGGTGTGGCATCTCATCCACATCGGCCACAACCTCCACCTCCTTCGACTGCACTCAGTTACCCCCCACCATCTCTCCGGACCGCCGGGGGAGGGGGGGATCCTTGGGCCGCATCTGCATTCGGTGGCAAGTGGGTCCTCGGTCCGGCAGAGGTCCTCCCCCACGGCCCCAAACGGAGGCTCCGCCAGGTCGCTGTCAGAGGTCTCGCAGCTGCCTCGACCACCGCAGATCGTGCCAGTCTCCTCAAATTCGGACAAGCCGAGGATGTACCTCCACCACCTCCCAGACCCGCCTTTAGGCGGGAAGATATGGACTCTGACTCCTGATGACCTAGCCTTCCTAATGGGCTCTCATGTGAATTTGGATATGCATTTATTCTCCCCCGGGTTGGCCTCCCTCCCCATGTCGGGTAGTCGCTCAGGACCACTCGTCCCCCTGTGATTGATCTTAGCGAATCTTCCGATTCTCTCCTTGGCCCACCTGGATATGGTTGTTATGGTGCGGCGTACCGTCCGATGCACCAGTTGCATGCGTCGCACGCATGCAGTGGTTCATCGGATGGCTATGGTGCGACACGGCACCCCCGTCCAAAGAGCTAGTAACAATTGCTCAATCACTTACAAGATTAAGTGTAACAATAGTTGCAAACTGTCCCATTAGTACCATCAAGCATGCTCACCTATCAAGAGCACCTATACAATAGGACTTGACCAATCTTACATGAAACCGAAAGCATGCTACCAGAAACTTGGTTGAGAGTGCACCCTGATCGAAGCCGCTCGCAGCTGCCGTTGAATCAGATGAGGAGGTTATGAGACACAGCAATGATATCTGCACCAATGTCAAGCCAAGAAGCAGTCAAGAAATACGAAAGCTAAACAAGGTTGCGAGTACATGCCTAAGCAACCAACCATCAGGCAAACCTGTAAGCCCAGCTATGGGGAGAACACAGGAATGGGCCCATTTCCTGGGAATTCAACTCCCGGGGAAAAACAGAACACAGGCCTTGAAGAAGAAACCCAATGGCACCATAGCTCATGCTTGTCTGAATTCTGGAAAAGATGAAAGAAGGAAGTTCTTCCATTTTCGATGGTCTGGAGAATTTATCCCCATCAAATCCTATGACATGCACTGTGGATTACAGTTGATCACTGCATGTGCTCCAGCAAAGGGTGGAACAAATAAGGTTGAACTACTCACTCAAAAGCCTGGTGTGTTGCTTAACCAATCAAAAACAGCCCTCCCTCAAGAATCACTTGAGGTTAGACTACCAGATCATTTACCCAGAAATCGGTTCCGCTGCATGATCTTCCTCTTTCTTCATGATCACCATGATGCAACCCATGTTCAATAGCTAACTAATACCAACGGCTCGTTCTCAAACTTAAATTCTTCAATACAAACAAAAGCTCGACCGTTTTTCAAGTTTTCACAAAATTGACTATATAAAAGCAAAAAGGGGACACAAACCAAACAATACCCTTTATTACGCCTACCTTGAATAAGAAATGATACTATACAGAAACCGGTGTAGTCAAGACATTGCCTAGGCATTTTGGAGCTTCAACCGGTAGCTGCTGGACTACCTAGGTGCCTACTTTAATAATTGGGTTTTTTTTATCTTTTTTTAAATGAGTCAGGTCCAAATTGGGCATTTTGGCTCATGTTTGGTTTTATAGGGTCCATGATACTTTATATATGGCCAACACCATGCCATCATTAATGGGAAAAAAACAATTGTGTCCATGTTGTTGGGGTTTGAGAAGGGTAGAGGCAAAAGAGGCATATAAGAATGATCCATATAAGAGTGACGATGATGTAGATAATTTTAATTGTGATTTTTTTGCGACATGTGGATGTGAAATATTCAAAAAAAAAAAAGAACATTACCTAATATAGTTATGTTTATGCTTATGATATTTGTTGGATGTTTATAGTCATGATATGGTTATGGTTCTCTTACTGATGAGTAATTCATATTTTCTACAATATATAATCATTGTGGTTGATGCATGATTCCTATTTGTTGCAATAATAATGATCGTGTAGCTTACTTGTGCTTGATGCATGATTGCTATTTGTTGCAATAATAATGGCCGTGTAGCTTACTACACACCCTGGATCATACCCATTATCAAATATTATTATTTTGACTATATGTATCTTTAGAATTAAATTTTACAATAAAAACATAAATTATTTATGTAGATATATATTACTTATATTTAATTAAAAAAATTTCTCGTCTAGGCATCGCCTTAACTACACTGACTGAAACCATAATAGGGGTTTTCAATACTTTTTATCATAGTTTTTAAATAAAGATTGTGAAAAAAAGGAATCACCATTAACAGAGGACCCCCCTAACAATAACACACGTGCACACACACACACACACACACACACACACACATACACACAAAATCCCTCCCTCCACACAGGTGCATTGCATGTGTTATCCCTTAGTATTATTTAACTAGAATCATAAATTTTGTCATTATTATGTATTATTCACCTTACACTATAAAACATATGCCTCCCACTATCTAAACGTCATAACTACCTTAACCTCCGATATAAGGTACTTCTAGCATGTATGGCACCATTGGCCATGAAAAACCACATCAAATATATAAAGAGTGGGGCTATCTACAACCCACACCCACCGCCGCTGAGAACCCACCATTATTGCCTCCCTCCTTCCTCCTTTTTCCTTTTCTTCTTCCTCAAGTTCCCTCCCCCTTTTCTCTCCCTTTATTTTTCCTCCTACTCCTCAAAATAGTGACACTCGGCCATTCCAAGCCGAATGCATCTTCTATGCATTCAGCCATGTTCCAACCTTCCAGGCCGAATGCATAGAAGATGCATTTGGCCTGGAACATGGCCGAATGCATCTGCAATACATTTGGCCATTGAAGGTTGAATGTTTTTTAATTTGCATTCGTCAACCCGAATGGCATCACTAGAAACTCGTAGTGCCATATCTAGTACGAAATGAGTTTTTAGAATACAAATCCTGAGTATAGATGATGCACAAAGAAATAATCAATTTGATAATCAAACTTCAACCAACTAATACAAACCCTACCTCCAACTATTAATAAGAGTCTTATACTGAAGGTAAACCATCAATTTTAGTTGCAGCAATACATGCACGTCAACACAATACAGCATGGGATATAGATTAGCAACATATATGGTTTTATTAGGCATGTCCATTACGCTAATCATACACATGTCCGTGAACTATGCCATACAGACTATTGATAGGCATTCATGATCACTTTCCAATTCTGAAAACATGGCCATACCTAGTCCAACTGTCAAAAGATATACAAACTCGAAAATAACAAAGTACTCGAATAACTGATGAACATTGTAAACCTTCAAGTTTTGCAGCTTAATACATGACATCTATCAATCTAATACTTTTCCTAGTTTCAGGCTCTCCAAACCGTGGGGTAAACTCATAGTAAGTCCTTGCATATAGTGACGGTCTTAAACCCCACAAACCAAAAAGGCATGTTTGCACTGTGAATTCTGATGTGAATCAATTTCTTCTCTCCAAAGGAATGTCTCCAGGAATCTCGAGGACAGGAGCAATATGTGAACCGGTAGATACATCCACCATTAGTTGGGGGTGAAGGGCAGAGTCATTAGTTGGGGGTAAAGGGGCAGAGTATCTAAAGCTTATTTACCATTATACTTGATATGAGATTGACTTGTATTCTTTTTTGTGTTACAACCCATGTACATATCTAGTGGGCCTTTATCTTATCAAGAATTGCTTTTACATTCTCCCTACATATATACAATCTCTTCTACCCAGCACTAATATCCATAAAAATCTGAAGTACATATTATGTATTGTTGGATACCCTCACCAATGAAGCACTGACACTCTCGAGACCTCAAAGTGTCCGTGTCCGACATGTGTCGGAAACCGACACTCGTCCGATCGTCCGACACGTGTCGGACACACCAAAAAACGTGTCTTCTATGAAGAAAGGTTGTCCGACACGTATCAGAGCATATCGGATGCGTGTCGGATATTACCGAAGAGGCTTTTTTCCTCATTTGAAGATGTTAGGTTTCTTGAGATTGTGAATCTTTCCATCAATGAGCCGGATATGGAGGCTGTGGTCTTCACGTCGATGGTGATGATGTGGTAGCACTTGACGTTGGCCTTGATGGATGATGATTTTATGCGTGTTCTATTTGTTTTTTTGTGTTTTGAAAGTTTGAAACAATACACTTGAATCATTTATGATGTTTGTTGGAGACTTTTTTAGTTAACTATTAGCATTATGTTTGATTATAAATCATAATATAAGACTTGTTATATATATATATATATATATATATATATATATATATATATATATATATATATATATATATATATATATATATATAGGGTCAGGATCGGATGACCCAGCAAAATTTGACCCATTAATAACCCAGCACCCTTTGAGGCACTAAGAGGTTATAGAATGAGCTGATTTTTTGTAGGGATGTTGTCTATGGTATGTTGATCATCCTCACAAAAAATCAGCCCATTCTAAAACCTCTAGGTGCATCAAATCCGTACTTCAAATCAACGGTTTTTCACTGTCAATTTTAACCGTTGATTTGAAGAGCACCCTTTGATGCACCTAGAGGTTTTAGAATGGGCTGATTTTTTGTGAGGATGATCAACATATCATAGACAACATGTCTACAAAAAATCAGCCCATTATAAAACCTCTAGGTGCCTCAAAGGGTGCTGGGTTATTAATGGGTCAAAATTTTGCTGGGTCATCCGATCCTGACCCATATATATATATATATATATATATATATATATATATATATATATATATATATATATATATATATATATATATATATATATATATATATATATATATATAGGGGCATGCTATAATGCGGCATGCGGTAAGTGCGGCACCGCACTACAACCGTCTGATACACCGCTGCGTGCATGCGATGCACGCAGCGCGTGCATCAGACGGCTGCGGTGCGGTGCCGCAGTATAGCATGCCCCTATATATATATATATATATATATATATATATATAGGGGCATGCTATAATGCGGCAAGCGGTAAGTGCGGCACCGCACTACAACCGTATGATACACCGCTGTGTGCATGCGATGCACGCAGCGCGTGCATCAGACGGCTGCGGTGCGGTGCCGCAGCATAGCATGCCCCTATATATATATATATATATATATATATATATATATATATATATATATATATATATATATATATATATATGGGAAAAGGGATGCTAGACCTGAGGTGTAGCGTCGTTGCTGCACCTCAGGCATTGTTTGACCATCCTAGAAGTTTTGGAATTTGATGAAATTTGGTGAGGGTGTTGTCTAGGGTAAGATGATCATCCTCACAAATTTTCATCAAATTCCAAAACTTCTAGGGGGTTCAAATGGTCGAAGCAAAATCAGCCATCCGTAGTCACTGTTAAAATCTGCATATTTTGCTTTGACCATTTGACCCCCCTAAAAGTTTTGGAATTTGATGAAAATTTGTGAGGATGATCATCTTACCCTAGACAACACCCTCTCCAAATTTCATCAAATTCCAAAACTTGTAGGGGGATAAACAAACGAGAGGTGTAGCATCGTAACGATGCTACACCTCGGTGCAGGCTCCCAGCCCCCTATATATATATATATATATATATATATATATATATATATATATATATATATATATATATATATATATATATAAAATTCAGCGTGTCCGTGTCGTGTCGTGTCCCGTGTCTGTCCATGCTTCTTAGACCCTCACACCCTAAAACACGGGTCGTAAGGGGAGGTCTACAGAGGATATATACAACAGGCGATAGGTGCCCCTTTACCGATGTGGGACTAACTAATGGACTTCCTCAACACCCCCCCTTAAGCAGAGCACACGAAGCGAAGCACAATAGGAACGGGCCGCACCCAGAAGGAGATGGTGAACCCAGCTCTGATACCATGTTGGATACCTCACACCCTAAAACCCGGATCGTAAGGGAGGTCCACATAGGGTATATAAAGAGGGCGATAGGTGCCCCCTTTACCGATGTGGGACTAACCAGTGGACATCCTCAACATGCACAAAAATTATTTAACTGCAGACAATTCTTGCAGAGGTTTCTTAAGATACATGAAGATGTCGGAGACTAAAATCTGTAGTACAGCAAAATCATACAACCTAACACCACTTGCATTTCCATAACCATAACCATCAAGCCAAGTCCCATCTACTTGGGGTCGGCTCTATGAATCCTTCTTCGCCTTTCATTCTAATTAGGGCTATATCTGTTTTCAATGAGTAACACCACTTGCATCTATATTCAGTAATCTTTTTAGCCAAATTGATTACTAACTTCCGCTATATACCGAGCTCATGGATCAGTTCTTAAACTACCTTGCCAATTCAATCAGCATTCCAATACTTAACTTTGACAGGTATAGTAAATTTCGACTAGCATAGACTTCTTCCACTTAAGACAACTTTACCTAGTTATATTCTATCCATTTATTAATCTCCTCTAACCAATCAACATGCCATTTCTTCCATGTATTATTCGTAACATAAACTCAATTGATAATATTCGATTTTGCAGTCAAACTCGTCCATTCATTCTATTCAACAAGACAAAAATATTGCATAACCATCTCATCCAGTTTCACTTACATCTTTGTAACACTTGACTCCCATACTTCCATCATCTATTTTCCTCATGTCTTTCTTAACTTCAAAAGAAATAGATTGATTGAAAAGACACTATTAAGGATTATGGAGAAGTAAAAATTATTTGGATAATGGCGACAAGCCTGTAACTTCAGAAAAGAAAGGAAAAAATAAGAAAAACAAGCATGAACCAACCAAAGAAAGTATCGGTTAGATAAGTAAAACTTCAGGAAGTTAGTATTAATCGTATCTCCAAGTCTTAATAATAGAATGTAGGTAAACCCACAAATGTTGGTTTCAGTAAAACATGCAAAAGGGTGCTATATCAGGTAATTCAACATTGGATGTGTTACAAGACATTAGTGATGTATATGATCTAATTTCATTTAGGCATATCAGGATATTCATATCTGTATCAAGTACGCTAATAATACCCATGCCCATGAACTATGACACAAAGGCTATTTTTAGGGTAAAAACGTGAATTCAACTCGAAACAACAAGGTATTTAACAAAAATAACTACCTAGAGTACAGCTTCAAGTTTTACAGTTTTATGCATGAATCCTATCATTATAATACTTCTGTTGATTCAGCCCTAAACCATGGTCTCGTGATATTTGGTTTTTCTCCAATATGGCATTGAGTCTCTACCCCTTGCATCACATAGTATAACTTGCAATCTTGATTGTACATCTAGTGTGTCCTCGCTCAATTCCACTTCAAGGAAAACCATATGATGATTCACCAATCCCCAAGTAGTTTCACAAACAGCAACACATATACACAATTCATACCACATTTGAATACTCTAAACATCACTACACTACACACCGACCCTTGATTCTCATTTATCGCAATCACCAAACATTTTCAAAGAAATAAATAGGAAAATGGTATTATTGACTCTCGATTACACCATATTCAATTACTAGAGTTTATCGTATCTTACCTTAGGACGTTATATATTTTAAAGGGAGCATTTGTAAGAAGCTCAGCTTAGGAGATGGTTTCGAGTAGCAGTCCTGATAACCTTTCCATTTGAGCTTAGACACCTGTGGACGAAAATGTCCCTCGACTTACTTTAAGTTTAGGTTTACTGCCACTCATCTTAAGCCGTCCCCCGCCACCGCCGTCGTAGCCGGACTAAATTGAACCCCCCCCCCCCTCTCGCCAGATCTAACCGATCTCCCTAACCTAAGATCTGTAGGCCATGGGATGAACCCTAAACCTAAAAATCCCAAACCTAAACCTAATGCGAACCCCCCACCGCCGCTCGCGTCCGCTACCTCTGTCACCATTGCTCACGGCCGCCATCGCTGCTCGCGCCCTCCGCCTCCTTCATCTCTGCTCGAGGCCGCCTGCGCCTCCGCCGGACTTGATCTTCCTTTTCCATGGCTGGAGAGGAGGGGAGGTGAGGGTGGTCTCAAGATTAAAAAAAAAAATGGAAGGGTTTATTCTAATGTCCAGCTGGTTAGAAAGGCTGGAGCTTAAATGAAAAACTTCACTGGGTTTATCCTAATGTTGGGTTCGTTAGAGGGGTCGTAGGCTAATAACCCCTATTTTAAATAATGATTCAACTATGAGGTTTGCTCTTATCTTGCCTAAATCATCTTTTCATTGTAATCGGGGGCATGAATAAGAAATTCAAGTAGAAACATTTTCTAATACTCATCTTCTCTCTCTACATCTCTCAATCTTTCTCTCATTAAGGTACACGGCCCCAACATTTGGTATCAGAACTCTCGATCTAGATGGGGCCAAAATCAAAAAACGACTTCGGTTAAAGATTCCAACATCTTAGAATCGAAAGAAATGTTAAAGGAGCAAATGGAGGAGCGAATGAATGCATTCAAGGATCAGTTCGTCAGAATTAAAGACTATAATCGCACCCTCCAACTTCAAATGAATGGCGTCCAAGCTTTCCATCAAACACTCCAACAACACGAGAAACACTCAAAGAAAGATTCTTTGTCAATTGAGATCCCCCATACCATCTGGCCCATCGATTTGATCACGCACGTTCGTTTGGATTCTCCAAAATTCCATGAAGATGGTGCACTTGATTGGATTGCCAGAGTGAAACGATTTTTTGGTTATCATCAAACTGGGGAAGATGAAAAAAAAATTATAGCATCCTTTGATCTGGAAAAGGAGGCTTAAAGTTGGTTTGAATGGATAGTAAAAAATAAATCATTCTCTACCTGGAGCGAGTTTGTCACATCCATATTGTCGTGATTTGAGCCAACTAATTACGGAAACATCAATTGAACACCGACAAAGCTTTTCCAAACATCTTTTGTCAAGAAATATCAAGCCAAATTTGAAGATCTCTCTTACCAAGCACAAGGTTGGCCATCAAGTCTATTCCTAAATTGTTTTATTAGTGGCCTTTATCATGATTTGGAGACTAAAGTTCAAGAACACCAGCTGGAAACACTCTCTGAGGCAATCGCAATGGCACGATTTTATGAAGAAAAGCTTACACTTGAAAAAATCAATATCTTAAGCCAACCACTTCAACTGGGTTGTCCAACCCTCCTCCAATTAGACCCTTTACTCCTCTCGGGATGGAGGAACGAAGAAGGAAAGGCATTTCCTTAAATTGCGACAAGCAAATTAAGCTGGGTCATAAATACAAGCGGATACAACTACTTCTCCTAACAGGTGATTGGCCTAGGAAGATGTGTATGTTGAAGCGCCCGACTTGAGGACAAGTCGTATTTCAAAGGAGCATGAATGTTCATACTCTTGGTTACACCAGATCGAGTAACTAGAGTTTATCTAATCTTATCTTAGGAGGTTGTTTGTTTTAAATAATGATCTTGTGTGATCGGCTATTAGGTTTGTTCTTCTCTTGTTTAGGTCATCAATTTAAGGAAATCTCTCTCTCTCTCTCTCTCTCTCTCTCTCTCTCTCTCTCTCTCTCTCTCTCTCTCTCTCTCTCTCTCTCTCTCTCTCTCTCTCTCTCTCTCTCTCTCTCTCTCTCTCTCTCTCTCTCTCTCTCTCTCGGTCCCAACAGATACAAGAAAGCAATCAATCCTCTCTCAATTTCAAGGTCAAGGTCCCAACAGATACAAGAAAGCAATCAATCCTCTCTCTCTCTCTCTCTCTCTCTCTCTCTCTCTCTCTCTCTCTCTCTCTCTCTCTCTCTCTCTCTCCAAGGTCCCAACAGATACAAGAAAGCAATCAATCCTCTCTCAATTTCAAGGTCAAGGTCCCAACAGATACAAGAAAGCAATCAATCCTCTCTCTCTCTCTCTCTCTCTCTCTCTCTCTCTCTCTCTCTCTCTCTCTCTCTCTCTCTCTCTCTCTCTCTCTCTCTCTAGTACTAGTACTAGTTCTAGTTCAAGGTCAAGGTCCCAACAGATGCAAGAAAGCAATCAAGCTTATGGCTCTCCTTGTCCTATTCCTTGATTACTGCGATCAACAGAGTTCCAGTCGCAAGAGGATCCCATCTGCTTCAAACTCTCACATACCAAGTTCAAATTTGCAGATAATTATACTCCTTGAATTGAGAAGAATAAAAAAAAACAGAAAACATTTACCTCCTCAAAAGCACAGTAATCCATACATCAGGCATGGAACTGGTAGATTAGATCCAGCGAGGACTGCCGGCGTTCAAGTAGATCGACGGACGACGGCTCCTCCCCCCGGTCAGCGGCTCGCCCGCCCGGCCACGACGAAGACACCCGGCGCTTCCTCCGCTTGCTCTGGAGGACGCACTCCCGCATCCCTTCCTCCACCTCGTCGATGATCCTCGACCCATCCCCTCCTCCTCCTCCTCCTCCTCCTCCTCCTTCCCCTTCCTCCTCTCCCTCCCTGCAGTCGGACATCGGCTCATCCCCATCGCCGTCGGACGGAGGGGAATCGAGTTGGGCGAGGAAGGATCCCATCATCTGGTGCGCGCCCCGGATGGAGGCGAGGGCAGCGAGGGTTTGGGAGGGGTGGTCGGTAGCATCGGAGGCGGCGAGGTGCTTGGCGGATTGGGCGGCGTGCTCAAGGGCGGCGACGAGTGTCGTTAACGGCGTTGGAGCTTCTTTGGGTTTGGCAAAGACGCCGTTTGGTCTGTGCTGATGCTCGGCAACGGCGAAGTCGAGTTCCATGTCTGATCACCTTCGCGCGTGTGACGGGCAGCGTGACTAAATAACCAGATGCAGGAGTTATGCACGTGTTGCTATTTGCACCCATAAAATTACTCACCCCCAAAATCATGCACACATCCTAACTAGATTGTAATTCTCATTCGTTCCCCCATTTTGACAGTCCACCCAACATAAGGGTTTGCCTCCCCGTCCCTCTTCTCCCTGCGCCGGCCGACATCATCGTTGCGTCCTTCTCCTCCTCATGGACCTCATCCCCTTCTTCTTCCTCCTCCTATCCTCCTCCCTCTTCCTCCTCCCTCTCCTCTCTCTCTCACTTTCTTCTCCTTACTGTAGACATGTCAGTCTATCCCAATCTGCATGGTTGTTAGTTGATCCCGATTGATATGGACCACATTATATCAATAGGGAGCAACCAATAATCATGTCAGTAGGGAGCTACCAACACGTCTGCATCAATGAGGAGAAAGAGGAGAAGGGAGGGGAGGAGAAAGAGGAATAGCGAGGGAGGAGCAGGCAACGACAGTGGTGAGGTTTATGGGACCAGCGGGGTGATCGGAGTGGGAAGGAGGAGGAGATGGAGAGGAGGATGCACACAACGGTAACAACAATCAGAATTAGGAGGAGGACGCGGTGAGTTGTATGGGACCGATCGCTCCAGCTTTATAGGTAGTAGTGCTCATATCAATATATCTGGGATACTTCGGGGACATATTTGATATTTTCTTTTTATTAAGTTGGGGGTGCTAGTAATTTGTGCGGTGCAACTAGCAAAACCCACCAACAGGCTCTTGGCCTAGCGGTACTTCCTCTCTCCCATGTTGGAGAGGTTTCAATGTTCGCCCGCTATGGACACCTTGGAGCGAACTTTCCCTCAAGGCAGTTGTGCCTTGTTTGTGTGTGCAAATCCTGACCGTTGATGCCATGTTCAGCCTCATTGAGCCTATGCTCTAGTCCTCTAGCACCCTATCCTCTAAAAATAAAAAATAAAATATAAATAGCAATACCCTTTTTTGATCCTGTATTCGTTTACTCAACGAGATCCATACTCATTTTAATTTGGATATAATATTTGCAACTATTCTCCATCTCCGTTGCCACCCTCTTCGAATTGAAAAATACTTGGTGTGTCCCAAAGCTTTAGTTTTCAAGTACGTACCACCAATCCGCCTCCTACTCCTTCCCTTCCTTCTCCTTTATTCTCGTCGAAAACCTAGCTTGTCGCCATCAGGCAACAATCGATGACGCTGAGGCATGCACACAGGGATGGAGGGGTAGTAAAGCACATCGACAGCAGTAGAGAGGTAGGGGGCGAGCACCGGCAAGGATGACGATGGAGTGGCAGTGATCATAATTTTGTTCCCCTGGAACACATCGGTCATTTTCAATTCAAAGTTAGGAGGTACTTGGAAAATAATGTGGTGAAAATATAAACGACTGGTAATTTTTACCAATGGGTTGTGCCCGGTTAAGATCCCAACTTTGTTCCGACTCTACCCAAATATGTTGGATGTTTTTTTTTTGCAAAAAAAAATATTTATATGTTGGTTTCCTTTTGATAACAATTTTTTAAAGGGGTTATTAACGTTAGCTCCATAAAAATGTTTCCTTTTAACGTCAAGGGTATGTAGAGTTTCAACTTAACGTTAAGCTTCTGTAGTAAGACTTTGGCTAACTCGAGCTCTTCTCCCGTGCATATATAATAACAAAAAATTTTAAATGATAATTTTACCAATATAGATAAAGTGCAACAATCATAGCAAAAGAGTAACAATTGATAAAGAGCAAAAATCCGTTAGTTTCTGCTAACGCGAGCTCCTGCTGCCACGCACATGTAATAATGAAATTGTTTAAATGATAATTTTAGCCCTACATATAAACTGTTACAATCGTAGTAAAAAAGTAACAATTGGTAAAGAGTAACAATCCTTTAGCAAAGAGTAACAATTTGATATGGAAAATACCTTAAATTGTCGATTGATTGTAGCGGTATTTTTACTCATATGATCATAATATGTTTTTTTTTGTGACCAAAAATGCTTTTAACTATACCGAACCAAGTTGATTATATCTCGCATATAATGAGTAACAATTGGAAAAAAAATGAGTAACTGTTTGGTCGGTTGTCATAATTTTTTTTTTTATGAAAATATACAGAAAAAAAAAATTCAACTTGTTTTATGATTTTAAATCGAGAAATTTAGAGTGATTTCAATTGATTTTCATGTGAAAAATGATTCATGTTAGGTTGATGGTAAGAAAATATAAATTTGATGAACTTGGGATGGACGTTATTTTTTTTTTTTTTTATTTGGTTCGACAGGATTTTAGGAGAAAGCTATTGCAATATAGGACTTGTATGAACCGAACTAAATTGAAACAGTGGGATCTAACATGTTTTAGTCTTAAAAACAGTCCAAATAATTTGGGTTCAAGATGATGTAAGGTGTGGTTCAGGGATAATTGGTTGACGCATGTCAAGTCACCTTGCCAGCACATGACAACCTGTCTCGCTCTCTTTTCTTCCCTTAAAGGCCACGGTCTAATCTCTTTCTCCCTCCTCACCGGCAGTGGTTGCTATCGTGCCTGGGGTGAGATGCACCGATCAGTTGTGGATGTCGTCAGAGTGGGGTATGATACATCGGCTGAAGGCTCCATTGCCCTCCATCCCCACCCCTTTCCTCACCGACAGTGGCTATCATCAGACCTAGTGCGATGCACCAATCGGTGATGGTTGTTGTCGGACTATGGTGCGATACACCGGCCGGAACCCCATCTCCTTTCTCACAGCGATGGCTACCATCAGGCCTGGGTGTAATGCACCGATCGATGATGGCTACCATCTGGCCAAAATGCGATACACCGGCCGGAGATGTCTTATGTGCTGGCAACATAAACCCCCGATGCCCTCCAATGATAGCATCTCTGACACCAGTAGCTCCCTCTTTTCCTCCTCTTTTTGCATCACGAGAGCCGCCATAGCTTCCCCTACCCGTCGCCCAACATGTTCGGTAGTTCGGTGCCAAACATGTTCTGTACTAAACTACCTAACATGCTAAATGATATTCAAACGTTAACTATCGAATATCGCTCAACATGTTCATTAGTTCAATGCCGAACATACTGAGAGGGGAGGCAGAGGCAACGACGGCCCCTGCGATGGAAAAAAAGAATAGGGGGAAAGAGCAGAGGCGACGAGGAGAGGCCGTGGAGTCGGAAGTAAGCAGCGGAGGAGTCGGTGATATACTGGTGACGAAAGTGCTAACGATGAGGCGATAGGGTGTGCTTGTCATACCCCCACAGCAAAAATGATAAACCGGATGGAAGCGGTGTAAGAGGACACAATTTTGGGGTGGTGAAATAAAATTCCCACCATATACCACCGGTCCATCTATAGCATAAACACAACCGGCAATGGGGCAGGTATGGAAATTGATTTTTATGATTTTTGAATAGACCTGTTTCTCTAACAATAGGAATTTAGCGCCTGTTTGGATATGCTCCAATTCCAGGATTTAGGGATTCTAGAAACCCGGAATCCCTAAAAGAACAAAGAGCCTGTTTGGATAATATCCGATCCCAAAAAGTGTTTCTGCGGAGAGTCCAAAATGTACTTCCGAGAGCTATTTTTCTGGAGCCCAAAATCGAGGCTCCGGGCTCCAGAGCTCTTTTTTAGGATTTTGGGATTCCAGACTTCTAAAATCCCAGAATTAGAATCCTATCTAAACAGGACCTTAAAACCCGAACCCTGACACATTGCCTTCCCTACTCAACATGGAGGGTGGCAGCATCTTCCCAACTCTTTTAACTAAAATTAGTGTCACATTTCACGAATAATCTGATAAATTTTCATTCCATTTAAAAAAAAAAATCATCTATCCGCAAAATTCATTAAGGTTTGGATATAGATATCCAATTAGAACAGACATCTCTAATACCCAAGGATAATTTTTTGAGGAACCATTAACAAGTACCGAAAACCAAGCAAGTGAAGACTAACCATCAACCAAAATCCATCTCCATATATTTCGAAGTAATCACACGTAGCCATATACTACGAGTGGCAACGGGTACGGTTTAAAACCAAAAACCACAGTAAACCGCACCACATAAGTCGTCCATCAAGCTCCTCCATTTAATTTATGCTCCACCACCCCCAGAGATTAGCAATCCACACCTCAGGCTTCTTACAATCAATCAAGACAACCAAAAATACAATTAGAGGTGCTTTACCGATTCCGATCTACTTTCTTTTTTCCCTTTAACTTCCTTTAATCAGTCCCAAAGTGTTCTTTCAATAACTCTCACTAGTCCTCAACAAAAGAACATTGTCATATCCACAAAAGAAGAATTGCTTCAACATTCCTTCCCTACAGTGTATTTTGGAAATTGAGCTCCACTTATAATTGACATTTACCTAATGTAATTATAACTTTTGAGGCAAAATAATAAGGGGACTTAGTGAGAGGTCCCTCACAAAGAGATTGGTTTAGCCTAAGGACTTTGAAATGCTGCGGACGAAAATGCCCTCCATGGCATTTCAAATTTTCTTTTCACATGCAATCGAACCAGTAAACCGCTTCCACCCTCCCCCCTCTCCTGCACCTAACCAACCCCCCCCCCCTCCCCCCGATCGAACCTAATCTACATGCCATGGGATGAACCCTAGACCGATCCCTAGACCTAACCAAATCCGAGCCACCGCCGCTTGCAAGGTCGCCAGGGTCGAGGTTTGGGTCGTCGAGGTCGCCAGGTAATCGAGCTCATCGGGGGTCGAGCTCGAGATCGCCGCTCCGGAGAGAGATGGGGGAGGGGATTAGTTTCGGATATGTCAGGAAAGCGCAGGGGTCTTAGGCAATATGAAACTTTGGTAGGTCTTGTAGGCGGGGTGGATCTGTTTTCAGGGACCTTAGGCACATTAGCCCAAATAATAACGTACCATAAAACCTAGCAAAAGAAAATCAAGCATCAACCAAAATCCATCTCAGTAAATTAGATCAGGGCCATGTAGAACTTTGGATCCTGATGTAATTTATACATGTTATTCATCAAGCCAATCAAATACAAATCTTTGGGCCCACCTCCAGCTTAGCAGGAAAGCCGCCAAATGGGCACCTCCCTAAAGAGAGGATCTAACAAGGGAAATTATAATCCACTAATTACTCCCTCTCCTTAAAAAAAAATTCATCAAGCTCCTTTGTTATTGAAACCCTTGGTATAGACATTTGTCTAATATTAAAGAAAATTTTTTGAGGAATCATTAAGTATCGAAAACCTAGCAGCAGAAAATTTAACCATCAAAAAAATCCAAAATCCATCCCATCTATATCTATACTATATACTAAAACGGAAGCCTCTCTCCCAGGTTGTGACACGTGGACGTCTTTTAAAGAACCATAATCATTCTTCCATGTGTGAACACGGCTCAATTTTAAATCCTATTAAAAGCCTACCATAAAGATATTAAAACACTAATTCAATGGCATTTAATTATCATTTGATGTTAATCTCTCCCCCTCTCTCTTTCTCTCTCTAACAAGTGAATCACACTCACTTTAGATTTCATACTTCTTCGAACAGTTGTGATGTCATCTGTGCCAAATGGCTGTGCATCAAGCTCATCTGGGCATTGCCCGAGTTTCTTACTAGGATATATACTAAAATGGAAGCCTCTCTCCCATGTTGTGGCATGTGGACATCCATTAAAGAGCTAGAATTCTTCTTTCGTGTGTGAACACGGCTCTCTTTTAAATCCATTTAAAAACCTACCATAAAGATGATAAGTTTTCATTCAATGATAACTAATGATCATTTGATGCTAATCTCTCTTTCTGTCTAACAAGTGAATCACACTTTCACACTTCTTCGAACAGTTGCGATGTCATCTTTGCCAAATGGTGTGCATCAAGCACATTCGGGCATTGCCCGGGTTTCTTACTAGTATTTATACTAAAATGGAAGACTATCTCCCGTGTTGTGACACATGGACGTCTTTTAAAGAGCTAAAATTCTTCTTCCATGCTCTTTTTTAAATCCATTTCAATCCTACCATAAAGATGATAAATTTTCATTCAATGGCTTTAATGGTCATTTGATGTTAATCTCTCTCTCTCTAACAAGTGAATCACACACTTCAGATTTCACACTTCTTCGAAAAGTTGTGATGTCGTCATTGCCAAATGACATACATCATTCACATTCGGGCATTACCCGGGTTTCTTACTAGTGTATTCCATAATGGAGACTTAAAACTTCAGATGGTAGCTCACGAGACATATACATGTTCACAGCCAAAGCTCAAAAAAAATACGTCTACAACTTAAGTGAGCATTACTGCAAACATAAACAAGAAAATTATCGATTATGCATTAGCCTTCAATCTATACACTATGATCCCCAAAAAACATGAACATCCAAATTCATGGTTCTCCATGCCAGTACTCCACATTTTCTTTATCAAAGTAATCAAATATGAACACTTGGGTCCATCTCCAGCTTACGAGGATAGCAGAAGTGAAAATAGGCACCCCCATAAAGAGATGATCTAACAAACAAGATTTGAAAAGAAAATTATACAATTTCCCTTACGATGTGAAACTAATTTGGGTGAAAAGCAAAGGGAAGAAGATAATGTCACCTACCAATTTGAAACACATTCATTACTTCCTCCCCGAAAACCCCTCATCAAGCTCCTCCATTCAATTTATGCATACATCATGAGAATCAAAGCCTTCAGGTTATCAGTCTTAATCAACTACATTCATGGTAATGACACCAACATTCACTTGGAATACAGACATATACCTCATCT
Organism: Chamaelirium japonicum; assembly: GCA_947650365.1. Taxonomy (NCBI): domain Eukaryota; kingdom Viridiplantae; phylum Streptophyta; class Magnoliopsida; order Liliales; family Melanthiaceae; genus Chamaelirium; species Chamaelirium japonicum. Next base: position 43,240,137 of record OX393550.1, read on the forward strand.
AAAGATAACTTTTGAGGAACCACCACATACCGAAAACCTAGTAACAGAAATGAAGCATCAAATGAAAATCCATCTCCATATATTCCATCATGGCTGTGTAAAAGTATGGAGGCTAGCTCACTTTCTCATAGTCATATATAGGGATCAAAATTACAAACACCATCAACTTCTTTACTTGAGCATTTATAAAATCATAAAAAATAAGGAACCTATTGATGATGCATTTGCCCAGAATCTATACTCGTTGGTTCTTAAAATTGTACTTCCAAGTTCCTTAATTTCTCTACGTACCAACACGTACTTCACATTTTCTTACATTTCAATTATCAAGTAAATCAAATTTAAATTCATACCACCTCTAGCTTATGGATGAGGACCGTGAAAATGAGCAGTGCCTTAAAAGAGACAATCGAATAAAAAAAAATTGAGGGGATATTTCTTTTTCAGATTATTCTTGATATGAAACTAATTTTGGAGCAAAGGGAAGAGCATGTCACTCTCCCATGTGAACAAAACAGCTATTACTTCCTCACCCTAAATGGCTAAATCCCTATGCAAGCTTCTCAAAAAAAATTAATACATGCTTTATGTTTGGTCATCATCCATTGACCCCCCAAAGATGGTCCATTCCTCAAACTTTCTACCATCAATCTAGATCACCTAAATACAATTAGAAAGCCTTCCACTGTCGTTATGACTTGTGACAGACAGTTGTCCCATCTATATTTCTGAACCCATTAACTTCCTTTTAGATCACTGCTGAAGTGACCTTTTATTCCTTCTCTCCTAGATGTCTTACAAAAGAATTGTGTCACATAACAAAATATAACAAAAGGAGATAAGTCTACATAATTCCATCCCCAAAGTGTAGATTTGGAAATCAAGATCCACCTATAGTAGACATCAACAAATTTAAAGATACCTTTGACGAGCAATTAACAAGTACCCAAAACCAAGCTAGAGAAACTTAACTATCAATCCAAATCCATATATTCCATTATGGCCATGTAAAGCTTCAGATGCAAGCTCATGTAGTCATACAACTTTCATCGTCGAAGACATAAACATCATCCACCTTCTTGAGTAATGATGCAATCATAAACAATGAGAAAAATAAATGAAAATTTAGCGCCAATCTATACACTTTGATCCCCAAACAACAGCAAGATCAAAATTCATCAGTCCCTCTACCAACAATTCGCATTTTCTTATACTTTTATCTACAAGCTAGTTAAATATAAATTCTTGGGTCCACCCCATCTTGAGGATGAGTCATGAAAATGGGCACTTACCTAGACCTTAAAGAGATGATCTACCAAAAAGAACTTTTATTAGATTATATCCTAAATATGTGAAATTGTTTTTTTGTTTAAAGAAAAAAGGTATCACCCTCCAATTTGAACACGACGTTTATTACTTCATCCCCATAAAACCCCTCATCAAGCTCCTCCATACAATTTATACTTCCCAACAATCCACGCCTTCAAGATCATTCACCATTCACTCCACCTCCTAGAGCTCGACTATACACACCCCCAAACTTCTTACCTTCCTTCCAGATGAACTATAATACAATGCAAAACCCTTTCACTTTCAATCATCATGTCATAACTTATAAAGAAAGTAGAAACTGGCAATCTTATCTCTTTTCTGCCCCTTTTAACGTCCTTTTAATCCACTAACAAGATGTTCTCATCATATCTCTCATTAGTCCTCTCAAAAGAATTGCATTATTTTAGTTTACTTTTTGTAGGGCAGAAGAAAGAAAGAAAGAATAGCATTATAACAAAAGATGACAAAAAGAGAGTCAGCTTACAGATGCTAAAACCCTTTGTCATGATTACAACATCCATTCCGCTTACCCCATGAGTGCAAAATTCAGTTCCTATAGTGTAGATTTGGAAATCAAGATCCACCTAGAGTAGACATTTACCTAAAATATAAAAGTAACCTTTTGAGGAACTTTGACAAGTATCTAAAACCTAGCAATTAACCATCACCATAATTCGTCTTCATATATCCCAACATGGCCATGTAAAAATACGAATGCTAGCTCACAGTCATATACCTATTTCTAGGTCAAGATTACAAACAACATCCACTTTCTTACTTGAGCATTAATGCAATCTTTAACTATAAGAACACTATAAATGATTCATTTGCCTTACACAAAAAAATGTGAACATTCAAACTCAAGAATACCTCCATTGATGTTTTAACATTTTTATCAAGCTAACCAAACATAAATCCATGAGTCCACCTCCAGCTTAAGGATGAGCTCCATGGAAATGGGCACGCCGCACTGCCTTAAAGAGGTGATCTTACAAAAAGAACATCGGAAGGAAAAAAAAAAGTTATCAAATTAGCCTACAATGTGGAAATAACTTTGAGTGAAAAGTAGAGGCAAAACCATGTACCCTATGATTTAAGCACAATGTTTATAATCTTCGCCATAAATCAGTTATCAAACTCCTCCATTCAATTTATGCATACTTCCCAATAATCCAAGCATTCCAGTTTGTTCAGCATCCCCTCCACCCCTTAGAGATCAGCTATCAACACATCAAACTTCTCACCATCAACCTAGATCACCTAAAATACATTTAAAAAACTTTCCATTCATCAATTCCCCTTTTAACTCCTTTTGATAGACTCCCAAACGGTGCTTTTAATGCTTCTCTTTCATGAGTTCTTAATTAAAGCACAATAAAATGACTACCTAAGCCACTAAATGGGTGTGAGTTCCATTCCTTGTAGAGGCGCGAGTTGAGGTCAATGCCTAATCCTAGGTACTCTCCCCGTCCTTTTTTTGAAACTCCACTAGAATGTGACTAATGATCGACTAAACCTTCCTTGAATCCACTATCCTCTATAGTTTGAGTTAAGAATCCAAAATTGTGAGTTTCTGAACAAATTCATATTTCCTTCATTACACCTTAATTTCAGTCATGGATACGCCAACTATATTTTCTAATCTAAATAATTTGGCCCCTATCCTGATCAATTAGATCATGAGTATGACTTGATCAAAAAATTGGTAAAGTATTTTCTCTAACTAGGAAAGGATACCTCGCCCACATCTCTCTATAGACCGATCAAGTATCAGCAAATAGGTCCCATCTCGAAATCCAAAGCCAATCCATGTATAATTATTAGACGGGAGATATCAGTTGAAGTAATCCTATACTCTTCAATGACTGCATGTTCTGTATATTATCTTCTAGTAATTCAACCACACAAACTTCCTAAAGCAGCTTTAACATCCTAACCACTAAATTTACGGAAACAAATACACGGATAATAGGATGAGATAACAATAAAAAAGGAGCCATATGACTAATATGTGGCTCCATTTAGACTTTGTCAAGCAATAAACCTTACGGCATTTAGGAATTTAAATTTAAAATGTAGGTATACAATCAAATCGGACAATACCATCACAATTAAGAATAAGATCTCACATCCTATGTGGATGATCAATACCATAATGATACTATGTTATCAAGCTCCATGAAGATTGTGGTGCAACCGTGCAAGTCTAGTTCATCTTGCTTGCTTGTAATTTGACAAAAATAAATGTAGGCGACAAACACAGAAAATGGAGCAGTATAGCAACTCTCATTTCATCAATCATTGGGGGGTCATCAACCAGGATACTTAAAATTATCTTGAAATTTTTTTTGTATCCAGTAAATTGAGATACGACAAGTACAAAAGTTAACTGCAGGATACAATGTCTCAACTAGATGAAGCCAATTAAATTAATTTTATCATGAATAATGAGGTTATGCACAAATAAAATTATAATTACCTAATTTACAAACCAAGATATAATCGATTTAAAATAGAATCCTATGGACAGGAAGTTATGACTTATGAGTACAAAAGACCCAATCCTTACTGATACATGAAATGAGTTCAAACCGAGCAGTGAGTTTGTAACTGGTTGATTGTCCCCAAAACACAATCGACGCCTAGCCTTAGTGAGACTGATTCAATCCAACCCAAATCCTAAATAGAAAAAGTACATAAAACCATATTAACCCAGGCTAATAAAACCAGACACACCACAGCTAAATAATATGTTACATACGGACAAATGGACAATATGCAAGCAAACACGCAAGGGCAAGCAAACACATACTTACATATCAAAATTGCTTTATAAATTTGATATACGATTAATTAGTCTTTTCAATCTTGATAATGGCATCTACTACTTCAAAGCATATAATCAACGTGAGTGTGCACTTGATAAGCGATGTAGGAATATGGTTCAAAAACTCGGTCGATATCGAGTCATATCGGCCGGTTCATTTCAGTTCTCTACAAACCACGACCGATACAAGGATCGATATTGATAATGGTCCTGACTCAGCCGAGACCGATACACCCACCCACCCCACCCCCCCGGGGGGGGGGGGGGTTATTGACAATATAGTTGTGAGTCCAAGCTATATTCGTCTGGCGCACAGCCATGGCCCCCAACAGCTGACTTTGTTGCCTATGTGTGTGCGCGCACATTATTCCCCATTTATTTGTCGAGTCGTATCAACCAATGCCGAGTCGAATTGCCCGGCGGCCCGGCCCGGCCCCAATACTGAGATTTCAAACCTTGTATGGGAATGTTATTGCGCATTCCATCTATTTTGGCCGAGTAGTATCGACCAATACTAAGTCATATTGCCTATACTAGCCCTGATACCGAGTTTTCAAACCTCAGACGGGGAAATTATTTCACATAAGTTATTTGGCATATAATTCCTGACACAGATGAATGCAATGCTTCAATCAAATCTTGCTTCCTACCCACTTCCTCTAGATTCTTTCCTACAGAGTTGCTCCCTGGTTGGAGGAGCTGAACCTGAGAAACCAACAAGGCAGGTCTTCCTGCCGACCAAACACCCTTCCAGGTTTCTTGGGAGGCACCTCTCATTCAAGGTTGCCATTAGTTTTGCTAGCATCATGTGACACAAGTAATGAAAAAAGCATGTGTTTTCAATCAAGAAAGGGTCTGCTTCTTTAATGAATTCTTGGCAGGTGGAATTATTTCTGATTTCCCACAAAAAAAAAAACATCTAAGCAAAAATAATAATCAACTCAAAAACATGATTCACAATTAAACCAGGTCTTATAAATTCCAATAAAACCCACAACAGAAGTCAACCAACATAGATTAAATCCTCTGGAAGCAAGCAGAACATATAGGAAGCAAGCAAAAGCCTCTGGTAGCAGAACGGTCCGAAACTTTCTAAAGAGTTACAAATCGATTTGAGTCTATGATTCCAAGCAGATACCTAGATATGGCAGATTAGGCCCTACGGCCCTGGAATCCGCCGGGGCGGGTGGCGTAGACCGGGGCGGCGGGGGTTTCGGATTGCTTCTCGACGCCGGGGAGGTCGGCCATGCCGAGAGAAGCCAACATCTCCATGGTCTCCTTGTCGACCTCGATGGAGTCGATCTTGATGGCGGACTCGTCGGGGACGAAGTCCATGCGGCGCTCTCGCTCCTCCTCCTGGAGCTTGAGGGAGATGCCGCGCACGGGGCCGCGCTGGATCCGCCGCATCAAGTGGGTGGAGAATCCGGCGATCTTGTTCCTGAGCCGCTTCGACGGAATGATCGCCACCTCCTCCAGGATCTTCTTGTTGGTGTGGAAGTCCAGCGTCATCCGCGAGTAGTACCGCTCGATCACCTGCCGGGACGACTTCTTCACCGTCTTCGTCCTCACGCGACCCATCGCCGCCGACCACGAGGAGATCCGCCGCCGCTTCTTCGAGGGCTAGGGTTAGGTTCCCCCGCTCTGCTCCTCTCCCGCTCGGCCTTAACAGCGCTAGGGTTTTGGCCGCGGACTAAAGAGAGATTATATAGTCGAAACGGGTGGTCGAGATTTAGAGTGAGTAACTTAGGATAACGGTGTCGAAATGGGCGTCGCAAAACTTTAACGGCGCTTATAAAGATGGGCCCCAACATAAACCCAAGCCCGTGGTTGTTCTGTCACGCTTCCAATTCGTGTTCAATTAGGGGGGGTGTTTTTTTTTTGAGAAGTTTTATTCATACCCCAAAAATCTGTAATTAGCCAAGGGCTGGCAATTTCGGACCCGACACGAAGTTAGCGGGTCTGGGTCAGGCTAAACGGGTTCGGGTCGTAAATGGGATGACACGATAGACCCGTTTAATAAACGGGTCGGGTCTGGGTTTAGGGTCTGGGCACGGTAGACCCGGGAAGACCCGTTTAGTATTCAACGGGTCGTGTTGGGTCGGGTCGGGTCTACACACAATCCGATACTATAATATATAATACCAGCGGATCTTTCGGGTCAGGTCGGGTCGAGTCGGATTGGATCGGATCGGGTCAACTGAATAGACCTGGGTGGTAAATGGGTCTTATCGGGTCTACCTGTTTATTAGCGGGTCGGGTACGGGTTTAGGATCTAGACACGATTAGTTAAACGGGTCAGGTCTGGGTCTAGGGGTTTTGGACACGACACCAAACTAGACACGACACAAACCCGACACGACACTGCCCCCCCCCCCCCCCCCCCCCCCCCCCCCGGTTTCCAACAAACGTAAACACATCCTGTTTATTTTTTATCATACCCCACTCCTGTTCCAAAAATACCCTTTCCTAGCTCTTACACCCCACCTTCAATACACCCCAGTTAAATGGCACGCCTCACCTTGATTATACCCCAATTATCCTTTAAATATATCCCAATTATATGCACTCTTGAACACACCCCACTCTTAAATAAACCCCATTCAGTTGGTTGGTACTTGAGGACACAGGATCACTGAGATCTCTCTACGCTTTCATTTGCTCCTACCCTCAGTGCAGCCCTGCCGTCTTACAAAAATCCTGCCATCGGTACCGCTATTGATGACGATGACGTCACATCCCCACTGCTGCTGTCGCTGCCGATGAGGATGACGATCAATCAAAGGGTCTTTAGGTTTATTTGGATTTAGGGTACAAACGAAAAGGGTATAGTCGGTATTCAAATTTAGTTGAGTAAGTTATTAAGAAATGGAGGAGAGACCGGGGCTAATTACAGATTTTTGGGGTATGAATAAAATTTTCTCTTTTTTTTTGGGTTTTTTACAAAACAACCACTGTAATTTTATTTATTTACATATAAACCTCTGTAAAGTAAATATTTACATATAAACCCCTTAAATCATCCAATGTTTATATATCGACCCCTATAGTTAGTCGGCATCCAAAATGAATGAATATTTCTAAAGTATTCCTTCATTCGACTGTTATTTTATTAATCTAAAGAGGAAATAACCAATTTACCCATGGTTTTAATTACTTAAAATGACATATATTTATTGAACATGGACTTAATCCAAAACAAACACAAGCATAACCCAAATCTAACTTGGACATAATCTGAAGAATTCTCACATTGAACGGGTATTTACAAAGTTTAGGTAAAAGATCAATGATGAAATAAAAAATATTCTCTCATTTTGGATGTCAGCTAACTGCAGGGTTCAATATGTAATATTTGAATGAATTGAGGGGTTTATATATAAATATCACTTTTATAGGTGTTTATATGTAAATAGAGAAGATTATAGGGGCTGGTTTGTAAAAAAACCCTCTTTTTTAAGGACAATAAGGGGGTGTTAGAGCAACTCCAACTAGGGGTGTAAAACGGGCCAGGCCCGGCGGTACTTCGGGCCAGGCCGGGTCGGGCTTAGAGATGTCAAGCCTGGATAGACTCGTCGAGCCGGGCCGGGTTTGGACTAAAAATAAGATATTTTAATTAAAAAAATATATATTCAACATGGTTTGAAGGCTTAACCTCTACATGGGTTAAAAAAACTACAGCCACTGCACTATTATTTTTTATGTCATATGTACCCAGTCTATAGATATATATATAATAAGTACATAGTAATTATATTAATCAATCAAAACAAAAATCCAATATTTGTAATACATCAATACTGAAAATATGTAAACCAATCCAGATAAATACTTAAAGAATTATAAAATAAGTTTTCGAAATCATAATAAGTCAATCACGAAAAAACGTTTTACCAAACATGCTCTTCGCATGCCCCTGGTAACACCATGAAGAAATCCGTCTTCTTGGAGTCCAACAATAGAAACTCAACTGCATCTACTTTGAAATTTTTATCTAATTCTTCGATCTTCATCACTTTATCCATCAGCTTATTGACTTCCACATTTTTCGATGTGGTCTGAATAGCACTATTTCAATACAAACATCATCGCAGCCGTCCGTTACAATTGAAAACCCATGCATCAGACCCGGACCAAACCCCTGCACTTGATCCAAGCCAACCGCTCAGCTATCTCTTTTAAATCCCAACCGTCCATGCAGCACCATCACAGGTGTCCTGTGCAAGCCCACGCAGCCGTCCGTGTACTCCCGCATGCAGCTGTCCCTTGATTCCTTGCATAGGAGCTGTTCATACACCCGACCAAGCCTAGCCGTCCCTTCCGTTCGGACTTAATCGCAGCCGTTAGTGCACCTACAACCCATGCAAAGCCCAGACCTCTCTTTTCTATGAACCCGGCCAGCACCATCTGATCCAGCCCCATTGCCGAATCACAACCGTCCGTATTAAATCACACCGCCCGTGCACCGAGAAGCCATGAGCCTGTGCCCAGCTCTCTCTCTCTCTCCTTTTCTCGATCTCTCTCCTTCCCACCGGACCTAATCGCAGCCGTCCACTTTAATCACAACCGCCCGTGTCTCTCTCCTCCTACGAACCAGCGGCCCAGCTCTCCCGTTTATTTCTCTCTCTACCCCGAGATCACAGCCATCCGACTTCCTCTCTCTCTCTCTCTAAACCGAATCCCGGACGTCTCTCTCTCTTCTCTCGATCCCGTTTCTTTCTCTCTCACCGACCCATGCTACCATGCAGAATGCATCACAGTCGTCCGGTGTACCTGATCACCTCCGTGCCTCTCTATCTCTCGAGATCTCTCTTTCCTTTTCTCTCTCTTCCTACTTTCTCTCTACAAACCCGAACGCCCAGCTCCCTGGTTTTTCTCTCTCTAAAACCGAACTTCTCTCCTCTCTCTTTCCTTATATCTCTCTCCACCCGATCGTTTCTCTCTCTCTTCATTACCATATCCGAGACCCACGACCCATCTTCTCTCTATCCCGTTCTCTTCTCTCTCTAAATCCCTCACGATCTCTCATCCGAACGTCTCTCTCTCTCCTTGCCTAAACCGGACCCCCTCTTCTCTATATATATAGGGGTGGCCGAACTTAACAAAGGGGATGAACCATTAGCCGGACCAACCGAACCTTCATCATCTACCACCACCCGGACCATCACCCCGAACATCATCACACCACCTCCGAATCCGAATCCCGAACTTCATCCACCACGAGCCGGACCATCACCTCATCACCACCCGGACCATAATCACCTTCCACCATCTCCGGACACACGAGGCTTGCTCCTTCACCAACCGGGCCGGACCATCTTCATCAACGCCACACACCATCGTCTCCGAGCCACGCTTCACCGTCGCCAAATCCACGCCGTCACCGTCATCGCACGTCGTCACCATCGCCGGAAGCCATCATCCACGAGCGCCATCCTTCGTATTTCTTTAATGGAGTTTGCTTGCACTTATGCTTCTATGTTAAACTCTATGAACATGCACAGCTAAACCCCTAGCTAAGGCTATGGGGGATGCCTAGTAGTTATTATGTGTTTCTTTGATCAGTAATAAAGTTTTAATTTTCGTATGATTGAATCCTATATGAATGACACTATTCTAAGATGTATGGCATCTAGCTTGCAAATTTGTTTGATTTCGTATTGACTCCGGGCATACGTAATGCTTGCGAATCCCTGTGGCTTGATGACACGAGCTTCACGAGTCTCTCGTCATATGCTTTTTAATCTATTTTAGTATGATAGATGTATATCTTTAGAAATCGATGCATGTGTACAAGTCCTTTTGATTGCACATCGACTCCGGGCATGTGCAATGCTTAAAGACCTCTGTAGCATGCGTCCGAACTTAATTTTCATGCTATCATCATATATAGTTACTGATCAAAAGAATACATAAGATATTACTAGGTTGAACCCGGATGCCTTAGCCTCATCTCCATCGTAATCGCCTTTAATTAATTGCAATATTTAGTTCTAGTTAAATTAGTAACGTAGCTTCATCATTCGTGCTCCACTCTCAGTGGAAAACCCTGATTTGCACTTACGTTCACGCACTGTCATCACATTAGTTCCCATTAGTCCTTCAGTCCCTGTGGAATCGACCTCGGACTCACCGAGATTACTACTTCGCTACACACCCTATACTTGGGGTTAAATTGCACTTTTTAGTCCCTTTATTAGGACTACTTAAAGTTGTAGCAAGTACCAATACTCAAACAAAAAAGATATTCATAGAATTCTAGAGTATATTATTTCAGTGATAATATTCATTTTATATTAACATAATAATTTCATCTCTTTTTATATTTTATTTCTTATTTGGCTCGAGATTTGTGACTTTATCCACCTGCTTATTTGAATCTTGATCCTCAATATTAATTTCTGGCTCATTTTCTGACATATCTGTCAAACCGACAGTCATGATAAAATTATAGAGTATACAAATGCCTATATAACATTTACATATATCTTGATATCAAAAATATATTAAGTCTTTAACATGGCCAAACGTTTCTTTATCAATCCAAATACATGTTCGATAACGTTGTGACGCAACAAGTGATGATAGTTAAACAACTATTATGTATTTATAGGGCATGTCCTCTACGCTCAGATCTATGATATCTGACTCCGTAATATGGAGTAAAAAATCATGGATATAATGCCTATAACCAGCATCTACTAGGTAGTACTTACCTATATTAATAAAAAAAATATCATGATAATTCATAATATAATTAGCACTCATAAATATTAAAGTTTTATATGTATTTACCTGTAAGAATTGTTAGCTTTGTTGGGTTATCTTTTTAACACCTTTTAATTCCTTGTTGATCATTCCCATCTAGTCAAAACATACGTGAATTTCATATCAAAGTAATGATGTCATGACCTTGTTATTATAACTTTTTGTTATAATTTTATATCGAACCCTATTGCTGTCATAACTTTTTATAAAATTCTTCATTTTCTTATTCTATATCTTAGTGATCTTTTGGAGATATCATTGCTGGGATATAAATATCAATGGCTCCAATATAATTATAAAGATAAACAATATAAATGTTAAAGTTAAAATATATTAAAATTTATATATATTTTTTATATTAAATAATAATTTAATATTAAGATATTTTCTTAATATCTCAAAGTAATGGTGCCATGCCATTGGAGGTCTAGGTAGCATTGTTATAATTGTTGGACTAGGTTGCTAAACAAAATTACTATATAGCTTTATAATTATCCATAAAATCAGAGTAAATTGACGATAGACTGTGGATACAGATCTACAAAAATCGAATTTAACAACCCTCATCCTATTATTGTGTCCAAAAATATATAAGAACATGATAACTTGTTCCTCTACATCGACATGGTGTGAATCTTTAAAACCTTTTTATTTTACCTCAACAAGTTGAATTTTTTTTCCTTAGTTCAAACATAATTGATCGTGTATAGTTTCATTATATTCATACAGTAAGCTTTTGATAAAACTATGTTGTCGCTTAAATAATGACTATAGAGGTAAAGTCGCAGTATATGTATAAAGTTTGTGTTGTCTCTTGAGATCATCTATTGCTTATTTTCTCACTAAAAGCCAGAAACAAGGAGAGAGATTGATGATTAAATTCACAGATGATAGATCAAATATAACTTATTAATCATACCATTATTTTTGAATGTGGCTATCTACTTGAATGATATAAACAAAATAATATACTATATGATATGATAGTAATGAATATATATAATGAATATGACATGTACATCAATGCATACACCTGAATTTTTCACCTATCTTTTTATTTTTAAGTGTTTATGTGTAGCTTTTTGATTGATTCCTCATGTTGTGTATTAATCATATGATGATGATATGCCAAGCACATATCCCTCACTATTATGAAACATAGGGATTCAAGCACAATAATTATTTTGAGATGTCTACATAATACATAATTAAGAAGTCTACATCCAATATACATTTGTGCAAAATAATTAGACCATCTCACAATTGAGATGTCTACATAATACAATCAAGTGTACCAAAAACATCCCCTCATAATTGAGATGTCTACATTATTTTTGAGATATCTACATAATACAATTATGCCCAATTTTCCTTGAAGGCATGAGGGTCGATCCCCTTACCAAGTGCACTAAAAATATCCATTTACAAACATGCATTAGTACTCCAAAAGAGTGGTAAAAAAAAAAATTTTAAACCATCGGTTATTCTTAAAATTCTAAGTTAAAATCATGAAATATTATGATTCATTTGGGTCCGGTTTCTTTATATATTTTACATGCAAAAAGCTATGATGGTGACAAAGAATACCCTCTCATTGTGAATAATAACCAAAAGAAGAAAGAGAGATGAGACTTGCCATGGGGCACTGGAGAGGACTGAGAGGACATGGGGGAGGAGTGCCAATAGTGTGGCGTATGGAGGATGGAGGATCGGGCATGCTGCCGGTCGGAGGCGCGACGGGATGCGACATGGTGCAGGGGAGAGGGCTAAGAGTTTTAGTCTGAGCCTGCGGCGAAAGCATGTTTCGCTATCCAAAAGGTGGCGTAAGAATTTCTTACTATCCGGCAAAAAGTCGGGATATAAAAATTTTCACGTCGGATCAAAACAAAATTCGCATGAATGATGTAGAAGTTTACCTCTTAGGATAATAAATTGTAATGACTACCATTATCTATAGATTATTAGAAGTTTACCTCTTAGAACTTATAGATGCCTAAGGTTGTAGATCTGATGAAAAGAATAATGAAGATGACGTTGCAATTTTGCTACTGTCTTGATTCAACGCCTATCCCACGCATACGAGCAATGATAGTAGACTTGTGGGAGTCTTCTCATTATCCTAGATCTTCGCTAAAAAAGCTCAATGAAGACAAACGGATCCGATGCGTGGAAGCCCGAAGGGGATGAGGATCTTTCTTTCTTCTCTCTTTTTTTCTCTTTTTCTTTCTTTCCTTCTCTTCTCTCTTGGATGAACCTCTCAAGGGGAGAGGGGGGCACGGTTTTGTTTTGGAATGAGGGCCAAGGGGGGCGGCTAAGGTTACTTATAGGCCAAAATCCCTAGATAGGGTTTCCTATTATAAGGGTATAAAGATCCTTTGAATCTATCATCTTATAACCTCCTATGAATGTTACTATATAAGGATTTCAGCTAGGATTTATCCATTGGCCAAAATTATCATGGGTAGCACCCATAAGGGCAGCCAACAACACCTAAGTTGCACATATAGGCTATGGCACCCACTTAAGTCAAAAAAGGCTTGCGTACTTGTTAACCCGATTTGACTGCGGTCAAACCCTAACTTGCATCATGGCTTCCCTAATCCAACTAGGCAACCAATAAGAGAAAATAATTAATTAATTATCTATCAATATCCACCTTGGACAATTATGATAATACCTCTGCACTTAGGGGTTATCTCCTTAGTCCATCAGGATATCGACCAGAGAGGGAGATGCAGTCACACTCCATCCTGGGCTATTTATTGCACATCTTATATTTTAGATAAGTCATTAAAGTCTATTTAATCAGGCTTTAATGACTTCTCCTATAATATCCGAGGTCTAACTTAGCCCTTAATTGATACTTATGACTTTTCCAAAAAAGTTCAACTTAGTCAAGACCTAGTGATCCTAGTAAACCCTAGAGTCCTAGAGTTCACACATGATTAACTTCCATACTACAATATTCATATCTTCATTCAACAAGCCCAAGGCCTACTAGGTGGATCCCACTGAGAAAACCTAGTCAAACTAGGTTTTCTTCGTGCGAAGGCCCTATAAAGGAACCGCTTAAGTAAACCTAAGATATAACTCTTGATCAACTTGCTCCTGGGTTTATCAGTCTCCATGGTGTTACCCACTATTAACAAATCCTAACGGCACTGAATTAGATTCGCGAATCTTTGAGACCCTAACAATATTGACTCCCACTGGTACCATGGCCTAGGCTATACTAGTGAACAGTGTCTACAACCACTACTAAGGCACTGCTATACTCCGAGGCTATTAGTAATTATGCGAGTAATCTTTATCATGCTATGCTGCACTTGAAATCTTCCAATCCAGTATCTATGAAACTAACTAAAATCCGTACCAACCGTCCCTCTTAGATTAGTTCATATACTTGAGTTATGACTTCCTAAAATTTTATAATCACCATTTTAGTACGAGTATGGCTGGCCGGCCTTAGTGATCAACCTTTTATGAGAGCCACTCAATGAAACACCTAGTTCCCCTAGGGGAATATAAAATCCCTACGGACTGCCTGTGTTCCCTAAAACTTAATGTAAACCACACAATCTATCTACGTTTAGGTCTGTGATAGACCACACTGTTTGGCAAATCAAAGTGGTGAACAATAAACTCAGCGTTCACAACACATTCTAGGATTATGGTTCTAATCAACTAGCTATATAGGTTCAATGGTCGTGAGTGATAGTTGTTAATATCGGTTTTATATCTTGATTCTACTTGATGCATTCTGGTTACATCAACACTACATGACTTGGTATCTCATACGTAATTATCTCTCATATGGAGAAGGTTTGTGTGTTATAATTTTACAAGGTAGGTGTCCAGTTTAGCAACTGACTGCAAACCTACATGAGTGTGTATGGTGACTCACATCTCTTGTACGCATATCTCATCCACATACTTAAGTCTCCTTGACTATACTGATGTGGAGTTTGTGGACTAGTGGATTTTATGCATTATATGCACTATGGTGTGTGAGTGTCAGTGATGTGATCATAATCAAGTATCGTCATTGCTGTAATTGGCATGTAGGAAACACTAATCTCAACAAAGATGGCATAGGGGAAGTGCACCGACTGCGTGGCGTATGGGGGCTGAGGATCGTGCGGATCGCCGACCGAAGGTATGACGGGATGGGAATGGGGCGGGGGCATGGCTGAGACGACATAGGGGAGGGGGAGCTGACCATGTGGCGCACGAAGGCCAAAGGATCAAGCTGGCCGCTAGCCTAAGGCACGTATATCTGCCGGAGCAGATCACACACACACACACATAGACACACGCACATGCACAGAAAGGGATCTAACTTGGTTATGGAACCCTATGGTGGGAGGCTGAGAAGGGGGAGACCCTCGACAAAGAGAATTAGTTGTCGCGACTCGCGAGCAATCATTCGTGGCTTTTCTTTTTTCCCACGGTCCACGTCCCTTTAAAGTCACACCTATTTAGTTGGGGAAAAGCTTTCCCATCAAACCAGTTAAATTAATTCCTAAGGTAATTGATTACTCGATCATCAATCCAATCAAAAGAACATAGGAAAAATCCTAATTACCTAGGTAATATATTTGCCCAGGTAATTTTTGCATCCAATGCCGCTAAGTAATTTCTCTTGGAAAGTATCGTGACTGTAAATATTAGTTTCCATGAGACTTCCTTCTTGGGCAAGTCAGTTGGTTGCCCAATTTCCTCCCCTCAAAATGTGTGAGGCCCTCACAGTACAGAAGCTTTGCAGCATAACCACGCATGCAGTCTTTTACCAAAGGGACCCCGGTCACCTTGCGATTGATATCGTTGATAATTAGCAAGGAGTCACCCTCCACCCATAGCTTTCTCCTGTTAGCCAAAGCCTTGGCCGCTCTTAGTCCTTCCCATAGTCCCTGTCCCTCCGCCTGGATGACCACTAAGGAATGCTCACAAACATTGCCGGTCGTCATGATGCTCCTTCTATTGTCCCTAATAATATAGCCAACTCCCGCAACACCACTTCTCATGTTGACGCCCCTGTCAAAGTTAAACTTAAGTTCACCTTTTTTCGACACCTTCCATTTAATTTTCAACGTCCATGTACCAGTTTATCTTAACCCGGATGGAAACGAGGCTCACGGGTTGGAAAACGGGGTTATCGTCTCAAGTGGGGAGGTTGATTGTGAGTGGCATCTGGGTTTTGGCTTCCGGGGAACGGGGTTCTGCGGGCATCAATGTCATTTTGTTATCGGGTAATGACATCCCTCCATGCTAAATTCTGGGCATTGCGAGGAGCTTTTGCAGAGCTGGGTTGTCGACAATATGAGAATGTGCTGGTGTTGATTGACACTAGGCAAGCTCAGGATGCTTTGGTGCTTGGCAAGGGGGGCGACAGTGAGGTATGCCCTCTCATTGTCTCTTGCTTGCAAGTATGGCATGGCTTGTCGGGAGTCACGGTCCAGTGGGTACCCCGCTCGGCGAACTGGGCGGCGGACTGGCTCATCAGGGAAGCTGACTTTATGGCCATGAAGATTACCAGGAATCGGATTTCCCGGATGTATTGGCGGACCTCGTGTGGGAGGACTTTTCAGGTCATAATGTAATGGCCACGTCAGGATTATAAAAAAAAACAACACAATCACTATCATTAGCCTTCTTATACTCTTAGCCACTTTCAAATGTCTCTATAGTAACTCATGTTTTTTTTTCAATGCATGAGTTGTAAGTCCACTTTATAGTTGCAACTCCTCCCAACCAAATGGGGCCCATTTGGTCATGTATGATGTAAACCCATTCCTCATTTTGCCAATCTTAGTCTTTAAAGCACCACCCTTTAATTATCCATTTTCTTCAAATAGTCAAGTGCAGGTCAGCCAAAAAATTCAAGGCAGGGTTGGCCCCCCCCGTTTGGAATTGTATAGATAGGAGTTCAGATTCTCTAGTTGGTCGGACCGGTAGGAGGGCATGTGCGTATCACAGCCGTACATGACAGACGATTTGAAAGTGAACCATTTTTCAACCGACTGCATGTGGCTGTGATGCATGCTAGGCCACGACGGAGGCCGACCAACCTGAGAAGATTCCCACTCGATCAGGCTGCGTTCCGTCCTTCTCGAGCCCCCAGACTGGAGGATTTCATCTCAGCAGGTAGTAACCCGTTTGCCCAGAGGCGAGGAAGAGGTTCGTGCTCATCTTCTCCCTCTTCAGCTCGGGGTCGCAGGGAAGCTGGCCCTGGCCTTGGTGGAACGGGATCCAGACCTTCGGGTGATGCTCATTTGGGGTCCCATTTTGTTGATGACAGTGGGTCAGGATTTTCTGAGGTGGACCCGAGTCATGTTGGGGGTGGTTTGGACGATTTCCCGGCCTTGCAATACTCTCTTCATAGCCCTCGTTCCATGGAATCTGCAGGGGAGGGTAATGGAAACAACAAGATTGCAGTGGCACTTGATGCTGATAAGGTGTTCGACAGAATGCCTGGCCTTCGCAACACTGCAGTTACTGGAGGTGCAGGCCTTCGTAACACTGCAATTGCTGGAGGTGCAGGCCTTCGTAACACTGCAGCTGCTGGTGGTGGCAATGAGGGTAATGCGGGAATGCCGGTTCAAACTCCTGATGCTCTTGCAGGCGGGACTGCTTCAGATCCTGCCAGTGTTTCAGTGAGCCCAGGTGCACGCCAGGTGTTTGATGTTAGGCCTGATAGAGGACATCATGCAGGAAATGGATTGAGGGCTACGAGCAATGCCTGGAGTGTTCCCTTGAACTCTTTTGCTTTGTCCTCTGAAGAATGCAAGCTCAAGTACATTGAACCAACAATGATAGATGGCAAGAAAATAGCGATCTGCTCACAGGTAGAAATTGCAAAGACAGAAAGTAATTGGGCTAATTCGCTAGTGGGATTTGTATTGGGGAAAAGGCCTTTTTTCCCCCATCTTAAAGCCACGGTGATGAGGCTTTGGCAGCCGAAGGGGGGAATGGAGATGTTTTCCCGGGAGAACAAGATTTTCCTGTTTAAGTTTGCGGAAGTGGAAGACTCTGTTAGAATTTTAGCCGGAGGGCCATGGCACTTTCAAGGACGTCCTTTGGTCCTTAAAAAGTGGACAAGTGATATCACGTATGATAGGGCAATGATTTCTCGCATCCCTGTGTGGGTCAGATTTCCAAACCTTCCGGACAAATTATGGTCTTTTGATGCGCTCAGCAGGATGGGGAGTGTGTTAGGCATCCCATTGGGAATGGATGCTCCCACGGCTGCAGCGGTAGCTCATAGAGAAGGGGGAAGAATGAACTATGCAAGAATTTGCGTAGAAATCAATGTTGAGGAGGCACTCCGGAATGAAGTGGAGGCTCACAACGATGCAGGTACCTTTTTATCCATGCAAGCCGTTACGTATGATTGGAAGCCTATTCGGTGTAGGGCTTGCCAATCGTTTGACCATCATGAGGATGCTTGCTTGGCCCATCCCAAGATTGCCTCCAGTTGGAAAAAACAAGGGGTTCCAGCCATGCCACATCGGAAGCATTGGGTGCCGACTGGGAATACGGTGCGACTTTATGAGGTAGGGGCAGCTTCTGAGGTTTCGTCTGCTTCCTTGCATGATCCATTGGCCTCTAATCCATGGATAAGTGTGGGTTCTAAGCGTAAAGGTAAGGGTCCAGCGATTCCCAAAGCTGCTAGAAGGGAGAGTGGTTCTCGGTTTGATGTGTTGGGGTCTGAGGCAGATGGTGAAGATGTTATTGTGAGTGACAATGGTGCTGTGGCTGCTGCCCAGGCTGCGGCTGACGCTAGCACAGCTAAGGCTGCTGCTTTAGCTAATGTTACATTGTCTGTAGGAGATGCGGTGGAGGAGGTAGTTCTTAGTGGTGCTGATGCTGCTGCATATGCTACCAACGCTGAATGTTTTGCAGCTGTAGCAGAGGTGGAAGATGCTGTAATGCCTGATGGTGCGAGAGTTGGTGGCTGTGCTGCAGCTGGTGTTACACTAACAAGGTCTGATGTTACACGAGAGGACCCGGTTGCGCTTGAGGCTGAGGCTAGGATTCCTGAGGATGATGTTACACGAGGAGTTACTGAGGTAACGCTCTCTGGAGGTACTGCAGTTGCTGGTGTTACAATTGCTAGTGCTGCAGTTGATGAGGAGCACCAACAAGTCCTCAAGAACATCTCAGGAGTCAACATCGGTGGGGAAGACCATGGGATTTCGATTCCAGCAGGGGCCCCACCCTCAGATAATGGGGTTGCACAAGTTGGAGGATCAGTGGAGGGGGGACTTGCCCGCCGCAGCCCTAGACTAGCTAACCGAGGATCGGACACGATTGAAGCCAGGGCTTCGCTCCGAGCCAAATCTCGAGCACTTGAATCTAACTTGCACCGCCGACCCCCGCGGCCTAGGATCCCACTCGTGCAGGATCTCAAGGAACAGTTGTCCAATCTCAATGGAGAGGACTTGGGCCTACCCATCAACCTGCTGGAGGACAGAACCATCCTTGATTTAGCTTCGGCTGTCGGCTTCTCCATCAAGGAGAAAGACTCGGGATCGCTCCTAGCTCTACTCCGTGATATGGAGAGATCGAGGGCTTCTGAGCCTTAGGTCTTTCGGCTTGTTGTTTTTTCTTGCTTGTTGTGCAGGGCATTTTGTTGCCCGTGTTGGTAGGGGTTACACCTTGGGTGTCGATGCCTCTGCTTTTGTAACGATATCCTATCTTAGCTCTTAATGACTTCTGGTTGGGGTCCGCCAAACCCTCCCTCCTGAGAGGAGGGGTTCTCAAAAAAAAAATATATGCAGGCTCATCACCCAACAAAGACCTTCTGCCAAAGTTCCTTTTATATTTGCCAACTCACACTCATCTCACAGGATTTGTAAATCAAATTAGAGTAATACTATTTGAACAAGCAAGGGACAACCTACGGGACAACTCCACGTGGATGAAGCGTTGGCATCTACTAATTAGCTGAACTATGGGGTTTAATGAAACTTGAGGGGAGGCCATCACCACCGGCCGCCACTGTCTCGTCGACTACCACCGCTCACCCTGCGAGCCACCTGATGATGCCGGCCGCCACCCCCTCCTCCCCATCGGTCACCACCCGTTGTCATCACTCGCCACTGTTGACCCCCGTTGGTCCTGGGACATTGTACGGTCTGCCACTATCCGCAACCTGTCAAATTCCAATGCCTAGCTGGTCGACCTACTACCGGCCACCCCCACCACCATCAGCCGCCACCTGCGGACATGGCATCTCTCCTAGGACTCATCCCATTGCCTATAGTTCCACCAATATGGAGATGCCAGCACTCCACTTCACATGAAGTTGTCCCGCAGGTTGTCCCTCGGTCTGTTCAAATAGCATTATGTGTGCGTTATGTATATGTGAGACAAGAGAGAGAGAGAGGATCCAAATGGTCACTCCCTCCTTCCTACGGAAAAAAATGCTCACTCGCTCCTTAGGCCTCCGTTATTTCAGTACCGTGCGCACACAGACAGAGAGGGAGAGAGAGAGAGAGAGAGAGAGAGAGGAATCCCAAATGCTCCCACCCTCTTCGCGCCTTCGTTATCTCGGCACCGTGCCGGCCTAAATTAGCCTATCAAATGCTCCCACCCTCTCCACGCCTTCCTCATTTCGGCACCGTGCCGGCCTAAATTAGCCCTCTCTCTCTCTCTCTCTCTCTCTCTCTCTCTCTGACCTCTCTCTCTCTCTCTCTAACCAGAAGCCACTGACCTAAGTCACCTAACAGTGGTTTTCGTGGTGCGTTTCTCCTCTTCTGATGTGAAGCTTCTCCGCTCCTCTTTGTTCCTCCTGCTTCTTTGTCTGGGCTTCTCATTTTTGGGTCTTTTAGTTCATGAAGAAGTTGGAAGGAGTCGGAGAAGGAGGAGACGAGGAGGAACTGCAAGGACAGCAATAGCACCAAGAAGGGGAGTTCTCAAAGAGTAGCAGCACCTTGAATACCTTCGAACAATCGATGCTGAATGCCGTGCCCGGCGGGGCGGAGCAGCTGGGGGGTGCGGACGAGGGTTCGGAACCCAGTTCCATTGCGTACCCAAATCCCGATTCGAGCTCCGGCGCCTACCCGCATTGCGGGAACGAGGGGGGAGGGTCTGGGATGGGCCTGCGGGAGAAGCTGGGCGATGACGGGGCTGCCCTCCTGCCAGTGATCCGCATCGTAATCGCCCATCCGGAAGAGGCTCCGAATCCTCCCATGGGTGGCCTCTTGAAGAGCCCGGCTGCTGCCGAGAGGGATGGGAAGGGTGAGGTGACGCCGGAGGCCGCGAAGAAGGGATGCTTGCCGAGGAGTGAGAGTGATCGTGAGCAGTGCAGGTAAAATTGTGTTTTTTTTTTAATCTTTTTTGGAAGGGATGAAGAGGTGATGGTCAGGATGCATTATACAGGAGACCCTCTATGGGTTATTTAATTTTTTTTTCTTCTTACCCTCATGTTATTAGTTTTTGTTTTTGGGCTAGAAGTGTATATGGAAAGTTAGAAAATATCAGATAAATCATAAAGACAAATAAATTGTCTATACTTGTACTGTTCTACACATGGATTGCGTCAAATATTTCACTTTCTGTCGAGACCGAAACGAATGATAGGTGTGAAGCTCAATTTCGATCAAATTTCGGTCAAATTTCAGACAATTTTGGTCAATTTCACTTTATGCTTTCTGTTAATGTACATATAATGAGTCGGGTTTACTGTACAGTCGGGTCGGGTTTACTGTACAGTCGGGTCGGTTACATGTACATATATTTGGGCTTGAGTCCCTCAATGGAATTATTCTATTCCTCTCCAAACCCTAGCCGTCATCTCCTAACATGGTATCAGAGCACTAGGGTTCTCCCTCGCGGCGACATCGACGACGGTCATCTCCTCCGGCCTCCTTCACCTGATCGGCAGCCCCCTTCCGGTCTACAGTCACCGCCGGCCCCCCCTTTCCGGCCTACAGCCACCCCCTGGCCCCTACAGCTCCCCGCCGACCTCCCCCGAACCCCTTCCGCCCCCCCCCCCCGACACCTCCAGTCACCGCCGGCCCCCCCTTCTCCTCCCCCGACCCCACCCGAACCTCCTACAGACCTCCAGCTCCTCGCCGACCTCAACCGAACCCCCTTCAGCCCCCCCTGACACCTCCAGTCACCGCCGGCCCCCCTTCTCCTCCCCCGACCCCACCCGAATCTCCTACAGACCTCCCGGACCCCCCCGACACCCTACCGCTCACCCGATCCCCTCCCTACTGCCCACCCGATCCCCTACAGCCCACCCGATCCACTCCCGACACCCTACAGCCCACCCGATCTCCTCCCTACAGGCCACCCGATCCCCTCTAGCCCACCCGATCCCCTCCCGACACCCTACAGCACCTCCCCCCCCCGAACCCCCTACAGCACCCCCCGACACCCCCTGACACCCTACAGCCTCCTCCATGGCCTCTCCAGCCGTACCGTCCGTCGTTGCGATCTCTCCACCGCTGAAGGCGGTCGCCTTTCAGCTGTCATCGGCCGGCGACTGGCCTGACTGGTCCCTCACCGTCGAGGCCGATCTCTCCAGTCGTGATCTGTGGGGTCACATCACCGGCGAGGATACTCCTCCCATTGACTACTCCGGTTCCTCATCTGTCTCCAGCAGTGCAGCCTCTTCTGCTGCGACTGCTACCACGGCCACCATCGTTGCTGCCCTCACGTGGCGCCGCCACGATCAGGCCATCCGGGCGTACCTTCTGGCCTCTGTTGCTCGTCCACTCCTTGCTCCCATCGGCCGCCTTCCGACAGCGCGCGCGATGTGGGAGTATCTCCGGGACCGTTTTCTCCCGCGCGGAGGCGCACGCCGGCATCAGCTCATCTGTGACTCACAGTCTGCCCGTCAGGGGGAGCGTACCATTCAGGATTTCTTCAGTCAGATGAGTGCCTATTGGCATGAGTTGGACTCACTGATCCCGGAGAGGTGTGCCTGCCCCCGCTCCAGGGATTTCCAGCGCTACCTTGACGAGGGTCACCTACACCAGTTCCTGGCAACGCTTCGGTCGGAATTTGCTCTCATAGCTGCCCAGCTCCTGCACCGTGAGCCACTCCCTCGGCTGGAGGATGCTCTACTCGCTTTGGTCGACGAGGAGACCCGCCTTCAGACCCAGGGCGCTCGTCCTCCTCCACTTGCTCCTAGCTCCGACACTGTCCTGGCAGCCGGGTTCTCCGATGAGGCTGTCTTCTGTCACTACTGCAAGGAGCCCGGTCACATGAAGCGCGAGTGCCCTACTCGTCCTCCTCGCAACCCCCGCTGGGGTCCGGATGAGAGAGCATCACGCTGGACTTCGTCTTCACGCGATGATCGACGCGGCGGTCGTGGTGGACGGAACCGTGGACGTGGTTCGTCTTCTTTCTGCCACTTTGGTGGTACAGCGGCTACTGCAGAGGCCTCGACGCTCCCCACTGCTCCCACAGCTCCTTCGCCGCCTGAGCCGGACCGTCTTCAGCGCCTCGAGGAGCTCCTTCTTCGCCACATAGCCTCCACCGGCTCCGCGACTGCGCACGGCTTGTCTGTCACCTCTGGTACTACTGCTCCATGGATCTTCGATTCGGGTGCCTCCTGTCACCTTACTTTTGACTCCACTGTCCTCACGGACTGTTCTCCCACTACCACCCACCAGGAGGTTCGCACTGCGGATGGGACTCTCGTCCCTATTCCGCAATGTGGCTCCATCACCACCACCTCTGACCCTTCTGGTCACCTGACCCTATCCCATGTCCATCATGCCCCCCGTCTTAATATTAATTTGATTTCCATCAGTTCTCTTTGCGACTCTGGCCTGACTGTCACCTTCACCCCTTCTGTTTGTGTTGTGCAGGATTCGCGGACGGGTCAGAGGATTGGGCTGGGCCGTAGGGCAGGAGGACTCTTCCAGTTGGACCATCTCCATGTGTCTTCAGTTGCGTCTGTCATGTCTGTCACCTCTGATGCCGACCTGTGGCACAGAAGGTTAGGTCATATATCGAGTGATCGACTCAAAAGCGTATTCCGTTCGGGCGCTTTGGGTCGAGCGTCTTTCTCCCCCCTCTCTGTTTGTACGGGTTGTCGACTAGCAAAGCATCTAGCTCTTCCATTTTCTGCTAGTACTTCCCAGTCTGATGCTTTATTTGACTTAGTTCATTCGGATATTTGGGGTCCTGCTCATGTTGCTTCTCTATCGGGTTATATGTATTATGTGTGTTTTATTGATGACTATTCTAGGTGCACCTGGGTCTATCTCATGCGTCATCGGTCTGAAGTACCTCACATCTTTAGGAGATTCACCACTATGATACATACCCAGTTTGGTCGGCGAATCAAGACCTTTCGGTCTGACTGTGCCAAGGAGTATCTCTCCTCTGAGATGCGTGAGATTCTTCAGTCTCACGGCACTCTTCACCAGCAGTCCTGTCCCCACACCCATGAGCAGAACGGCGTTGCCGAACGCAAGCATCGTCATGTCCTTGAGACTGCACGAGCCTTGCTTCTCTCTGCGTCTGTTCCTCACTCCTACTGGGCTGAAGCTGTCATGACGGCTGTCCACCTCATCAATATCACTCTGTCGTCTGCTCTGTCCGGTGCCACCCCTCACGAGCGCCTTCACTCCAGTCCACCTGACTACTCTCTTCTTCGCACGTTTGGCTGCACGTGCTTCGTTCTTCTTCCTCCTCATGAGCGCACCAAACTTTCTGCGAGGTCTGTTAGGTGTGTTCACTTGGGGCTCAGTCGTGAGCACAAGGGGTATCGCTGCTATGATCCCTTAGCTCGTCGGATCCGTGTCTCCCGTCACGTCTCCTTTGTTGAGGATGTCCCGTATTTTGCACCTGAGTCTCGGGATCTTTCCTTGCCTACTTCGTCATCCTCCTCGCCCTCCTCGCATCTCCACATCCCTGTTCTACCCCCGGTTTCTGTTGCCCCATTCACGCCTACTCCACCACCACCACTACCTCCTCAGTCTCCATCGCCACCTCCACCACCACCTCCACCTCCTCAGTCCCCCACGCCACCTCCACCACCACCCATTACTCGTGTCTATGTACGTCGGTCTGCAGCTCCCCCTCCAGAGTCGGTTCTCACTGGTACTCCCTCGCCTGATGCTGCTGCTCTCTCCTCCCCGGTCGTGGATCCTACTCCTGTTCGGCGCTACCCAGCGCGCGAACATCACCCTCCTGCCAGATATGACTACTCTCCTGATAGGTTTGGTTACTCTGCTTTTCCCACTGACTCTCCTGACTCTTCTGGCTTCTCTGCCAGTGTCTCCTATTCACCATCCTTTCAGGCCTTTCTTACTGCTCTTCATACTCATCGGGAGCCCCAATCGTACCGTGAGGCAGCATTACATCCAGAGTGGCGACAGGCCATGTCAGTTGAGCTTGAGGCTTTTCAGCGGACCCAGACCTGGGAGTTGGTGCCTTGTCCCCCCGGGGTGGTGCCTGTTAGCTGCAAGTGGATCTTCAAGGTCAAGACTCGACCTGATGGATCCATTGAGCGGCACAAGGCTCGCCTCGTTGCTCGTGGCTTCTCCCAGGAGTATGGGATTGACTACGAGGAGACGTTTGCTCCAGTTGCTCGGATGACTACTGTGCGCACCCTCTTAGCTGTGGCAGCTGCTCGAGGGTGGCCTCTCCATCAGATGGATGTCACCAATGCGTTTCTACACGGTGATCTCTCCGAGGAAGTATACATGGCTCCTCCTCCGGGCACTTCAGTTCCTCCAGGACACGTGTGTCGGTTGCGCCGGGCCATCTATGGGCTCAAGCAGGCCCCTCGTGCCTGGTTTGAGCGTTTTCGCAGTGCAGTTCTGGCCGCCGGGTTTGTTGAGCGTCACTCCGACTATGCCTTGTTCACTCGCTCCTCCAGTCAGGGCATTGCAGTCCTTCTCCTCTATGTGGATGGTATGATCATCACTGGGGATGACAGTGCCACAATCGCCTCTCTCCAGCGGCACCTCCAGAGTCAGTTTGAGATGAAAGACCTGGGCTCTCTTCGCTACTTTCTGGGCCTTGAGATTGCCAGGTCAGCTCGTGGTCTGTTGGTCTCCCAGCAGAAGTACATCTCCGACATTCTTACTGATGCTGCCCTTACTGACACACGTACTGTTGATACACCCATGGAGCTCAATTTGAAGCTTCTCGCTACAGATGGTGAGCCGCTCCAGGATGTCTCCCGCTACCAGAGGTTGGTTGGGATGCTTGTCTACCTCACCATGACCCGGCCAGACATTGCCCATGCTGTTGGCATTGTCAGTCAGTTTGTTCAGGCTTCACGGTCAGTACACTATGCAGCTGTTCTTCGGATTATCCGCTACCTCCGGGCCACCATCACCCGTTCACTCCTGTTTCCCTCCACCTCTCCGTTGGTGCTGCGTGCCTACTCAGATGCAGATTGGGCAGGAGATGCAGACACTCGTCGATCTACTACAGGATACTGTGTGTTTCTGGGTGACTCACTGATTTTGTGGCGCAGCAAGAAGCAGGAGTCTGTTGCTCGCTCCAGCACCGAAGCCGAATACAGGGCTATGGCTTCCACCACCGCCGAGGTTGTCTGGCTTCGCCGTCTTCTACTTGACTTGGGAGTGGTGATATCCGGGCCCACTCCTCTCTTCTGTGACAACCGGAGTGCTATTCAGATTGCTAGCAATCCGGTCTTCCATGAGCGAACAAAGCATATTGAAGTTGATTGTCATTATGTTCGCCAGGCATTTATCGATCACACCATCTCCCTGCCCTTCATTCCCTCATCGGAGCAGACTGCTGATTTTCTGACGAAGCCCCTGACGACAGCTCGCTTCCGGCATTTTCTGGGCAAACTCTCGGTTCATGATCCACCGTGAGTTTGAGGGGGAGTGTTAATGTACATATAATGAGTCGGGTTTACTGTACAGTCGGGTCGGGTTTACTGTACAGTCGGGTCGGTTACATGTACATATATTTGGGCTTGAGTCCCTCAATGGAATTATTCTATTCCTCTCCAAACCCTAGCCGTCATCTCCTAACACTTTCAGAACCGGAACTGGTACTATAAATTTTGGTCCATTTCGAACAAAATTTTGGTCAATTGAGGTTTCAAAACCAGAAATATAAATTTCAAATTTTGATCAATTTCGGTCAAAATTTCGGTTTCTACTTGGACTGAAACCTGACATTTTCCTCCTAGATCAGTTATAATGTTCAAAATCTAGACCGGGCAAAGGAGATTGATGAAGAATGTGATTATAGCACCTCTTAAAATCATAGTAAAGGTGCAGCGAAATATTAAGAGGTGCTAATGGTGTTGTCAATTTTATCAAAACTGCATATGCGCTTTGCGTTTTTATTGCCAAATTGCATATGCAATCACATTATGAGAGAAATAAAAAAATGGCGTACGCGAGTTGTGCAACCACACATGCAATTGTGCGATCTCACATGTGCCAAATCTCATATGCAATCCCTGAATATGTGGAGATGCTTGTGGCCACATATGTGAATGCATCTGGCAACAATTGGTATTGATACTACCGTGTGCTTATTCTGACACATGAAAAGAACAAAACAAAGGCTAAAGATTTACCTGTTATGTTTGGTGATCTCTATGAAGAGTACAAAACTCACATCACTTTGGCCACCTTATCAAGTTGTGAGGTAAGCTTTAGTAATCCGAGCGTGCTTATCCTGGACATATATGCCTTAAAGAAGGGCTCACAACCTTCACAGAAGAAAGGTTGAAAACGGAGGATGCAAAGATAAGGTTGCAGACTAAATGAGAATAACAAAGGCACTATAGTATAAAAGTTGACCCTTCAGATCTCATCCATCTTCGTAAAATGGGATTTGACCCGATCATGATATCCTCACAAATCTCGGCCATAAGATGCACCATCATACCCAAATCACATAGTTAGATAGAACCCTTGTTACATGACAATTGTCAAATGAAGTTGCCATGAATCCACCTAAATGGAAAATTTGGTCAAGGAACATGAAGAAACTGAAATTCCTTAATAGAATGAGAAGAGAAGACATCAGGGTCTCTGTTTTGTAATTTTTTTTTGGTTTTTTTTTGTTGACAATCTTCTAACCACTTTGGTTGGTACCTCAGCTTATATGCCAACTATCTTCTAATTGGAATGAGATTTTATGCAATTCTTGGTACATAAGTTTCTCTTGATTGATCTGAAAAAAAATAGAGAAAAAACCGAGTACTGTGTAGAAAAATAATTATAATTGTAAATGTAAAATTTTTAGTATTATGAGTAATTTGTCTAGCTCATTCACACCACTTCGATGCCTCGATTCAATTGGGCAAAGCACCCACATAAACTATTCGTGGTGAGTTCAATTATCAACCAATGATGCATTAGCAAATTTTGAGTTCGATTAAATATAAATTTCTTGTACTTGTGGAAGTACTCCCATACTAACCAAGTATGTTTTGTGTTTTTGCTCGTTCCCTTGCATCACATAAAGCTAATGTTGAATCATGTCGATACAATTCATCTTCTTTTATGGTAAAGTTGGCACCTCGTGATTTGTTGGTGGTGGATCCAATTTGAGTGGATAATTAAGATGATTGGGTGAGTAGTTAAGTTGGTTCATTTGAATATTTAGTCGTCTGATCCGAAGATTCCGTCAAAAATAGAGTGTCAACACCATAGGCCTCCTTGATCATTGGTGTAATATGTAACTCCTTAAAAGTTCATGTCATGAGAAGAAGTTTTTTTAGTGTTACTCTAGATGTGTAGCAGAGTGTAGGAAATTTAAGATGACACATGGTGGACTTTTATAAGAAAAAAGGGTCCAAATTCTGACCATCGTATTCTCCCCCAAATCCCACTTTCAAAATCCTACTATTTGCCTCTCCCTGAACCTCAGCAAACCAGGAAAAAAAATTATCATTAGCATCGAAATCCATAGGCCACTCCCGACATGGACTCACAGCTGCCCAATGTTAGATAGCCCCTACTGGAGGTAGCACTCACCGTGGCAAATCCAAACGTACAACTGTAGAGCACCTGGGCCCTAAGCAAACTCGCATGACACCTTTTGACAAGGGGCTGGGCTCCATGTGTGGGCTCTGAATGAAGAACGATTTCTTTAGTGTGGGGCAGTGGGGACCACGGGATATTTAGGGAGTGACTCCGGAATACCAAATGAAGGGAACCAGATGGAGAGTCCCTAAGATAGAGAGATGAATGGAGTGCCTATTGAAGATGTTTTTAATGTCTTTTGCTCCCTATTTTGGCTAAGGAGGGACTTTGGAGAGGCTATTGAGGATGCTCTTATTGCCAAATTTTTGAGTCTAAAAAGTCAACCGGTGGCCCGTTAGGTGTCGTTAGAAAGTTAATTTGATGTCTCGTGGCCCGTTTGGTGTTGATAGAAAGTTAATTTGATTTCTCTTAATAAACATACGTGTTTTAACTTCTAAGTTACTTTTATATCTTTTATAATTTTTTTCATATTTTTTCTAGCATTATAAGTCCTAGCCGTACTTTGGGACAAACGAGTGGGGCTAATATACTATAGGACTGGTATACCATATATTAGTCATTTTGAATTTTAGATAAGTCACCTTTAGGGGTGAGGGGCTCATTATAGGAGGGTAATTATCATCCAATAAAACAACATTAATTGGATAATTATGAACATTTAATGTCATAAGAAAAGAAAAGAGAAGACCGTTTCATGGGAGAAGGATTATGTGCCTCTTCTCTTTGTGACCCCCAACCGCAGGTGAGGGAAGCCATGGGGCCTATTCCCATGGGTTAGACTCCTCTCCCTCTTTTGCTGTACTATCTCCCTGAATCCCCTTTAATTCTTTCCTTTAATACCTGGAGTTTAATAGAATATTAATATGATCCAAGTGATTGAACCGAATAAGGAAGTTGATCCCGTGATCTGTATTTATGAAAAGAAAAAGAAAAAAAAAAGAAAAAGGGGTAAATAACTTCCTCTCTTTAAGTGAATCCTTCTTCAAGGTCTCCAAGTCCACAGTTTCATGTGGGTCTTAGGCTCCATTTGGTTCGAAGTATCTAGTGTAGTAAGTCGCTTTGAGGTAAGCATTCAGAATACCGTGTATGACTTACCGCATTTGTTTTAGTTTCCGGTGTAGTAAGTTGATTTGGTGTCTCTAGGATACCTCATAACTGAGGCAACTCAATACTGTAAAATGAGCGGTAAGGCGAATACCTCGTAACCATAATACCTCACTGGATACTTCGAACCAAACGGCTCCTTATTTCTCATTCTTTCTATTTTTTCATCTTTTTCAGCAAATCACTAGGAATTTTACCACTTTGAAAATACCTAGGCAATATAATAGAATAGAAAAGAAGACTGTAGATTATTAGTATATCTGTTTCTTGTTAGATTGTTCCTAGTTTCTAGGTTCCGAATTCTAGAGGTGTTATATTTGATCCAGAGTATTTGTATTTAACGACAAGGCCTCCATCCTTTTTAAGAACTTTGGGATAAGAATAATGTAACAGATCAGCCATTGCTGAAATTATTCTAGAAGAGTCGAATTGGTTGTTGATCGATGATCATTGGGATCTTTTTCTCTGTAGGGATCGGTATGTGTATCAATCTAGTGTCTGCCAAGGACCAATACATTTAATAGTTATTAGCCTTAAACTTAC
Organism: Chamaelirium japonicum; assembly: GCA_947650365.1. Classification (NCBI taxonomy): domain Eukaryota; kingdom Viridiplantae; phylum Streptophyta; class Magnoliopsida; order Liliales; family Melanthiaceae; genus Chamaelirium; species Chamaelirium japonicum. The sequence continues at coordinate 43,270,665 of OX393550.1, forward strand.
TGAAATTTTATGTCGTTTCCTTGTTAGCGATTTTATTGTACTACATGATACTATTGATTTTACAGTGTTTATTATGTGTGCTTCTAGTGATTCGTGTTTGAAACAACAGTGTATGTAGAAGAGGATTCATAGTTTATGGCATGTTTATAAGAATGAGCATTTATCTAAATTGTTCATAATTAATCATTATAAAACTACCAAGATATCCTAGACTTGGAAAATTGAGATAACTTATAGAATATCCAATACGCGGTTCATGTCATTTCGTGCCAATGAGCAGCCAATGTTGGCAAAGTATGCACTCAGTGCCAAGCACCAACAAATACAGGCATGACATGCTTTTTAATACCCTGCTTGAAGTTAACTATCTTCAACAAGAACTGTTAGATACCCTCGCACCTCAAAACCCGGGTTGTAAGGGGAGGTCTACAGGGGGTATATTAAGCGGGTGATGGGTGCCTCCCTCACCGATGTGGGACTATTCGTCAACACTCCCCCTCACGCGGAGCACGCGTGGCAAGTATCCTCCCACGCGGAGCATGCGTGGCAAGGCACGATCGGTGGAGAGCACCCGGAGCGGGAGCAGAAGACGGGGCAGCTCTGATACCATGTTAGATACCCTCGCACCTCAAAACCCGGGTTGTAAGGGGAGGTCTACAGGGGGTATATTAAGCGGGTGATTGGTGCCTCCCTCACCGATGTGGGACTATTCGTCAACAAGAACGAATGATAGAATTATTCTGAATATGAATCTTATGTTATTTCCTTTATAAAAATGAAATTGAACAAACTCTCCTTGGCTGATTGCTTGATTACTTTATTCCCTATGTTTTAATTATATGGCTGCAAAGCTCTGAAATATAATTGGGCGCCCCTTTCTTTTTCAGAAGAATCAGAATAGCCTTACAATTCTGATTTGGCTTGTTCCAGTGATAAACATTTTGTCCAACCTATTATTGAAGGACTAAAGTGCCCCTCTTGTTGCTTGCTGAAATTTGCACGGAAGACATGGATGTGACTCTTCTGGGAAGCTTCAAGGTAGGCTCAACCTACCCATTTTAATCTGGATAGGAGCCTAAAACTCTTGGCAGTCCCTATTTGGATCTTCATCATTATTCCAACATTTCTTGCACCTTTGACCTTAAAAAGATAAACCTCAACATGCATCACATTGTCACGCAATACTTGCTTCCTGGTTGCATGAGCTTAAAATGCATAACTAGCAAGGTCGATCTCTTTACTCACCATCTGGCCTTTAGGTTTCTTGACGGTGCCTCTTTTGCCAAGATGACTTGGGTTTCAAACACCACATAAACTTTCTTCCATTGACGTGTAGACATAACCTCTATATATGGTTTTACTTCTGCAACTTCTTAATTATTATTGTTTATTTTGTGTTGTGAGTCTATACCCTTTGTTAGTGCTATTGGCTCCCTTTGTTAGTGCTATCGGCTACTTAATTTCTGGTTTCATGGGTGTTAAGTTTGATTGTTGCCCCAGATGTTTGTTAAACAAAGAATTCGTCCTTCAAATCAACAGCCTTCTGTTATCCCTTATTGCTATTTTTAATCACAGGTAATTGTGAGAAAAGTGCTTCATTTTCTTCGTTTTGCTTTCCTTTGTAGAATCTAAACTTTGATCATATATAAAATTATCAGGGTTTGTCAACAACAGACGGAAGAACCTCTGATGGATCTTGGATGCAGTTGCAGAGGTGAGCTTGCAAAAACACATCGGTCCTGCATTGACATTTGGTTTCGTACTAGAGGTTCAAATAAATGCGAGATATGCCAGTAAGTCTTCTAGTCTTCTAAATCTCGTCTGAGGCAGTGATACAGCTAATCTCATAGTCTAAACCTTTCTGTATAGGCACATGGCTGCTAATGTCCCATCCCCAGAATCCCAACCAAGTGTAAGTATATTTATGTATTGTGTATTTGTGTTGCAAGTATTGTATAAAACCAAAATGCAGTGCTCTTGGAATTATTTAATATTATATACGTGAATACACTGTCAGTATTGCACTTTTCAGATGCAATGACATTTTTAGATCCGTATGCACATAAAGTACCATTAAGAATGAAATTTGTATTACTTTTATATATAATCACCATGATCTCTATTAAATAAAGGGTTTTTTGCATATAACACCCTAACAAGTATTGACATTGCATATAACACCCTCACTTTTTAAGTTTTATGAATACTCCCCTCGTATATTCTAACATTTAATAAAATCCCCCCACTACCTTTTTTCCCTCGAGTTAAATGAATAAAGCTTTAAAAAGTGAGGGAAGAAAGGTAATTGTAGGGGATTCTATTAAATGTCAAAATATCTGAGGGGATATTCATAAAACTTTAATAGTGAGGGGGTTATTGATAATAGCAATATTTGTTAGGGGGTTCTATGCAATAATTCCTTAAATAAACTAATGTAAAGTGTACAATCGAGTTGCAGTAGCAAGCTTAAATATTTGGCTATACAGTGTGAAGACATGAATTTTAGTTAAAAGATAATAACTAGTCTATAACATCGAATCTCTATTGGAATGAGATTGACTGGACCTATCTAGTAATCATGATTTATTTATCATATACGTTCCTATTTTTCATGGAACAGACAAATTATTGGGTTTGGAGGCTCAACTCAGCCTATGGAGTGGCCAATATTGGACGAGCCGAACATGAAAGGGTATATCTTACAATGGCTGAGCTACAAGCCATTATCATGATATGCTCATCTGGATGGTCAATCATCATGTTGGCATCACCACCACCACAACGAGCTAGCATATTTCATGCTGTGTTTTATATCTTTCTGTTCTTTGTGTTGCAGGGATGCTTAAGCCCGCTCTGGTTTGCGCTTTCCATTGTAATTGGAGGGCTCCTATTGGATGTTCTGTTATCTGTCACCCTTGGTGTTTCTGCACTGCCTGTGAACATCATAATCGGTATCATCTATCCATACTTTCAGAAGAATGCCTTCTATCAATTTATGCAGTGGGTTTCATGAAAATTCTCTTTTTAAGTCAGCATTGCATGGAAAGGATGTGAAATTGAGAGGCTAACATAGCTACTGGTACACATAAAATGTAGATATCCATTCACCCATTGGGTAGAAAACAATTTCCCAACTGTAAACATATTGTTCAGAAAAAATAATAGGCGGCAATTTGATGATTCTGTATTGCAACTAGAAGTTAGAACCAAACCTACTTTAGTAACTAGAAACATTGATTATTGGCAATTCGACATTACTATTTCGATCGTTGGGTTAACTATGTATTAAATAAATCATTCAATTTGGCATTTCAGTGTCAAGGCATTTGACTATAATATCTTGTACCCAATTTTCAATGATTCAATGATTTTAGTACATATTTCCCTCACAATCTAGTGTTGGGTAGTTAACTGTCTAGCTAATCAAAATTTTTGTGCTATCTGATTTTTGTCAGTTCAAAGTTCAAACATTCTGCCTAAGTATAAATACCTGTAATAGTTTTGCATTGTTCTCTCGATTTACTATGGGAAACATTTTATACTTCTGCTCTTGGCTTGTAATCCTATACCAAATCTTGCTTCTACCCTCTTCATCGAGACTCTTTCTTAGTCTAGGAGAATCTTGGAGGGTTGCTCTCTGGTTGCATGAGTTCAATGCAAAATCATTAAGGTAGGCCTCCCCACCCATCAAGTAATCTTCTAGGCAAATTGGCAGTCGATGCTTTAGCGAAGTTGCCTTAAGTTATGTTTTGACACCAATCTTGAGGATTGACATCTGGTTGGAGAATTATTGATTCTCATTTTGGACCCTTCTAATTAAAGTTGTGCTTTGAAGTTGGCCCCATCTTGATGAGATGAGATTTTGATGACGATGGTGATTTTGATTGTTTTGTCGATAAAGTTAGCTGTCTTGAACTGGGTATGATGTGGGACATATGTAGGAACAAGAACTATATCCAACCCTAAATTTTAGTGTCCAATTCACTCAAAATGAGGTGCATTCTGATTACATTGTTGGCCCACCACTTTCGACTATTGCGAGCACCATCCCACAACCATCAGATGCCACTTGTCGTTTCCGACCACCACCGCACCACTGCTAGAGGCTACCACCTGCTGCCGTCGACCACCACAACCATCACCGTTACTACTCGCCACCGTCGACCACCACTAGCCACTAATTATGACCACTACCCACCACCCGCCGCACTAAGCACAACCAAAATAAACAAAAGTTCTGTTTCATCGTGATAAACTGTGTATAACCAATTTTATAATCGAATGCTTTTCAGCTGCACGGTGCACATTTGCAACCACACTCGATTAAACAGACTGTTAAGCACAATTTCTTGATGATAAGATGAGAGTCCTTTTAACTATTTATATTCGGGTTTCTGCTTGTGAGAGGCCTTATATTCACTTTAACAGTTGCTCGTCCAATTCCAACTTAAAAGATTTGTATCTAAAAATTGTGTTTGTCTAGACCAGGGTTGTTAGTATCGTATGATACACAATATAATATGCATGATACGGGAGAAAACGATATAATACAGGTGTGCATACCGTTTTCCACTGTATCATACGATATATGATATGATACATACGATACAATAAAAGTGAGGGCTTTGGGATTTTGTTTGTTTTGAAACTTCTAAAATAGTTTTTTAATTTTTATTTTCTTAAGTTCCGAAAGGACTATACAACTCTGTCTAAGTTAATAAAACATTTTATTGCCCTTCTAACCTTGGGTGAAGAGAGAAGGCAACCCTTGCGTGAGCTCTTGAATATGATTTCTCACATTCTCCTTAGAACATTAATAATCCCAGGCATTGACTCAGAAGTGGGAATGCCATTTCTACTAATGCATTTACATCTGCAATGACCCAAATTGTTAAATAAAAAAAAAAAAAAAAACTGATGGAACGAGCATTCTGTGCAGGTGTGCTCATCGTGCTGGCTTTAGGAACTGTGCTTCGGTTCGCGCTGGAATGCTTCCACGAGTGGGGTTTGAGGAGAAGCATACTGAGGCTGGATGTAACCGTAGATCCGATGATCATAAGCCCCGGCTACCACCCTGCAGTGTAAGTAGCTTTGTGTGCATATAATTTACGGAAAATTACGACAAATGCCTTCGCCTCCTCGATGTTTGTTGTGCTTTCAGCTGATTTGTAGTGGAATATGCTTCGAAAATTGTTGTGTGTATTAGATGTAGTGTGTTAGTATTATATTAGTCTCACCTCGGTTGTGGTAACATAATGGTGTGCGCACTCTCTCTATATAAAGAGAGGTAGTCTTATGTAATGTAAGTGTGTGATTAATGAGATAATACAAGGAGATTTTCTCCCCAATCCTATTCTCTCTCCCCCTCTCTTCGTAACATGGTATCAGAGCCAACCCTCTTGGCCTAGGGTTCGACGCTCTCCTCTCTGGCCTCGGCCTCCTCGGTCGTCGTCGACGACATCGAGGAGGCCGGGAACAGTAAAATATTTTTTCTCGAGCCACCATCGCTGCCGCTGGTTCGTGCTGCGCCCGATGGTGCCCACCGGCCTCGCCCTTGCCCCGTCCGGACGACCCTGCGCTCTTGATCCCTGTGCAACGCAGCCGTCCGGTCCCGGCCCTGCGCCCGCCGCCTTCTCTCCGGCACTGCAGCAACCGTGGCACGGGGGGGCCAGATCCGGCCCGGCACGGGCGGGTATTACCATGGACGCGGCGGCCACCGGAGAGCCCGAGAGGTCGTGGATTGTGACCGTGATATTGTCGACACCATCGATCGGCTGACGGGCGAGAACAGGCTACCACATCTGCTGCTGTACGGGCCGCCGGGGACGGGGAAGACGTCGACAATACTGGCGGTGGCCCGTAAGCTGTACGGGGCACCGTGGCCCCGTTGTTGAGGACGAACCCGGTCTGCGGGAGCTGGGCGCCGCTGGAGAGGGTCGCCGGCCGGACGGAGGGGGAACCCGCTCTGCATCACCACGGCGCGCGACGGAGGCGACTCGAGGTCGACCCCCACACGCACGCGCCCGAGCAGCCGCCCGGTGCTGACGACGCACGTGGTCCCCCTCAGTCCGGCGAAGACCGCGACGGTGAGGGTCGTGGACTTCCCGGCGAGACGCTGGAGGGCGGCCGGGTCGAGGCTGAAGACGACGGGCGAGGAAGAGGAGGAGGACGCCCCTGCGGCCACGATCCGCACGATCACTGACTCCCTCGCGCCGATCCTCTCTCCGACTCTCTCGCTCTCTCCCGGACTTCTCTCTCTCGTCTCCGATCTTCTCGCCTTTCTCTCGTCCATTCTCTCTCTCTTTCCTTATCCGCGTCGGCCCGTGCCGTTCACCCGATCTCAACCTGTCTTCCCGCTGATCGCACACCCGATTGCATCGCGCCGGCCCTATGAGTGTGTGTCCCTGCATATCCATTATTAGATGTAGTGTGTGTCCCTGCAAATCCATTATTAGATGAGTGTGTGTCCCTGCATATCCATTATTAGATGTAGTGTGTGTCCCAAAAATCCATTATTAGATGAGTGTGTGTCCCTGCATATCCATTATTAGATGTAGTGTGTGTCTGCAAATCATTATTAGATGTAGTGTGTGTTTCGGTGGTGTCTCCTCTCTTTATTAAATCTTTCTCTCTTTAGCCATCCGATTTGCATCCCCTTCTCTCTCTGGTTTGATCACAGTCGTCCATGCATCCAGATCCTCCCTCTCATCCGATCATCTCTCTCCCTCTCTTGATCCGTGCGCTCTCTCTCTATATAAATGATCATAGCCATCCGATTTGCATCGAATGACTGTGATTTACGATTTGCTGCCCGTGTGTGTTCTCTCTCTATTCTCTCTCGGATCCCTTTTAGCTTGAGGCTGTGCTTTACGCTTCACCTATGCTCTACACCCGATCCAACCCGGTGATCCCCTTTTGAGGTTGAGCCTGACTCTGCGCCGTGCGTTCTCCCTGCGGCCCTGCGCTCGAGCTACCGCTCCTCTTTTGGCTCCAGCCCGCACCCATCAGTCTTGCTGGCTGCCGGAGCCCTAAGCCGTTTGATCCGGCCGCCTTGGCGTCCCGCGCCCGCCGTCCGCTGCACCTTAAGCTTTGTCAGCCCGCCTTGCACCCTATGCCCTTGCGCTTTGTCGATTCGCCTATCCCATCGCCTCGCTCTGTGCCCTTGCGCCTTGGTATTTTTGCGCTCTGCGCCCTACCGATCCGCCTTGCACCTTTTGATCCTCTCTAGTTCTGGTCACACTTGTTTTGTGCCGGCTTTTGGAACTTTTCTCGTTCCGGTCACACTTGTTTTGTGCCGGCTTTTGATCCTCTCTAGTTCCGGTCACACTTGTTTTGTGCCGGCTTTTGGATCCTTTCTCGTTCCGGTCACACTTGTCTTGTACCGGCTTTTGATCCTCTCTAGTTCCGGTCACACTTGTTTTGTGCCGGTTTTTGGATCTTTTCTCGTTCCGGTCACACTTGTCTTGTGCCGGCTTTTGATCCTCTCTAGTTCCGGTCACACTTGTTTTGTGCCGGCTTTTGGATCCTTTTTCGTTCCGGTCACACTTGTCTTGTGTCGGCTTTTGATCCTCTCTAGTTCCGGTCATACTTGTTTTGTGCCGGCTTTTTGGATCCTCTTCATTTCCTTGGTCTTGTGACCCTATTAGAGCTACGACTCTTTATCTTCTCTTTTTTTTTTTCTTTGTCTGTGATGATTGAGATCTTCTAAGAGGTGTCAAGTACTTGCTTCGGCCGGGTGCTTGCCTCTTATGAGGTCTCACGCATTCACATCTTTTCTTCGCCGCTCTCTCTCCTTTCGGCCTCCATTATTGCCGGCTTCCATCACCGTCGGTTTCCTCTGCTCCGATCCTTAGTGATCATTGCCAATTCTCCCGGTTGACCTGTTTACAGGTTGGCCGGGTTCCCCCGGTTGTACTGCTTGCAGGTCAATCGGGTTTCCAAGACGACTTGCTTGCAGGTCGCCCTGGCACTATCTTTACTTTACAGCATAAAAAAAAAGGGTTATTTGATGTTTTTTTTTTTTCTTTTTCTTTCTTTCTCCTTCCTTTTATTAAGCAAACTGATGTCGGTTTATACCTTACATCAGTTTGACGGGGGGTATTAGATGTAGTGTGTTAGTATTATATTAGTCCCACCTCGGTTGTGGTAACATAATGGTGTGCGCACTCTCTCTATATAAAGAGAGGTAGTCTTATGTAATGTAAGTGTGTGATTAATGAGATAATACAAGGAGATTTTCTCCCCAATCCTATTCTCTCTCCCCCTCTCTTCGTAACAGTGTGGATGCAAAATTTAATGTTATTTCAGCGGCGAAATGTTACTCTCCTGGTTCAGTATGTTTATCGTATCGCAGTGAAACCCTCGTATCATTGCGGATACAAGGGGACACTGCTATTTGAACATACAGCAGGACATAAATGTGGACACAATGCTGATGTGGCGTTTCCTATCCTGGGGAAAATTTTCAGCACGCACTGCGTAGCGCTGAAAATGTATGCATGCATATCAGAATTGGACAAGTGGCACACCTTCACATCGGATAAAATGAGACGAGGGTATGGGAGGCGAAACGACTGAGCATTAACACCTTTTGCTGAGATTTTTCCTTGCAAAAAAGTTACCGAAATGAGACGAGGTGTGCCACTTGTCCCATTTTGATACGCGTGCGTACATTTCCAGCGCTACGCGGTGCGTGCTGAAAATTTCCCTCCTACCCTGAGGGTGATAATTGCACGGAAGAGCAATGCTGTGGAACCTGTATACGGGATTCATGTGCATACTCAAGGCAGTGGGGGATTCACACGCAGGTGTGGGCCCCACACCTCTTTTCTCCGCACAGGAATCCCGTATACGGGCTTCAGAGCATTTACCTATTGTTGACGAATAGTTCTACATTGGTGAGGGAGGCATCCATCACCGGATTAATATCTAGTTTTTTTTAAAAAATAATGTGTAATTTATTTTTAAATAGAATGTTTCAAACAAACCGTTATATTCAAAAAACGAACCGAAACATGTTCCGATTCAGATCCAAACCGGTTGAACCTCCTGGTCCAATCCGGTTTTTAAAACACTAGTTTGTAGGGGGTAATATGGGACCCCACATTATAGGCTATGGAGTAGTAGGCCTATCATGCCATCAAAGAGATATGGTCCAATCATTGATTGCCACATCAGCTGTTGGAGCCCGTTGATCCAACAACCGTTGGAGCCAAGTATTGTTCAAATTTGAAAGGCCGAAACACACTGGCGGCGGGTGCCTTTGTCAATACGGAAACCCCCGCGCACGGGCATCGCGAAGAGGACTGCGTGTCGCTCGTCGGTGGCGGCAGTATCAGGGAAACCAGCGGCCGCCGCTATCCAACCGCCCGGGCGCCAACTGTTTCTCCCCTCTCGCCGAGTCGCCGACGCCGTAACCGAACACGCGCCACATCCAAGGGCGTAGATTCTGCAATCAACCCGTGTGTTGGACCGCCTACAGTCCTACCCTCATGATGATGCTCTACAGCTCCCCTAATGTCGGGATTACGCGTCCCTTGCAAGATACGGATGTCGGCTTAGCTGGCTGCCCCCGGTTTCCCGCATTCCGTCCTCCAACTTCCAATGGGAAAATCTTCAGCACATCCTGCGGACCATGCGACCGCGGGTCCCGCTGGGAGGGGTAGCGGGACTCACCACATGGGGGTAGGGTTGTGCAAGAACCGATCTGAATTGCCTAACCGAAACGAAACCGATCAAAATTTAATTGAAATAACCGAACCGACTAAACCGATTAAATCGATTTCGGTTTTGGGTCCCAGATATGGAACACCGAACCAAAATCGAAAAAACCGATCCGACTCCTTAAATCATAAACCCAGCGGCCACTATGGCCACCCAGCACTCCGCAGTCCACACCAAACCTACGAGCCGCAACAAAAGAGTGAATGTCGGTTGATATTGCTTTGAACTTTCATTTCGGTACTATGTAAGGACACAGTCATCCACTGATTTGTGACAAACTCAAGATTCAAAAACCAATGGCTCTAGCATACCTCATATCAACCGAAATCGAACCGAAAATCGATCACATCGGACTGACAAAAACCGACCATTTTAATTTTGATTTTTCAAAAACAGAAAAAAAAAATAAAACTGACAAAACCGACGCTCACCCCTACATGAGGGTAGTTCTGTCAATGAGTTGTGATTCACAATCTTCGGGTTTGGTTGTGTGAGAATATGCTTGATCCATACACAACCATTAACATAACAGGCTAAGTTTATCAGACCCAAATCCATTTTTTTTTTCGTTCGTAACCTGAAACAACCGATATACCTGTTTGCTAAACGGATCATTTCGAATCAAACGGATCATTTCAGATTAACTAGGTTGTTAAGGGTTAAAGATCTAATTTTTTTTATAAAAAAGTCGGATTTCAATTTCATTTATTGTCCCTGTACGTCGTGCAACGTGGCTGCAATTGTTCTAGTCTAAAGAGTCGTTCAATCTTTTACTGTTTCATCCTTCATGATGGTAATTAGTTTCGGCCTAAGTTTGAATAGCTTCTTTTGTATATGAGACTTAAGATAAACGGGTTTGAATATATGGATTCATGGGTTATACACGATCCGTTTTTTTAACGGGTTCAAACAGATGTCGTGGGTTAACCCGTACACGACCCATTAGCAAACGGAGCGACCGTGGACCACCCACCTCTCGACCTTGTATATCTGACACGGTCCACAGCAGGAGTGCTTGATCGAACGGCAGGGATCATGTGTGGCACCACCGGCGGCACACCATTACAATGCATCAATAATATACAAGTGACTGCCTACTAAGAGAGGAAGCCGTCAACTACCTCTTCTGATGAATCTGAACCCTTAAATTCTAATCTTACGGGTCTGATAGGATACATAACAGAGGACACTACAATAAAAAAAGGCAAAGTCATAGAGATCAGGGTAAACTGGAGGGCGGGACTCGGGAGACTCGAGCGAGGCAACTGGCAACAACCGGTGAGGCGTGTGTTCATCCCGCCACCGTCTCCCTCTCCGCCTCGGATCCTCTATATATTGCCCTCGGCCAAAACAGAGCAGCTTCTGATTTTTCATTCACAATTCGTCGTTCGGATGGTATCAATCAGATCTCTTCTCTCTCTCTGCCGCAATATTATTTCTTTTAGTATCTACATTGTCAATAACTGCCGATGATGTGTATCCCTGTCAACGTTCCTTTCCTGCCAACCCCAGCTACCTCTTCTTCCTCCTCCTCTGTCGATCTTCCTACCTTCTTCCTCACTCATCTTCCCGGCACCCAAGTTCTATCAATGGTTGCCCGTCGATAGTATCGGTGGAAAAGCGTGGATAGTCTCGTGTTGATGTCGACAGGGATGTTGGTACTGTCGGCGGCTCGTTGACAGAATCAGGTTTAGAGTTTGGCACGAAAAAGATGAATGAGAAAGAAAGAGGAGGAGAAAGAATAGGGAGGACCGCCGAGAAGACGGCGGAGGTGGAGGGGGAACTTGTGTGGATAGAATAGGGGGTAATTTGGGCATTAAAAAAATAAAAAAAAAATCTGAATGCCAAACTGAAAGATAGAATCTTTCCGAATTAAATGCAAAACCTTTGTTTGCCTTTTCGGAGTGTTGACGTAATCGGTGGTGCGTTTGTTCGTTGAATACAGAGGAAATACAATGCCAGTGCCCATGTTTCGGAAGAACAGCAGAGGACGAGGAAGGGGCGGATTTCGGAGCGGCGGCGGGGCTGCGGCGGCGGTTCGACGGCGAACGGGGAGTGCTGCGTCTCCTGCACCACCTTCAACATCCTCGCCCCCATCTACAAGCGCCTCGACGATGAGGTAGATGGGTTCTCTCTCAAAACGTAACAAAAGGGTGGCGCTTGCGATTGGTCTCTTGAATCTTTGTTGGTGTTTGGGGTCAGGGGAGCAGGGAGAGCCAGAACAGGGCGTGCTGGTTGAGCAGGAACCAGAGCATCATCGACCGGCTGCTGGGCGATCGGTCGTCCGTCATTTGCCTCCAGGTAGGATCTGTTCCCGCCCTCTTTGGTGTGATTTTGGGATGTGGGTGTCGGTGGTTCTGATCGGTCATTGTCGATTTTTTTTCCTTCTCCATTGGTGAAGGAGGTCTGGTTGGGGAATGGCGAGCTCGTCGGTATGTACGAGAGGAGGCTGGGCGATGCTGGATATATCAGCTTGAAGCTCGCGCGAACAAACAATCGTGGGGACGGTACGTTCTTTGTTGAGAATAGTCCCACATCGGTAAAGGAGTGGGAGTTTCACGTCTTTATATACTGTTGTTGCCCTCTCCCTCTTATCATTAGTTTTTGAGAAGCACGACAATCGTAACATGGTATCAAAGCTAGGCCCAATCATGTCTCCCTTCCATGTGGTCCCGTCGCACCCTCTTTCTCCCGCCGATCGAGAGACGCTCTGCCTGCGGACTATCACCCCTCTCTCATCACTTGTTTTGAGGGGGCACGGGAAACGTAACATTCTTCGTCTCTCCATTTTTTTCGTTTCTTGAATTTGTTGAACAATTAGTCCCACATCGGGTAAGGGGAGCGGGGTGGCCTCTCTTAATGTAATCGATGTGCTCTCCTCCCTTCAAGAGGTCGGCATTTTGGAACACTCCGGTGTTGTCGCATCGACTGGGCCCATCGCACCTGCTAACGTTGAAACCCGTTGTACTCTCTTCCCTTTCAAGAGGTCGGTCTTTTGGAGCACTTGGCTGTTGATACAGAATCCTTTTTAGGGCTTTCTTTTAAGTGACATCAAAAATTTTTATTATTTAAATAGTGATTGCCTGATTGGATAGAACTTATTTTGAAACATGATCATCTAACAGCCATGTGGCCGGGTCCACCGAAAAAGCTATATTTTTTTTCTAGCATCCCGGATGAAGCCGGAATTCAGTTACTGAGTTTCAAATTCTAATCAAGTCTAATCCTTAACTAATGCTAATCATTCAGTTGTCATAAAAAAAAGAGTAAAAGGTGAACTTGTCGTTTAGAACGGCGAGTTCAATTAAAACCAGAATTTCTAGTAAACTCGGCATTTCAAATATTTTGATCTTTCTCTTATTGTTCTTTAAATAACCTTATAATTGATGCTAATTGATGCCTCATTTGTGATAGAGGATGGCTGTTTAATATTAGAATTTTTTTTTTCTAGGATTGTATTGTGTTTGTTATTTGTGATTCAATGCCATCTACTAGTATTTTGGAATCTCATACTGTGTTTTTGTTATAATCCCTCCATGTGTGTGTGTATTGGGGGTAGGCATAGACCCCTTACAATTTACCCTTGCATTAAAACCAAATAAATACTGTTACGAAGAGAGGGGGAGAGAGAATAGGATTGGGGAGAAAATCTCCTTGTATTATCTCATTGATCTCACTTTAACATTACATAAGACTACCTCTCCTTATATAGAGAGAGAACGCACACCATTATGTTACCACAACCGAGGTGGGACTAATATATTACTAACACACTACATCTAATACCCCCCGTCAAACTGATGTAAGGTAGAAACCGACATCAGTTTGCTTAATAAAAGGAAGGAGAAAGAAAGAAAAAAAAAAGAAAAAAAAATTACATCAAATAACCCTTTTTATGCTGTAAAGTAAAGATAGTGCCAGGACGACCTGCAAGCAAGTCGTCCTGGAAACCCGATTGACCTGCAAGCAGGACAACCGGGGGAACCCGGCCAACCTGTAAGCAGGTCAACCGGGGGAATTGGCAATGATCACTAAGGATCGGAGCGAAGGAAGCCGACGGTGATGGAAGCCGGCAATAACGGAGGCCGAAAGAAGAAAATCTCCTTGTATTATCTCATTGATCTCACTTTAACATTACATAAGACTACCTCTCCTTATATAGAGAGAGAACGCACACCATTATGTTACCACAACCGAGGTGGGACTAATATATTACTAACACACTACATCTAATACCCCCCGTCAAACTGATGTAAGGTAGAAACCGACATCAGTTTGCTTAATAAAAGAAAGGAGAAAGAAAGAAAAAAAAATTACATCAAATAACCCTTTTTATGCTGTAAAGTAAAGATAGTGCCAGGACGACCTGCAAGCAAGTCGTCCTGGAAACCCGATTGACCTGCAAGCAGGACAACCGGGGGAACCCGGCCAACCTGTAAGCAGGTCAACCGGGGGAACTGACAATGATCACTAAGGATCGGAGCGAAGGAAGCCGACGGTGATGGAAGCCGGCAATAACGGAGGCCGAAAGAAGAGAGAGCGGCTAAGAAAAAAGGTGAATGCGTGAGACCTCATAAGAGGCAAGCACCCGGCCGAAGCAAGTACTTGACACCTCTTAGAAGATCTCAATCATCACAGACAAAGAAGAAGGAGAAGATGAAGAGTCGTAGCTCTGATAGGGTCACATGACCAAGGAAAGGAAGAGGATCCGAAAGCCGGCGCAAGAATGACCGGAACGAGAGTGGATCCAAAAGCCGGCACAAGTAAGTGTGACCGGAACAAGAAATGATCCAAAAGCCGACACAAAACAAGTGTGATCGGAACTAGAGAGGATCAAAAGCCGGCACAAGACAAGTGTGACCGGAACGAGAAAGGATCCAAAAGCCGGCACAAAACAAGTGTGACCGGAACTAGAGAGGATCAAAAGCCGGCACAAGACAAGTGTGACCGGAACGAGAAAAGATCCAAAAGCCGGCACAAAACAAGTGTGACCGGAACAAGAAAGGATCCAAAAAACCGGCACAAAACAAGTGTGACCGGAATTAGAGAGGATCAAAAAAGCCGGCAAGGCGGATCGGTAGGGCGCAGAGCGCAAAAAATACCAAGTTGCAAAGGCACAGAGCGAGGCGATGGGACAGGCGAATCGACAAAGCGCAAGGGCACAGGGTGCAGGGCGGGCTGACAAAGCTCAAGGTGCAGCGGACGGCGGGCGCGGGACGCCAAAGCGGCCGGATCAAACGGCTTAGGGCTCCGGCAGCCAGCAAGACCAATGGGCGCGGGCTGGAGCCGAAGGAGGAGCGGTAGCTCGAGCACAGGGCCGCAGAGAGAGCGCAACAGATCAGAGCACAAGGCGAAAATGTGAAGAGCCGGCCAGGTACGGAAGGGCCGGATCGGGTGGCGAGATGTTATGAGCACAGGATTCGGGCAGCGCAAAGGGCCAGAGGGTCGGATTGGGTGCAGAGGGCCGTGTCGGGTCGGATGCAGCAAGTCGCAAAGCACAGGGGCAGCAAAGCGTAAAGCACATCCATCCGATGCAAATCGGATGGCTGTGATCTGTTATAGAGAGAAGGGAATAAAGGAGAGAGGGCAAGGGACAGCCGGATTTAGGAGAGAGAGAGAGAGGGCAAGGGACAGCCGGATTTAGGAGAGAGAGAGAGAGAGAGGGCAAGGGACGGTTGTGATTCGCTAAAGAGACAAACCGATTGGCTGTATTTCGGTTATAGAGGGATCGGCCAGATTTTAGGCGAGAGAGAGAGGAGATAAGGAGAGAGAGAGAGAGAATGGAGGAGAGAAAGGAGGGGGATCGGAGAGAAATTCGGAGAGAGAGAGAGAAGTCCGGGAGACGGCAGAGAAATCCGGAGATCCGGCCGGCGCGGGCGCAGGGCCGGCGGGCACGGGTGGCGGCCGGATCAGCCGATCTCAGGCGGTAAGCGGCAGCAGCGAGGCACAGGGCCGGCGTGGGCGCAGGGTACGGCGGGCCGGCGGGCCAGCGTGCGCCGGCGGGCGAGCTCCATGCCGGCCGGTGCGGGCTCGACAGCAGCAGTCTAGAGCCCCGTGCTCGGCGAACACGCTCATCAGATCTGCAATGTCCGGCGAGAGGTACCCCACCCACAGGGTGTCCGTCGGCTCATCTTCGTCGTTCGATTCCTTCGACGGCGGCCGGCGGTGGTCGGATCTGGAGGTGGACGGCCGTAACGAGGGGAGGCCGAAGGTTTGGCACAAAGGCAGATCCGGGCGGCGCAAAGGCAACGACGGGCATGGCACGGGAGGCCGAACGGCAGGTGGCCGGAGTCCGGCGTGTGCGATCCGACGATGCAGGTCGACCGGCACGCCGGATCTGGGGGATCATTGTGGGCGAGCGGCAGGCTGACGGGCGCAGTGGGCCGGCGGCACGCAGGGAGGAGGTTCGTCGGAAGGCCGGATCTCCAAGCTCGAAGGGCCAGAGCTAAATTCCGACCGGATCTCGACCGTCCAGCCCCCCGTCTCAGCCGTCTATGCTGCGCCGGAGAGGAAGACAAGCGTCGGATGGAGCAGAACCGGCGAGGGACCGGTTGCCGGTGCGGCACGCGACGGCGACCGCACCAGATCGATCAGATTTTTAGGAGAGAGAGACGGGAAAAAATATTTTTATTTTTCCCGGCCTCCTCGATGTCGTCAACGACGACCGAGGAGGCCGAGCCCGGAGAGGAGAGCGTCGAACCCTAGGCCAAGAGGGTTGGCTCTGATACCATGTTACGAAGATAGGGGGAGAGAGAATAGGATTGGGGAGAAAATCTCCTTGTATTATCTCATTGATCTCACTTTAACATTACATAAGACTACCTCTCCTTATATAGAGAGAGAACGCACACCATTATGTTACCACCACCGAGGTGGGACTAATATATTACTAACACACTACATCTAATAAATACAATAATCGACCCAAAATTTGCGATCAAAATAAGGACAGAAAGCAGATTACAGATTCCGAAACCCTAGCCGGGATCAAAACTATCCATTGCTGGATTAGTGAACCGATATTGGCCAAGATGGTCACCCAGTCCGCCTGCTCTCCGGAGAAGATCCTTCTGTTTCTTTCAAGCCAAATGAACCATACGATGGCGATGATGACCAATAGATCCCACCCCCTTCAGAATTCCTTCGGAGCATGTTTGCGCCTCCATGTGGTCCTTAAGGAGCGTAGGGTCATGGCCTCAGCAGCAATGCCCAACTTAGTACGTGAGCCCAAATGGCTTTAGCAAAAGGGCATGTCAGAAGCAGATGGTCCCCATCCTGGGGGTGCGAACCGCACAACGGACATTCAAGGCTAACAATCGGAATTTTCCGCAGTGTGAGCCGCACAACGGATTCTCAGGCTGTTGGAAGAGGTTCTTACATATGAATTGCGGTCTTCTCGCTATCCGAGAGGAATATACGATGCTTTGCGCCACTCTGATTTTAACTCATGAAAATTAATGAGTATTGCATTTCTGTTCCACATCTGGATATTCATGACAGAATGGTTTGGTAGGCAAAAGACCTGCACATATGTGGGGTGTGAGGAACTCACCAATGCTCATGTTGTGGAGACTTTGCAGTGTAGATTGAGTAGTCTGTGGAGTCCTTTGAGTATTCTTATAGAAAATGCATCTCCTTGTCTACAGGCCTACTGACTGCAGTGCACAGGGACTGCTTCAGGGTTCTGCGCTATAAGGAGTTGCTCTTCAACGACTTCGGAGATCGCGTTGCCCAACTACTACATGTCGAATCAGTTGTTCCTTTCTGTCGAACCCGAAACAGCAGCACCCAGCAACAGATTCTCATTGTGAATACGCATTTGCTGTTCCCTCATGACCACAGTCTCTGTATAGTTCGATTGCATCAGGTAAATTTGTCTAAATCAAGAAAAGAGATCACCACACTCGGGGCCGGGACTTGCATGGATAGCTTATACAATGCTTCACATGCATACTACATCTCCTGATGAAACAAGCTCTTTGGTCCTCTAACTTTATTCCTCTATGATTCCATTCATTGCCTGTGGTTCCTTACCTTCTGTGTCTGCTTTGAACTGATAGGTGTACAAGCTCCTTCAATGCGTAGAATCGTATCAGAACGACCATAAGCTTAATCCTGTGCCTGTCATTCTCTGCGGGTCGGTTTCTATCGTATTCTCTCCTTTTTTATGCCGAAACAAATCTGATCTCCTATGAGTCTCTTCTTCTTCGCAGAGATTGGAATGGGAGTAAGCGCGGGCATGTCTACAGGTTTCTCAGGTCCCAGGGGTTTGAGTCATCATATGATACTGCCCATCACTATACCGACAGCGATGCTGATGCACACAAGGTAACAATTTCTGGGTTCATATTGCTTCAATGCTCTTACTTCTTGCAAAACCTATCCTAATGTTCGATAATCTTTCTTTTTTTTCGACCTCCTGTTATGCTAGCAGTGGGTTAGCCACCGTAATCATCGTGGGGACATCTGTGGTGTTGATTTCATATGGCTGCGTAATCCCGATAAGTGCCGAAAACCGCTGAAAAGCAGCTGGAACGAAGCTGTATTTGGGATTATCAAGGTGGTGATTTTGCTAATTTGCGTATATTACGATTACATTTTTGCATAGTACTATGCACCTCATTTCGTATCGGTCCCTCAGTTTTTTTTTGAACAATTTGACCCTGAACTATGCTCCGTCTGCATTTAGCCCCCTCCGTCAACTCTTTATCCCTAAAACACCATTATGAATTTTCAATAAGGCTCAAATGATTTTTGCTATATTCAACTAATGCTCACTAGGACATGGGCATTTTCTGAGTAAAAGTTGCAGGAGGGGGCTAAATACATTCGGAGCATAGTTCAGAATTCAAATTGTTCAAAACAAAAGTTGAGGGACCAATATGAAATGATGTGCATAATTCAGGGGAGTTTTTTATAATTTTCCCTCTCATGAACGTTTGTAAGATGCATATTTATGCCCGTATTCCTAAATGAATTCTTTTAACGGTAAGCAGGGATGGATCTGGGGGGGGGGGGGGGGGAGGGGGCGTGTGGGGGCGATCGCCCCCCCTAGATTTGAAAGAGAACCCTTTATTATAGTAGTGTTAGCTAGGATTATTTTAAAATTACATAAGTTCGCCCCTCCTGAATTTTTAACAAAATTTAAGACCCCGCCCCTCCCAAAGATTTTTCTAACATTCGCCCCCCCAAGGTTCGATTCCTGGATCCTTCCCTGACGCTAAAATTTCTTATTTCAGTATCTTCTCCGCCGAGCATCTCTTACAGAGGATAATGCATTTTCCTTTCTGAAGACGGAGAGCACCGGCGATCTTGTTACCTACTCGGATTTTTGTCAAGCACTCTATAAGGTACTAGTCATTTCTTCGGGGAAGAGATCAGGAAAATGTATGTGGTGGCTAATTCTCAATGCTTGGATTGATACAGTTAGGCTTAGCCGGCAATTCACATGGTCTTACTGCGAAAGAGGTGGAGGACTTGTGGGCCCAAGCTGACATAGATGGAAATGGCGTTGTCGACTACGGAGAATTTCAGGTAATCGATCCGTTTTGGTTTTTGGGTTGTCTTACGGTTTGATTTTATCGATTCCTTTCATACTACTAATTTGTCAGGAAATTATAAAAACCTCTATACAACTCATTTCATGTTGGTCCCTCGACTCTTTTTTTTTTAATTTTTTTAACAATTTGTACCCTGAACTATGCTCCGTCTGTATTTAGTCCTTACTTTCATCATTATTTATTTCCAATAATACTCAAATAATTTGTAAAATACTTAAGGAGCATAGGTCATGGGTCAAATTGTTCCAAAAAACAAAAAGTTCAGAGGCCAACTTGAAATGAGGTGTATAGTTCAGGGGAGGTTCTTATAATTTGCCCCAATTAGTATAGGGTTCTCACCATCTCAGTGCTCACAACTTAAGGCTTGTCACCTTTAAATAGTTGCTTCTTGTATTGCTCATTACATCTGCAGCTGCTGGTCGGGAGTCCTACATGGTCGGAGAAACCCGAAGAAACTGGTGGAGAGGGGAGCGACGAAGGCTTGCAGAAGGTCGCGGCGGAGGGGCAAGCTTTCGGCCTCAATGTGAAGGATGCTGTTCTCTTTCCTCCAGAGGTGGAGAAAGGGATGTGGCCAGAGAACTATTCTCTTTCCGATCATGCGCCATTGACTGTAGTGTTTTCGCCCGTCGGGATGTCCTGATCGACGGGGGAATACAGAAACCACAGTATCTTATTGTAAAATCTCTAGAGTTGTAGAGGTAATTATAGACCTGATCAAAAAATTGTATACATTACTCTTACATGAAAAGGTAGAAGATAAAAGTAAACAATAGAAAAAATAAGAATGCTCAACTACACATGTACATCAATTTTTTTTTTTTTTTTTTTTGAGAATTTACACATGTACATCATTTACCATGTGTAATATGAACTTTCTGTTCGATTTTAGTTCTGATTTATTCAATGTAAAAAGTTTCAAAACTTCAGTCCTAGGGGACTCTGGATTGTACTAGAAATCATTTATGGACATGAACGCAAGAGTTTGGTGTGGGGGGGGGGGGGGGGGGGGGGGTTGCGGTTGATGGACCGGTCAGGCGGTCCATGAAGAGGTGTTGGGTTTGGCCCACCAAAGCCCGCATCCGATACCAGGCCCAAACTCGAGCCCGAGAAGGACCTGTCTTGACTGTCATCCTAGGTTCGCTCGAGCGCCGACTGTTGGGTTCATGAGCACCGAACCTGGCAGAACATGAGGGGTCAAGGGATTTTTGTATTGGCGCTTGAGCTCCGGTTTTGGGCGCCCGGGCCCTGGTTTTCTTGGCATGGGTTCAAGGTCGGGGGCTGCGGGATTAACATTGAGTGGTTTTGGCCAAAATTTTGGTGGATTCTTGGGTTTCCTATAGATACATGTTTGCTCCCCTATTTAAGGGAAGCAAGGGTTGATCTAGGGTTAACTTAAGATAAAAACTCCTTGGAGATCGTTGATGATGGCGACGATGAGAAGTGCAATTTTTGCTGTCGGCTTGGTTTGTTGCGTTGAGAATTTAAAGGAGCATAATGGGAAAGGCAAGTCTCGTAGCAAGTGTAATCCTCATTGTGTCCCTTTAAACTGTCGACATGGCTTGGTGTGATTGGCCTGGAAGCAAACGTAGCAAACCAAGCTGACAGTAACAATGTGAGCTCCGATACCTTCTCTCTCTCTCTCTCTCTCTCTCTCTCTCTCTCTCTCTCTCTCTCTCTCTCTCTCTCTCTCTCTCTCTCTCTCTCTCTCTATATATATATATATATATATATATATATAGAGAGAGAGAGAGAGAGAGAGAGAGAGAGAGAGAGAGAGAGAGAGACCCCAAAAATGGTGAAGAGAAAAAATGGCGACAAACTAAGAAGCAAACATCAATTGTCTTTAACAAAAAGGTTTGAACAGACATAGCTGGGTGTTGCCATGAAATAGAATGTCCTTTAGATGACCTTTTGACCCTTTTTCGACTTACCCAATCTCTTTTGTATGTTTGACAAAAATCGATCATCTTTTGTAGCATGCCAATGAGCGTTTGTTGTTGCTTGATTATGAGTTGCGATATGATGAACTTCTAGATCATTGTTTCCTGGTCCCGAGTTATAGGAATAACCTAGAGAGCGATGACTAATGTTCTTTAGACGACCTTTTAACTCTAGAGCATGGTAGGTATTGCTTAGAATTAGGGTATTATCTTATGTTAGTTTTAGATTGACTCGACCTATTCCTAGCATATGTGCTTCAGCATTATTATTCATGGTCACTACTCCTCTATTCGAGATCTTACAAGTGGAGAACCAGCAGCGAACATAACATTTGTGAATATTAGCTCCAGTGTCTATCCTGTGTCTATCCACTAATCAAGTACTTGCATAGTCAAGTTAACTTCTTAGGCGAAGGTAATTGGCTTACAGGTGGTCCCGATGGATCCAGTTACCATTTTGACTTGTTGGTTAGGTCATTGTGTCAGGTGCAATTTACACTAGATGAATTTGAGCACTTATCAAATACTCTAGATGATGGGGATTATAGACGAGACATGCAACGCACCAAGTTTTCCCTACTAGAGCTCTGATTAAGTGAATAGATTTTTAAAGTTAGATTTTAGCAATATTAGATTTAGATATCCAAATAAAAATTCAGATTGTAATGACCAAATCAGCTCCAGATGGGTGGTGAAACACTAGGCTCGCTTAAATACCAGTTTATTTTAATTACATATGCCTTTTTGATAAGCTTTTCTAGGCATCGTTACAAAATAGAATAATCATTGGAGACCGTGTAGTCACTATTCTAGTATTACATTTTAATGTGTAATTAGATAAAATGTTCTTCTTTTCTATAAAAGTAGTTTGCTCAATTAAAATTATTTTTTTTCACAATTAACTTTTATGTGTCCTAACTTGAATATAGGAAATAATTTGCACAATTAACAATATGAGCTAAGAACTAATATAAGAGCCAATTATGATTAGCAAGGAATACTAGTACTAGCAAACTCGGATTAATGAAATATGCATTTTAAACAAGAGGCACATATCTATTTTTCTTGTAGAACAATTATCTTAATCTCTATTATTGCAAGGATGATTATGATGAATATTTAATATGAGAGCATATGACAAATATCTAATTTTTATATTTTAAAATATTTAATCAGTATATGAAATTTAGCTAATTTAAATTTTGCAACGAATCGACTTTTAGATTGTTAGTTACGAATGAAAAATATTCAACTATTAATTTTGATTTAATTAGCTTGACTTCTAACAAATATCAGGATATTTATATTGTTAGATGACTATGATCTAACACATGCAAGGTTACTAATTTGTAGAAAAGAAATATCTAAGCTAAAGAGTTTAGAAAGAAGCTTGTTTGGTCGAAACGCGTAAGCTTTGTCCTAAAAGTTTTTTCACTACAAAAAAAACAGTTATTATCGACGGACAATATCCGTCGGTAATATTAATTTTCCGTCGGTAATATTTTATAGCGACGGAAGAAATTTCCATCGCTGGTCTGTCGGGAAAAAAGGTGTCGGGAAAAAAATGCGACGGACTAAATATTACCGTCGGTAATAATAATTAATACCGACGATAATATTAAAGCCGTCGGTAATCTTTAAACAATTAAAAATGAATATAATATATTATTGCCGACGGAAGATAAATAATTCGTCGGTAATATATAAGCATTTTACCGACAGTTATAATATTTACCGTCGGTATTTATATATATATTACCGACGTATATATACCTTACAGTCGGTAATAATATATATATTACCGACGGATATATATTTTCCGTCGGCAATTTATTAATAATTTAAAAAAAATAAAAACTTTATTATCGACAGAATATTTAATTTTCGTAGGTAATAAGTATGTTTTTTTTTAATAAAATTACCTAAATAATGTTATTTAATTCCTGTGATTTACAACAATACCACAATATATTACCATAATTTATCAAATATTATCACAATTTATAAAATATTACCGCAAATTATCAAATATTACCTAAATTGATAAAATATTACAGCAAATTATCAAATATTACCACAATACCCGACAATTATAACAATTAATACCCGAAAATTATAGACAAGAACAAAAAATAACCACATATTACAAAATAATATTTACACAATCCAAAACTGAGAGATGATGCATGCCCTATCTCAACCACACCACGCGGCCCGGCACCAACGCTGGTGCTCTCATCGGTCCCCTGACGCCGCCCTGCTCCTGCAATTAACATGTATTTGTTAAAAAAATGTTTTATATCTATAACTGAGTCTAAGCGTTAAAAAATCATAAGTTAGCGTATTTCGGCTTTGAAATAGTTTGGATTCGATCGGATCGGCATCCGATAATTCGAACTTGAAATTATTCCGTATTTCGGACTTGCGAGCGAGTTCTAATTGGATATTTGACCAATTTACGATCCGATTCACCGATTTAGAGTCTAAGTATTGGAAAATCATAAGTTAGCGTGTTTCGGATTTGAAATAGGGTTGGATTCGATCAGATCGTCATCGGATCGGCATCCGATAATTCGTACTTGGAATTATTCCGTATTTCGGACTTGCGAGCGAGTTCTAATTGGATATTTGAATAATTTACGCTCTGATTCAACGATTTAGAGTCTAAGTGTTAGAAAATCATAAATTAGCGTGTTTCGGATTTGAAATAGGTTTGGATTCGATCGGATCGTCATCGGATCGTCATCCGATAATTCGTACTTAGAATTATTCCATATTTCGGACTTGCGAGCGAGTTCTAATTGGATATTTGAACAATTTATGCTCCGATTCACCGATTTAGAGTCTAAGTGTTGGAAAATCATAAGTTAGCGTGTTTCGGATATGAAATAGGTTTGGATTCGATCGGATCGTCATCGGATCGGCATCCGATAATTCGAACTTGGAATTATTTCGTATTTCGGACTTACGAGCGAGTTCTAATTGGATATTTGACCAATTTACGATCCGATTCACCGATTTAGAGTCTAAGTGTTGGAAAATCATAAGTTAGCGTGTTTCAGATTTGAAATAGGTTTGGATTCGATCGGATCATCATCGGATCGGCATCCGATAATTCGAACTTGGAATTATTTCGTATTTCGGACTTGCGAGCGAGTTCTAATTGGATATTTGAACAATTTACGCTTCGATTCACCGATTTAGGGTCTAAGTGTTGGAAAATCATAAGTTAGCGTGTTTCGGATTTGAAATAGGTTTGGATTCGATCGGATCGTCATCGGATCGGCATCCGATAATTCAAACTTGGAATTATTCCGTACTTCAGACTTGCGAGTGAGTTCTAATTGGATATTTGAACAATTTACGCTCTGATTCACCGATTTAGAGTCTAAGTGTTGGAAAACCATAAGTTAGCGTGTTTCGGATATGAAATAGGTTTGGATTCGATCGAATCGTCATCGGATCGGCATCTGATAATTCGAACTTGGAATTATTCCGTATTTCGGACTTGCGAGCGAGTTCTAATTGGATATTTGACCAATTTACGATCTGATTCACCGATTTAGAGTCTAAGTGTTGGAAAATCATAAGTTAGCGTGTTTCAGATTTGAAATAGGTTTGGATTCGATCGGATCGTCATCGGATCGGCATCCGATAATTCGTACTTGGAATTATTCCGTATTTCGGACTTGCGAGCGAGTTCTAATTGGATATTTGAACAATTTACGCTCCGATTCACCGATTTAGAGTCTAAGTGTTGGAAAATCATAAGTTAGCGTGTTTCGGATTTGAAATAGGTTTGGATTCGATCGGATCGTCATCGGATCGGCATTCGATAATTCGTACTTGGAATTATTCCGTATTTCGGACTTGCGAGCGACTTCTAATTGGATATTTGAACAATTTACGCTCTGATTCACCGATTTAGAGTCTAAGTGTTGGAAAATCATAAGTTAGTGTGTTTCGGATATAAAATAGGTTTGGATTCGATCGGATCATCATCGGATCGGCATCCGATAATTCGAACTTAGAATTATTTCGTATTTCGGACTTGCGAGCGAGTTCTAATTGGATATTTGACCAATTTACGCTCCGATTCACCGATTTACAGTCTAAGTGTTGGAAAATCATAAGTTAGCATGTTTCGGATTTGAAATAGGTTTGGATTCGATCGGTTCGTCATCGGATCGGCATCCGATAATTCGTGCTTAGAATTATTCCGTATTTCGGACTTGCGAGTGAGTTCTAATTGGATATTTGAACAATTTACGCTCCGATTCACCGATTTAGAGTCTAAGTGTTGGAAAATCATAAGTTAGTGTGTTTCGGATACGAAATAGGTTTGGATTCGATCGGATCGTCATCGGATCGGCATCCGATAATTCGAAGTTGGAATTATTCTGTTTTTCGGACTTGCGAGCGAGTTCTATTTGGATATTTGAATAATTTACGATCCGATTCACCGATTTAGAGTCTAAGTGTTGGAAAATCATAAGTTAGCGTGTTTCGGATATGAAATAGGTTTGGATTCGATCGGATCGTCATCGGATCGGCATCCGATAATTTGAACTTGGAATTATTCCGTATTTCGGACTTGCGAGCGAGTTCTAATTGGATATTTGACCAATTTACGATCCGATTCACCGATTTAGAGTCTAAGTGTTGGAAAATCATAAGTTAGCGTGTTTTGGATTTGAAATAGGTTTGGATTCGATCGGATCGTCATCGGATCGACATCCGATAATTCGTACTTGGAATTATTCCGTATTTCGGACTTGCGAGCGAGTTCTAATTGGATATTTGAACAATTTACGCTCTGATTCACCGATTTAGAGTCTAAGTGTTGGAAAATCATAAGTTAGCGTGTTTCGGATATGAAATAGGTTTGGATTCGATCGGATCGTCATCGGATCGGCATCCGATAATTCGAAGTTGGAATTATTCCGTATTTCAGACTTGCGATCGAGTTCTAATTGGATATTTGAACAATTTACGATCCGATTCACCAATTTAGAGTCTAAGTGTTGGAAAATCATAAGTTATCATGTTTCGGATATGAAATAGGTTTGGATTCGATCGGATCGTCATCGGATCGGCATCCGATAATTTAAACTTGGAATTATTCCGTATTTCGGAGTTGCGAGCGAGTTCTAATTGGATATTTGACCAATTTACGCTCCGATTCACCGATTTAGAGTCTAAGTGTTGGAAAATCATAAGTTAGCGTGTTTCGGATTTGAAATAGGTTTGGATTCGATCGGATCGTCATCGGATCGGCATCCGATAATTCGTACTTAGAATTATTTCGTATTTTGGACTTGCGAGCGAGTTCTAATTGGATATTTGAACAATTTACGCTCTGATTCACCGATTTAGAGTCTAAGTGTTGGAAAATCATAAGTTAGCGTGTTTTGGATACGAAATAGGTTTGGATTCGATCGGATCATCATCGGATCGTCATCCGATAATTCGAATTTGGAATTATTCCGTATTTCGGATTTGCGAGAGAGTTCTAATTGGATATTTGAACAATTTACGCTCCGATTCACCGATTTAGAGTCTAAGTGTTGGAAAATCATAAGTTAGCGTGTTTCGGATTTGAAATAGGTTTGGATTCGATCGGATCGTCATCGGATCGACATCCGATAATTCACACTTAGAATTATTCTGTATTTCGGACTTGTAAGCGAGTTCTAAATGGATATTTGAACAATTTACGCTCCGATTCACCGATTTAGAGTCTAAGTGTTGGAAAATCATAAGTTAGCGTGTTTCAGATATGAAATAGGTTTGGATTTGATTGGATTGTCATCGGATCGGCATCCGATAATTCAAAGTTAGAATTATTCTGTATTTCGGACTTGCGAGCGAGTTCTAATTGGATATTTGAACAATTTACGATCCGATTCACCGATTTAGAGTCTAAGTGTTGGAAAATCATAAGTTAGCGTGTTTCGGATATGAAATAGGTTTGGATTCGATCGGATCATCATCGGATCGGCATCCGATAATTCAAACATGGAATTATTCCGTATTTCGGACTTGCGAGCGAGTTCTAATTGGATATTTGACCAATTTACTATCCAATTCACCGATTTAGAGTCTAAGTGTTGGAAAATCATAAGTTAGCGTGTTTCGGATTTGAAATAGGTTTGGATTCGATCGGATCGTCATCCAATAATTCGTACTTGGAATTATTCCGTATTTCGGACTTGCAAGCGAGTTCTAATTGGATATTTGAACAATTTATGCTCCGATTCACCGATTTAGAGTCTAAGTGCTAGAAAATCATAAGTTAGCATGTTTCGGATTTGAAATAGGTTTGGATTCGATCGGATCGTCATCGGATCGGCATCCGATAATTCGAAGTTGGAATTATTCCGTATTTCGGACTTGCGAGCGAGTTCTAATTGGATATTTGAATAATTTATGATCCGATTCACCGATTTAGAGTCTAAGTGTTGGAAAATCATAAGTTAGCGTGTTTCGGATATGAAATAGGTTTGGATTCGATCGGATCGTCATCGGATCGCCATCCGATAATTCGAACTTGGAATTATTCCGTATTTTGGACTTGCGAGCGAGTTCTAATTGGATATTTGATCAATTTATGATCCGATTCACCGATTTAGAGTCTAAGTGTTGGAAAATCATAAGTTAGCGTGTTTCGGATTTGAAATAGGTTTGGATTCGATCGGATCATCATCGGATCGGTATCCGATAATTCGTACTTGGAATTATTCTGTATTTCGGACTTGCGAGCGAGTTCTAATTTGATATTTGAACAATTTACGCTCCGATTCACCGATTTAGAGTCTAAGTGTTGGAAAATCATAAGTTAGCGTGTTTTGGATTTGAAATAGGTTTGGATTCAATCAGATCGTCATCAGATCGGCATCCGATAATTCGTACTTGGAATTATTCCGTATTTCGGACTTGCGAGTGAGTTCTAATTGTATATTTGAACAATTTACGCTCCGATTCACCGATTTAGAGTCTAAGTGTTGGAAAATCATAAGTTAGCGTGTTTCAGATATGAAATAGGTTTGGATTCGATCGGATCGTCATCGGATCGGCATCCGATAATTCGAACTTGGAATTATTCCGTATTTCGGACTTGCGAGCGAGTTCTAATTGGATATTTGACCAATTTACGATCCGATTCACCGATTTAGAGTCTAAGTGTTGGAAAATCATAAGTTAGCGTGTTTCGAATTTGAAATAGGTTTGGATTCGATCGGATCGTAATCAGATCGGCATCCGATAATTCAAACTTGGAATTATTCCGTATTTCGGACTTGCGAGCGAGTTCTAATTGGATATTTGAACAATTTACGCTCTGATTAACCGATTTAGAATCTAAGTGTTGGAAAATCATAAGTGTGATAATATGATCTAAACTTAAATTAGTAAGATTCATATTTTTTACTAATATTATAAAGATTAGTAAGTACCTGATCCTGAGCATGAGCCACCGCTAGACCGGCTTATAAAGTCATTAAGCCGATGCTCTAGTTCCCTGCGAGCTTCTTTTTCCTCATCGAGGGCCTTCTTCTCCGCCTCAACCCTCTGCTCGAGGGCCTGCCTTTGCTCTCGCTCTGCCTCAACCCTCTGCTCGAGGCCTGCCTCTGCTCTCGCTCCGTGTCTAGCGCAGACTGCAACTGAGTGAGAGTCGAGCGCATACCCTCTCGTCCAAAGTAGGAGGAGGGCGTGACTCCGAGGCCCATACAAAGGACACGGCCTTGCGTGGCAGGTCTGAGCACAGTATCCATCACTGAGTCGATTGATACTGAGCTATAGGAGGAGCCGGCCTCGCCCGACGGGGTCACCAGAAGTAGCATCCTCTCCTATATGAAAACAACCAATGATATTCAATGATATTTTATGGCATACGTATAAGAATATATTAACAGTAATTTAATTACTTACCACTTGCGAGGCAACCCTGTCGTCCAGAAATGCCCCATCGGTACGCCGCCTCCTAGAGGTCTCAAAAAGGTCAATCCTATTAGGCTCGTGGCCCAAGGGCTGTGTCTGTTGGACATATAAAATAAATAAATGAGTTAATATAAAATGTATAGAGCTTTAAATAATAACAATGTTTGTATCATTTACCAGCTGCTAGGCAAGCTGGGGCATGGAGGTCCTCCCCTTCACTGGAACAGGTGTCGTCGAGGCACTTCTATTCTGATTGCCTTTATGTGAACTCGCATGTGTCAATCGATTAAAGTTAGAAACATCAATACAAATTTATAGTATAACATTAAAACAAGTACGAATCAACAAAATTATAATTATACCTGAAAGTGAGGGGTGGCCCAGTGAGCGACCAAAAACTGTAGAACGTGTAGCGGTGGCGCGTCTCTCGTCCCGGCCGCAGCCTGTACCTCCTCAGCCGGCTGGCCGACCAAGTAACCGTAGAGCTGGTAGAGCTCGTGACGGTAATCCCTGTACCGCTCACCCATCATCTTCCACAAGTCCTCCCGATGGGTGTCGGTTTCCATGTTCTCCCATTTAAATTTCTCCTGTAAAATCAATTTAGAAACAAGTCGTTTTATCAAATCAAATTATAAAGAAGTACGATATTATTCTAAAATGCTTTAATGAAACTAACATACCAAAAACTGCTGATACATCCTCTCCTTATAGGATGCATCAATTTTCTTCCACCTCCTTAACCCCACAATCGGGGCATTCCTCTCCTCCCGTACTATAATACCGACCCACGTGGCGGCGTCAGAAACGTGCTCGCCCACAAAGGTCCTGCCGCTCCACTGTAGAGAAAGCGGCTCGTGTAAGGTCGACAAGCGTCGGGCCTTCGTCACGCCCCGGTCGCCTACGTGCCTGGTGATCCTCGACCCTGCAAATAAAATATACATCAGTATTGAAGAAGTATTTACAACATGTATAAAACTTTAGATTTAAACATTACCTGTGGGCGTAGACGCTGTAGCCGAGTGCTGAACACTGCTCGAAGCTCCGGAGGCTGCGACCACATCAGGAGCTGGTGTGGAGAGAGGAATAGCACTACCAGATCTGGACGGCTCGGCCTCGGACCCTGGGGTGGCAGCCGGAGCGCTCCGAGCTACCCCACCCCTGCCTCTACGAACCCTCGATCGTGATGTCATCTGAAACAGTTTAATTTACATATGAAACAATAAGATTTACATATAAAACAATATGAAACAGTTTGATTTACATATGAAACAATATGATTTATGAAACAATATGAAACAGTTTGATTTACATATGAAACGGTATGATTTACATATGAAACAGTTTGATGTACACATGAAACAGTATAAATTAATATGATATACATATAAAACAATATGATTTATATATGAAATAATTTGATTTAAATATAAAACAATTTGATTTACATACGGTCTAGTCATTTTCTGTCTCATCTTTATCACTCTCATCGCAGCCCTCTTCTATCATTTGATCTGCATTCGCTGTCCAGTTTATAATGTCGATATCTTCATTTTCGTCGTGCACTGCGTCGACAATGATTATCTCATCATTCTGGTATGTATCCAAATAATCATCGACGACCCCGCATCCTTGTCTCCCATGTCATAAAAATCTCTGGGTGGTGACCTGACTACAATTTGCCAACCTGGAGAGGTATTATCCGGTGCATAAAATATCTGTTCCGCTTGAGAGGAAAGGATGAATGGATCTTGATATTGGGTATTCAATCTCTTGCCAGTGTTAATGCTGATAAAACCGTATTTGTCGACGTTATAACCAGTCCCGCAATTATTAACATCATACCAATCGTATTTGAATAATACGATCCGATTTTGGCCAAGGAATTTAATCTCAAGAATCTCGTTGAGGACGCCGTAGAAGTCGATATTTCCTAATTCTTCTTGCTCACCGTTGACGACAACCCCACTATTTTGGGTTCTTCATGATTTTTTACTATCTTTCGTTTGAAATCTATAACCGTTCACGATATAACCATCGTACGATATTGTGTCTTGCAAAGGACTACAAGATAAGCGCCAGAGATCCTTATTCATCAGCGGATCGTGGTTGTCGTGCAGCTCTTGTGCCTATTATAACCACATGATATTCATGATATGAACACATAATTATTGTTCGGTAATGGATGTCAATAAAATTCAGTAATGATGTGAATACTTACGTGTTTCTCGAACCACGATGGAAATTCACGATCATAAATTTGGGGAGCATTTCGAGTACCCCGATTATTAATGATGACTTTATGCTTCCTGTTTTACAGGTTATGAATTAGATTATAATTAGCACATATACTTAATGAATGGACTGAAAGAATGGGTAAATGATCATAAAATGCTTACTCAATGAATGGCCACACTTCATCACATTGGCGCAACACATACATATGTGCCTGTTGAATCTCATCTACAGACAATCGACAGGTTTTGCCTCCTCCTACAGGTCTACCCATTTTGGCAAATATAGACAGACCCCCATCGAAGTCTATTGGACCACCGTCATAGTTCCGCTCAAGTTGATTGAATCGCGTGTCTATACCATGTAGGTATCTTGAGCAGAATGTTAGACATTCTTCTGCTAGGTATCCTTCAGTAATTGATCCCTCCGGACGATTTTTATTACGAACATATGATTTTAATGTTCGCAAGTACCTAATTTAAGAAATTTTTTTTTGGATTAATATATCAAGAACGATCAAATACATTGTGCGAATAAGACGAGACGATTACCTCTCGATAAAATACATCCAGCGGTAATGAACTGGGCCGTCGAGTTTGGCCTCATTTGCCAAGTGAACGGTCAAATGCACCATGACATCAAAGAAGGAAGGTGGAAATATCATCTCTAGCTTGCACAATGTGATCGCAATATCCCTCTCCATCTGATCAAGTTGGTCCACTCTAAGTACCTTCGAGCACAACTGTCTGAAAAAAGTGCTGAGCTCAATTAACGGACCGGACACCTGTTCGGTTAAATTCCCACTTATAGCAAGAGATAACAATCGCTGCATAAGAACATGACAATCGTGGCTCTTTAATCCAGACAACTTCCGGCCGTTCTCTTGCACGCATCGTGCGATATTCGAAGAATAACCGTCTGACATTTTCACAGACCGTAGGAATGCACATAAGGCTGTCTTTTGCTGTGAGCTCATGGTGTAGCATGCAACTGGCAACACATACTTATATCCAATCTCTTGGGGATTGTAGACACACGAATTTCATCGGACCCGGACCCGACTTACGTGTGCCAACGTGGATGCAAACCCGACGCGCTCGGACCCGGACCCGACTCGAAGGCCCCTACGTGGATGCAAACCCGACGACTCGGACCCGACTCGCACCTAGCAAAAGAGGAGCGGACCCCAGTTCAAGAGGGGCCGGCCCCTACTAGGGTCCGAACCCCATGGGGCCGGCCCCTACTAGGACCCGAACCCCATGGGGGCCGGCCCTATTGGGACCCGAACCTCATGGGGCCGGCCGGCCTTGCAAGGAAAGAAAAGAAAAGAAAGAAAAGAAAAAGGAAAGAAAAGAAAGGAAAGAAAAGAAAAAGGAAAGAAAAGAAAAGGAAAGAAAAGAAAGAAAAGGAAAGAAATACCGCCATGCGCGGGGGGAGGTAGCGTACGACGTCTGCACACACGCGGATCTGCGCCGATCCCTCGATCCGACGCACAAGACGAAGCGCCCGATCGCCATCGATTTCGTGTGCGAAATCCAGCCATAATTGCACCCGCCAGAAAAGGAAAACAACTAAATGTTATTCCCCTCATCAATGGATGAATAAAATCCGGGTAATTATGAGAGAGATACAAAAGGGATTTAAAATTAAAAAGTTCCCATATCTCTCTCCCCACCTCTTTGCCTATAAATAGAGGGGGTGGGGGAAGGAAAAAATGGTTGGAAAGTTGAAGACAAAGCGCCAGAGCTCTGCAGAAGAGAGCACGCTTCTTCATCGACCCGAGGCTTCACGAGGCACAGTCAAGCCTGTCCCGAGGGATCGGCTTACTGAAAGTCCTCATCAATGTGAAGGCCCTTGCACACGAAGATCATCCCTTCGACTCCGTGCACGAAGAAGAAAGCTCGGAGAAGAAGAACCCTTCGACTCCGAAGACGCCAGAAGCAAAGGCCGGAGAAGAAGAGGAGCGGCACTACCCCGTCGTCTCCAACAAGCTTCGACTCCGATCAAGCCCAAAAGCCCGGAGAAGAAGAGGAGCGGCACTACCCCGTCGTCTCCAACAAGCTTCGACTCCGATCAAGCCCAAAAGCCCGGAGAAGAAGAGGAGCGGCACTACCCCGTCGTCTCCAACAAGCTTCGACTCCGATCAAGCCCAAAAGCCCGGAGAAGAAGAGGAGCGGCACTACCCCGTCGTCTCCAACAAGCTTCGACTCCGATCAAGCCCAAAAGCCCGGAGAAGAAGAGGAGCGGCACTACCCCGTCGTCTCCAACAAGCTTCGACTCCGATCAAGCCCAAAAGCCAGGAGAAGAAGAGGAGCGGCACTACCCCGTCGTCTCCAACAAGCTTCGACTCCGATCAAGCCCAAAAGCCCGGAGAAGAAGAGGAGCGGCACTACCCCGTCGTCTCCAACAAGCTTCGACTCCGATCAAGCGCAAAGGCCGGAGAAGAAGAGGAGCGGCACTACCCCGTCGTCTCCAACAAGCTTCGACTCCGATCAAGCCCAAAAGCCCGGAGAAGAAGAGGAGCGGCACTACCCCGTCGTCTCCAACAAGTCCTCGATCCCGATCAAGCCCCAAAGCCCGGAGGAGAGAAGCGAAGCGTCATCACCACGTCATCTTCGACAAACATCTGCACCATCCACGAAGAAGAAAGGCTGGAACAGATCATCTGAAGCGTCACTACCCCGTCGTCTTCATCAACAAAAGCCGACGCTACAACCGTCGCACGGAGATCGGTGCTACCCCCACCATCTTCGAAAGCATTCTTCGACCCCGATCATGCCAAAGAAGCCCGGAGAAGAAGAGAAGTCCCGTTGACACGCAAACCGTCGAAGCACCGGAGAAGTAGCCCACGTCGTTCGAAGAAGAAGATCGAGTAAACGCCAAAGCTAAAGCAACGCAAGAAGCCAAAGCAAAGCCCCAGTAAAGCCCGCGCCAAAGCAAAGCAAGTGCCAAAGCCAAGCGACTACGCCGGCCACGAGCAAAAGCACCGCACGTTCTAGCCGATACGACGCGAAGTCCGGAAGAACGAAAGCATCGCAAGTCTCTCCCAGCTACGTCCAAGTGCAAGCGCCGAAGCAAAGCAAAAGCCAGAGCCACGCCGGAGCCAAGCCAAAGCCAAAAAGCCAAAGCCAAAGCCAAAAAGCCAAAGCCAAAGCCAACGCCAAAAGCTCGATCGACGCCGCGAACCGACGATCAAGGACACCGAGGTCAAGCAAGGAACGAGGAAGACGCGAAGACCGAGGAACGAAGCCGAAAACCCCCTAGCCGAGAAAGCGCGAAGCACGGAAGGGACAAAGCAACGGTGGACATTCCTTAGCCTCTCCAAAACCCTCTCCCTGTAAAGACCCCTGTCCTGGGCAACTCCTTCAGAGCTCTCGCACGAACGCCACGTGGAGACGCGGATCAAAGGGATCCCCCAGAAGATCTTTCCCACAATCCCCTGATCAAAACTCGCCGCAACCCGGACTCGCTACACCCGAGCAACCCGGGTCCCGGCCACAATTGTAATCTCGTGTGATTCGCAATAAAGACGACCCGTACCTTTTTTCGCGTCCACAGATTTCTGGCACGCCCGGTGGGACCTCTTCTCCTTTTATCCGTACGGTTGAAGAAACTGCTTGAAGTTTGCAATGGCCGGAACGAACAACGATGCGTTTGCTCCAAGCCTCTCACCAATCGCCGAGTCTCCTCTACTCCGCCACGGTGATCCAGTAAATCCGGAGGGTGATGCTCCTCCAATGGTGCGCGTCTACACTCGGCGTACACGGACTCTTGCGGACATCTTCGTGCCAGAAGCTACTACCGAAGATGCTCGCCAAAGCGCCGACGAGGCCCTGGTGCATGAAGAAACGAGCCTCGATCCTGGAGCCCATGTCCAGAAGTTTGGGGAGGACCAGCCCCAACCCCGAACCAGTTCGGGTTCTCCAGCAGACGTTGCACCTCCTCTGCAGGGGGCAAACATCAATCATCAGCCAGAAGCAAGTCGGCGTAACTACGTCTCAGATGATAACGGCGAGGATGCGAACATGCAACACCGAGGCGTTCTCCGTCACCACCCTCCGACCGCTCTTCAGCTCCAAGTCATGCAGATGAACGAGCACATGGCGCAGATTACTCGGCTAATGGAGGAGAAGGATCGTCACATCAACACTCTGCTCCAAAAGCTAAGCGCAAAGGACGCTGCACCAGTCGGCCAACCCGTCGCTTCTCCAGTAGTCGCTCCAGTTCCGTCTTCAATTCCCGCTCCTACAGAGGTTGTTCCGACGATTCAAGCGGTTACTCCAGCGCTCTCCTCGGCTCCCGTCCCATTGGAAGTCGTCTACCCGGCGCCAGCCTCGGCGGCCACTCAACCTCCAGCAACGGCAACGATGAATGCTCAGCAAGTCCAAGCGTTGATAGCCGACATGATGCGTTCTCACGGCAGTGGCCTCCTTCCGATCACGGCGGCATACTCGAAGCCCTACACTACGAGGATCCAGCAGCTACGCTTCCCAGTCGGATTCCAGCCGCCAAAGTTTCAGCACTTCGACGGAAAGGGAAATCCGAGACAGCACGTTGCCCACTTCATCGAGACCTGCAATAATGCCGGCACATATGGCGACGAGATGGTGAAGCAATTCGTCCGCACCCTCAAAGGCAACGCGTTCGACTGGTACGTTGATCTTCCTGCAGGAACCATTGACAGCTGGGATCAGATGGAGAGGGAGTTCCTCAATCGCTTCTACAGCACCAGACGAACCGTCAGCATGATCGAGCTCACCGCCGTCAAGCAAAGGAAAGACGAGCCAGTGATCGACTACATCGACAGGTGGAGGAACCTCGCGCTGAATTCACGAGACCGCTTGTCTGAAGACTCGGCCATCGAGATGTGCACCCAAGGCATGCACTGGGGTCTGCTCTACATCCTCAAAGGTATCAAGCCTCGGTCTTTCGAAGAACTCGCAACTCGGGCTCATGACATGGAACTCAGCCTAGCAAACCGCGGGGACTCGAAGAACAAGGACTTCTTGAAGATAGAGAAGAAGGACAAGCCACCGGCAACGAAACCGAAACAAGTCAATGTTGCCGACGTCGCTTCGACCTCCAAACCGCTCAAGATCGTTGGCAAGCCGGATCAGAAGAAGGGAGTCGCCATACCACCGCCTCCGCCGCCAAGACAAAGGATGACTCTCGAGGAGCTCGAAGCAAAGGAGTACCCCTTCCCAGACTCGGAAGTCTCCTCCATGTTCGACCAACTGCTGCAAGAGAAGATGATAGAGCTTCCTCCTTCAAAGAGGCCCGAGCAGATGCATCGCGTCGACGACCCTCTCTTCTGCAAATACCACCGGGTGGTGAGTCATCCCATCGAAAGATGTTTCGTCTTCAAGGAAAGAATCATGGCACTCGCCAAGCAAGGGAAGATAGAGATCGACTCCGGGGAGGTTGCTACGACCAACATGACGTCCATCACCTTCGGCTCCTTCTCGCCGGTACTCGTTGCCGCTCGACGAAGCATGCCCAAATTGCGCCTCAATCGTCAAGCGTCAATCGCTAAGTCGACTTCCCAGCCGAAAATCTCGAAGCGACGTCAACGTACTCCTGCGTTCTCCGAGGAGGAAACACCGCTGCCCTGGGGGCAATCATCGCTCACGCCAGCACCTTTTCCAGGCAATACTGCATCCCAACGAACGCTCCAAAGGAGATACGAGCAAGGAGACCCAGAAGTCGGCCTGCTGGGCCAGCCGTCGGGGAAGTTTGACTATTACGTCCTCTACTCAAGGCCTCCATCCGTTCCAATCGAAGAAATCAAGCCCACCGGCTGGGGATCGGGAGAAGAGCCAGTGGAACCTCGAGAAGAGCAAGTCCCTTCCAGCCAAGCTATGTCCCAACGCGCTCTTAGAGAAAGATACGAGCAGGGAGACCCAGAAGTCGGTCTGCTGGGCCAGCCATCAGGGAAGTTTGACTATTACGTCCTCTACTCAAGGCCTCCATCCGTTCCAATCGAAGAAATCAAGCCCACCGGCTGGGGATCGGAAGATGAGCAAGTAGAGCCTCCGGAAGAACAAGTGTCATCAAAGAAGCCAGTTGCTGCTGACGACCATCATCCTAGCGAAGGGGAATCCACCGACGAAGAAGCATGGGTCATGCTACCGCGGCGGCGAAAGCCTTGGCAAGAAAAGAAGCTCAAGCAAGACCGTGTGATGAGGGGATTCACCAAGCGGAAGACCTACAAGAAGAAAAGCAAGACTCCAGGAAGGAAGGCGTTCAAAGTACCGCCAGCGAGCCGAGACGATATCCTTCAGCAGAGTCTTCCAGAGCCGACAACTTTGCAAGAGTTCTTCCCGGATCACTTTCTCCCGGTGGACCAACACGTCAAGGTGTCTTGTTGCATGGTCGAAGTCCATGAAGTGTCGGAAAGAAAGAACGAAGGCGAAGCTTCTGAAGAAGGCGACTCCACCGATGAGGGAGACGATTCCGACAAAGGGGGCACAGCCTCTCAAGACGAAGCAATATTGCACATGCCGCTTGTAGAAGCTTTGCATCTCCCGAAGAAGGCTCGCCTGGCAATGGCTGTGGCCTTGGCCGATCCGGATAGCTACAGCAGGAAGAGGAAGGGCGACCAGAAGCGCAAGGCTGCAGCCTCGTGTGACGCAACGATAACCTTTTCGGACGAGGACCTGCAACTCGGGACGCGATTGCACAACCGGCCTCTTTACGTCTCGGGATACATCAAGGAGAAGCCAGTGAACCGAATCTTATTGGACTGTGGCTCCGCTGTCAACATCATGCCCATCCAGACGATGCGGCAACTCGACATTACCGACGACCAGCTCTCACCAAGTCAGTTGGTCATTCAAGGCTTCAACCAAGGCGGACAGTCCACCGTTGGAATCATTCGTCTGAAGCTTTCCATCGGCCCGCTAGATACGATGGTCCTCTTCCACATCATCGACTGCCAGACATCATATCGTCTCCTGCTAGGAAGACCATGGCTGCACGAGAACGGCATCGTAGTATCCACCTGGCACCAGTGCCTCAAGTACTACGAAGAAGGCGTGGAAAGGTGCATAGTTGCGGACGACAAGCCATTCAACGAGGCCGAGGCACACCTGGCCGATGCTAAATTCTACCAAGCAAAGGGCCTGGTCGCGGAAGTTCTTCCAGCTAAAACCCCTCGAGCTCAAAAGATTGAAGAAGTAAATAAGGAAAAGACTCCACTTCCCGTAAATCCGGTGCCACCCTCTGACGAGGCAAGACTCAAGGTCCAAGGAACGCCGAAACCTGGGCAAAGGATGCGTATCAGCTTCGAGCCAAGAGCAATGCAACATACTCCGTTGCCAATCCAAACGACGCCTGTCCTACGTCTCGCGCCTCAGTGGCTCCGAAAATCCGAGCGATCGCCTTCTACTCCGACAAGGAAGTTGGCCCCGTCGTTATCTCAGGCCAATGTCATCACTCTGCGAGAAATGACGGTGCCACTACCTAGTCTGACGCAAGCTCCGAACCCAAGTAGACCCGTCGAATCGGCAGACCTCGAGCAACTCGGATTCAAGCCAGAAGGGAATTGGGGGCAAAATGCTGCCCAGTTGCTGTTCAAAGCCGGCTACAACGAGAAAAGCGCCATGGGCACACTCCCACCGGCAGCAACTCCACATGGGATGACGAGAACTCAAGCTCGGCTGTTTCAAAACGGAGAGCAAATTCCCCCGAACCGCCGAGGCATCGGCTCCAGTCAAGATCCATTGGTCATAAGAACCGCAACAAAGAAGACCTTCACCTCGAACTACATCGAGGCGAGGATGGTAGATGAAGCAGCTGAAGGATCGACAATCTCCGATGCACTCTCTACCTACCTCAGCCATCCAGACAGCAGGAGAAGACGACGACGGGCTCGATACCAAGCCTTGTTCCGGAAGCAAACCAGAGGTGGTAAAGACTGGTCGAATCGAAAACGCACATCCGTGTTCGAGAGGCTCGGGCCAGTCAAACAATCAAAGAAGAAGTCGGCGTTCGATCGTCTGGGGATGCCAATCAAGGACTTCGTCTCAACACCCACCCACCCACCCATGGCGGCCGTCAATCATATCTCCATTACGAATCCCGACAACGGTGATACTTCTACTTCGGACGACGAATTGCAAGATGCCCCGTCGGTCCTCGCAGAAGGGGGGCAGTCCACCGTTGATGACTCAAAGAAAGGGGGCAGTCCAAGAAGACGACGACGGCATACTTCTTCAGTGCCTAGGGCCAAATCCTTACTGTCTTGGGGGCAACCGTCTCTCATGCAAGCACTCCCTCTTCCAAACGAAACTACGTCCCGGCACCTGCTCAAAGCTAGAGACGAACAAAGAAGCCCCGAAGTCAACCTGCTAGGCCAACCATCGGGCAAAATTGACTATTATGTCCTCTACTCCAGGTCTCCTTCGATTCCAAATGAAGAAATCAAGCCAACCAGCTGGGGATCAGAAGATGAATCGGTACAGTCTCTAGAAGTGCAAGTCCTTCTGATCAAGGAAGAGCCTTCAGTCGCAACACCAGTTCTTCACCTTGGCGAGGAAGATCTTAACACATGGGCTATGGCGCCTCGAAGAAGAAGGCCACGACGATCAAGCTACAGGATAGCACGTCTGGCTAACCATAAGAAAAACCGGGCGACAAGAAAACTCCCCAGAAGAAAGTCCTTCAAGGAAAAGAATGAAGCTCCAGGAAAAAAGACGTCCAAAGTACCACCGGCAAATCTGAAAAATTTCCTCCAGCAAAGCTTTCTAGAGCCGGCGACACTCCAGGAGTTCTTTCCCAATTGCTTCCTTGAAGCTGATCAAAACTTCAAGGTCTCCTGCTGCATGATGGAAGTTCACCGCGTGCTCCGGAAATACAATGAAGAAAGCGACTCCAACATAAAAGGCATGGGAAGAAGCATCACTGCCAACGGCAAGCTGTTCAACAAGGCTAAAGCACACCTTGCTGATGCCAAGTTTTACAAGCCCAAAGACTTCGTTGCAGAAGCTCCTCCAGCAAAAGCTCCACAAGTCCAGGAAGTCAAAGCAGCTGCGATGGACAAAAACTCTCAACTTGCAAAACCAGTGACATCCTCCAGCCAGATGGTGCACAAAAATAAGGAAGCGCCAGCATCAAGACGGAAAATTCATGTCAACTTCAAATCAAGCTCGATGCGAGGCGTTCCGTTGCTTGCTCAAGTTGCTTCAGTCCTGCGGCTCGTACCTCAATGGCTTCGCAAACCAGGACGATCGCCTTCCCCTCCAGCAAAGGAACCAGCGTTATCATTCTTCGGGGCCAACTTCAGCACGTTGCAAGAGATGACACTACCGTTACGTGGCCTGTTGCACATCTCGAGCTCAACCGAGTCTTTCGAGCGCACCAGCTCTGAGCAACTCGCAATCAAGCCAGATGGCACTCGGGGGCAAAACTCCACCAAATTGATGTTCAAATCCAGCCTCAGCAAAGAAAGCATGACGCACATGGGTTCACTACCCTCAGCTGCAATACCATATCGCCTGACAAAGACTCAAGCTTGCCTCTTCAAAAGCGGCGAACGAATCCTTCCAAATCGCCGAGGCATTCACTCCAGTCAAACTCCAGCAGTCATCAAAACTCCAGTCAAGAAGATCTTCACTTCTAACTACATTGAAGCGAAGAGGGCAGGCAACAACCGCGAACCAGTGGCGACTTTGCCTACCAGCTGCAAGTCCCTCAAAAGGTACTTTGCTTAGCGCAAGGTTACCCCCCTTGCCCAAAAAAAAAAAAAAAAAAAAAAAAAAAAAAAAAAAGAGTAAAAAAAAAAAAAAAAAACGAACTACGTGCGACTTGATCCCTCTCAGTAGGGTACGTAGGCAACCTACAAAGGTTCAGTCCAGACAAAAAAAGAAACATCCCAACGT
Source organism: Chamaelirium japonicum (assembly GCA_947650365.1). NCBI lineage: Eukaryota > Viridiplantae > Streptophyta > Magnoliopsida > Liliales > Melanthiaceae > Chamaelirium > Chamaelirium japonicum. Next base: position 43,311,936 of record OX393550.1, read on the forward strand.
CGTCCAAGAAGGCCAGTCCAGAAGAGAATGAGTGCAGATCCACAAGCAAACCGAAAGATGACAAGAAAGTCAGTCCTTGAGGCGCTGGAGCAGCTCGCCCCCTGCGGCCTACACGCGCTGCAACTCCCGGGGTAGAGAAGCCGTTAACTTCTGACGCGTCGCCAGCTATGCGCTGCGTCACAAGGGTCGCTCCGGAAGCCTTCTCGATCAATGCACCAGCTCCCGACACTTCGTCAGCTCTTCACTGCTTCGCAAGCTCTGCTCCAGACATCTTCTCGGTCGCTCGAGCTTTCCCCAAATGAAACTCCAGATTCTAAAGCGACGCACGAGTGTGGCAAGTCGAAGTCCTTAAGGCGCCGAAGTGGCTCGCCCTCCGCAGCTTACACGCGCTGCAACTCCAGAGGTAGAAAAACCGTCAGCTTCCGACGCGTCGCCAGCTATGCACGCTGCTTCGCAAGCTCTGCTCCAGACATCTTCTCGGTCGCTCGAGCTTTCCCCAAATGAAACTCCAGCTTCTAAAGCGACAGACGAGTGTGGCAAGTCGAAGTCCCTAAGGCGCCAAAGTGGCTCGCTCCCAACAGCTTACACACGCTGCAATTCCAGGGGTAGGGAAGCAGTCAACTCTCGACGCGTCGCCAGCTTTCCGCTGCTTCACAAGCTCTGCTCCAGAAGTTTTCTCGGTCGCTCGGGCATTCTCCAGCTTCTGAAGCAATGCTTGACGTCTCTCCCCCTCGGTCGCAGCTAAGCCCAAGGAAGCGTCTTCCAGCGAAGACCGTCGTAAGCAATGAAGCTCGCCACCCTCCAAAGAAGGTGCGCATCTGCTCCGCTAAAAAAGAATCGTTGCCTTGAAATCCACCGGGCTCATGCAAAAGCTCAGGCCCACCTGAAGGATGGAACTTGCCACTAAAGTCAAAAGCAGCAACCCGAAGAATGGCGGACGCATAAACAACAGCCGCAGCCTTCGTGACCTCCACAAAGCCAAAAGAACCACTGGAGCTGTCATCAAGGTCAAGATCGACAAGCAAAAGACAACCAAAGCAGTCTACTCCTTGTTGATGCTCGTGGCCTCGTCATCCTCTTCAGAACGCCCATCTCGGTGTCCTTCAAGCTGACATTGCTACCAGAAAGGTGCAACCTCGCTAGTAACTCTAAACCCGCGGTTGACCTCATCAATAATCTGGCCAGCCTTCGGAAGGTACTCAAGGGGATGAATCTTGCAAGGATATGAAAAGTGCAAGACCGATCGAGAGGTAAAGTCAATTCCAAAAAAAAAAAAAAAAAAAAAAAAAAAAAAAAAAAAAAGAGGAGCCACCTTCCCTGGCCTTCAACGCCTCCGACTCATCCTCGCTACCAGGCGATCGCCACCACACTCGGCTTCGTCTTTTTGCCGTGCCGTTGTCATTATGCTCCCGCACCAAGAAGACGATAACACTCCGCTGAAGAATCTTTCGGCTCCAAGCCGCCGAAGAATGCTTCGCCGCCAAGACTGAAGCTTTCGTCTTCACGAGCCGTCGAAGAATCCTTCGTCTTCAAGCCGCCAGGAGGGCCTTCGTCTCCAAGCCATCGAAGAAGCCTTCGTCTCCAAGCCGACGGAAGCCTTCGTCTTCAAGCGCCGCACACCATCGCTGCCGTCGTCGACGAAAGAGGCGACACCGGGAAGACGGAGCAGGTCTCGTGCAACCCCAGGCAGCACTCTTCCGCCGACGGTCTCCAAGCATCGAAGAAGCCTTCGTCTCCAAGCCGACGGAAGCCTTCGTCTTCAAGCAACGCGCACCATCGCCGCCGCCGTCGACGAAAGAGGCGACACCGGGAAGACGGAGCAAGTCTCGTGCAACCCCAGGCAGCACTCTTCCGCCGACGGTCTCCAAGCATCGAAGAAGCCTTCGTCTCCAAGCCGACGGAAGCGTTCGTCTTCAAGCGACGCGCACCATCGCCGCCTCCGTCGACGAAAGAGGCGACACCGGGAAGACGGAGCAAGTCTCGTGCAACCCCGAGCAGCACTCTTCCGCCGACGGTCTCCAAGCATCGAAGAAGCCTTCGTCTCCAAGCCGACGGAAGCCTTCGTCTTCAAGCAACGCGCACCATCGCCGCCGCCGTCGACGAAAGAGGCGACACCGGGAAGACGGAGCAAGTCTCGTGCAACCCCAGGCAGCACTCTTCCGCCGACGGTCTCCAAGCATCGAAGAAGTCTTCGTCTCCAAGCCGACGGAAGCCTTCGTCTTCAAGCGACGCGTACCATCGCCGCCGCCGTCGACGAAAGAGGCGACACCGGGAAGACGGAGCAAGTCTCGTGCAACCCCAGGCAGCACTCTTCCGCCGACGGTCTCCAAGCATCGAAGAAGCCTTCGTCTCCAAGCCAACGGAAGCCTTCGTCTTCAAGCGCCGCACACCACTCGCGCAGCTTGAAGCCTGGCCACCGCCCGCCTATGCCGCGCCGGCGCCGCTCCACACGCCCGTCGTCTGCGCCACGTACCCATGCCGCCTACACTCAACCCCGCGCGCCGAGCCGCAGCTGCGCCCCACGCCCGGCCGACTCGGAATCGCACCGCCATTGCCACTGCGTTCCACCTCTGACCCAATCGGGGCCCGCCCGACTCAGAGTCGCACCGGCGGCCGCCCTCGTTGCTTCTGCGACCGCGCCGGGCCTCCGCGCCACTCGCTCCCGCTCCCCGCGCCACGCATACTGCAGCTAGCGCTGTGGGCCGCCGCCGCCGCTGCCTGCTCCGACAGCCGCGCCGCCTGCCGCCTTCGCGGACCAGAAGAAGAAGGAAAGAAAAAGAAAGAAAGAAAAAAAAAAAAAAAAAAAAAAAAAAAAAAAGAGAGGGCAGCAGCAGCCTGCACCGCGCTCCCTCTCCAATCAGCACCCGACACAAAAGAAAAAGAAAAAAAAAAAAAGAGAGAGAAAAGAGAAAGAAAAAGGGGGGGGCCTGCAGCCCCCCTCCTTCGCCGCCTGACTTGGGGACGCCGGCCCGACTCCACCTCCGCTGGCCACCGCGCCCGACCAAGCCGTCGCCGCCCCGGCCTCTGGCCTCGCACCACCCGCGCCCGGGCCCGCCACCGCGACACCCCAGCCGCCCCGCGCCAGGGCCACTCCGCGCGTGCCGCAGCCACCGCCGCCCGCGCCCCGCGCCAGGGTCCCTCCGCGCGTGCCGCGACCTCCGACCTGCGCCCGGGCCGTCGCCGCCACCGCAGCACCGAGCCGCTGCTGCCGTTGCCCCCGCGTACCAGAACCAGAAGAAGAAGAAGAAAGAAAGAAAAGAAAGGAAAGAAAAGAAAAGGAAAGAAAGAAAGAAAAGAAAAGGAAAGAAAAAAAAAAAAAAAAAAAAAAAAAAAAAAGAAGAAAAGAAAAGAAAAGAAAAGGAAAGGAAAGAAAAAAGAAAGAAAAAGAAGGAAAAGGAAGGAAAGAAAAAGAAGGGTCCGCGAGCCACTGGCACCCGCACCGCAGCCCGCGCGCCGCTCGGCCATCGCCTGCCGCTGCTGCTACTGCTGCCTCCGCGAGCCACCACCGCCGCGGCACCCCGGCCTTCGCGCGCGCCGTAGCTAGCCACCGTCGCTACTGCTGTACTCCGCGCACACAAAAAAAAAAAAAAAAAAAAAAAAAAAAAAAGAGAAAGGAAAGGGGAGCTTCGCCTCGCTTGCAATGGCTCCGCCTCCTCCTCATCGCGCCGAGGTGCGTCACCATCGCCAACACTCCGCCGGGGTGCATCGCCTTCATCTTCGCGCCTTCGTCACCCGCGCGCCGCCATGGGACTACGTCGAGACATGTTGCCTTCGTCTTCACGCTCCCGTCTCTCCTAAGTCGCCTTCGGACATCATGCAACGGTCGCCGTCGACAATCGGCCTCGTCATTGCGCTCCCACACCGAGGGAGGGGCGACAGTCCTCCGCCGAGATGCACCGTCGCCGCCATCGCACTCCAGTCGCCCTCGCGCCAGTCTCGAACTCCGTGCAACGGCCACCTTTGACGTCCGTGCAAACTTCGGAGCAAAAGAAGTCCGCAACGAGGAAGATGATCGAAACCCTAGCGAGGGTCTTCTCCGCAAGCAGGAGCTGCCGCCGCCGATGAAAGAGCCGACAACTAGGAAGACGGAGCAAGTTGCGTGCAATCCCAGGCAGCACTGTTTCGACTGCGGTCTCCAAGCTCCAGCCTTTCGCAAAAAAAAAAAAAAAAAAAAAAAAAAAAAAAAAAAAAAAAAAAAAAAAAAAGAAGAAAAAGAAAAAGGCACAGGATGAAAGGGGTAGGGGCTCTTAAATAAGCCACCAGGCCCATCCAAGAAAGAAATCAAGGACAAGTGCTCTACGATTCTTACGCGTCCAAACTCGACACGTCCTCATCGACACACTCGTCCTTGAGGGGGCATTTGTAGACACACGAATTTCATCGGACCCGGACCCGACTTACGTGTGCCAACGTGGATGCAAACCCGACGCGCTCGGACCCGGACCCGACTCGAAGGCCCCTACGTGGATGCAAACCCGACGACTCGGACCCGACTCGCACCTAGCAAAAGAGGAGCGGACCCCAGTTCAAGAGGGGCCGGCCCCTACTAGGGTCCGAACCCCATGGGGCCGGCCCCTACTAGGACCCGAACCCCATGGGGGCCGGCCCTATTGGGACCCGAACCTCATGGGGCCGGCCGGCCTTGCAAGGAAAGAAAAGAAAAGAAAGAAAAGAAAAAGGAAAGAAAAGAAAGGAAAGAAAAGAAAAAGGAAAGAAAAGAAAAGGAAAGAAAAGAAAGAAAAGGAAAGAAATACCGCCATGCGCGGGGGGAGGTAGCGTACGACGTCTGCACACACGCGGATCTGCGCCGATCCCTCGATCCGACGCACAAGACGAAGCGCCCGATCGCCATCGATTTCGTGTGCGAAATCCAGCCATAATTGCACCCGCCAGAAAAGGAAAACAACTAAATGTTATTCCCCTCATCAATGGATGAATAAAATCCGGGTAATTATGAGAGAGATACAAAAGGGATTTAAAATTAAAAAGTTCCCATATCTCTCTCCCCACCTCTTTGCCTATAAATAGAGGGGGTGGGGGAAGGAAAAAATGGTTGGAAAGTTGAAGACAAAGCGCCAGAGCTCTGCAGAAGAGAGCACGCTTCTTCATCGACCCGAGGCTTCACGAGGCACAGTCAAGCCTGTCCCGAGGGATCGGCTTACTGAAAGTCCTCATCAATGTGAAGGCCCTTGCACACGAAGATCATCCCTTCGACTCCGTGCACGAAGAAGAAAGCTCGGAGAAGAAGAACCCTTCGACTCCGAAGACGCCAGAAGCAAAGGCCGGAGAAGAAGAGGAGCGGCACTACCCCGTCGTCTCCAACAAGCTTCGACTCCGATCAAGCCCAAAAGCCCGGAGAAGAAGAGGAGCGGCACTACCCCGTCGTCTCCAACAAGCTTCGACTCCGATCAAGCCCAAAAGCCCGGAGAAGAAGAGGAGCGGCACTACCCCGTCGTCTCCAACAAGCTTCGACTCCGATCAAGCCCAAAAGCCCGGAGAAGAAGAGGAGCGGCACTACCCCGTCGTCTCCAACAAGCTTCGACTCCGATCAAGCCCAAAAGCCCGGAGAAGAAGAGGAGCGGCACTACCCCGTCGTCTCCAACAAGCTTCGACTCCGATCAAGCCCAAAAGCCAGGAGAAGAAGAGGAGCGGCACTACCCCGTCGTCTCCAACAAGCTTCGACTCCGATCAAGCCCAAAAGCCCGGAGAAGAAGAGGAGCGGCACTACCCCGTCGTCTCCAACAAGCTTCGACTCCGATCAAGCGCAAAGGCCGGAGAAGAAGAGGAGCGGCACTACCCCGTCGTCTCCAACAAGCTTCGACTCCGATCAAGCCCAAAAGCCCGGAGAAGAAGAGGAGCGGCACTACCCCGTCGTCTCCAACAAGCTTCGACTCCGATCAAGCCCAAAAGCCCGGAGAAGAAGAGGAGCGGCACTACCCCGTCGTCTCCAACAAGTCCTCGATCCCGATCAAGCCCCAAAGCCCGGAGGAGAGAAGCGAAGCGTCATCACCACGTCATCTTCGACAAACATCTGCACCATCCACGAAGAAGAAAGGCTGGAACAGATCATCTGAAGCGTCACTACCCCGTCGTCTTCATCAACAAAAGCCGACGCTACAACCGTCGTACGGAGATCGGTGCTACCCCCACCATCTTCGAAAGCATTCTTCGACCCCGATCATGCCAAAGAAGCCCAGAGAAGAAGAGAAGTCCCGTTGACACGCAAACCGTCGAAGCACCGGAGAAGTAGCCCACGTCGTTCGAAGAAGAAGATCGAGTAAACGCCAAAGCTAAAGCAACGCAAGAAGCCAAAGCAAAGCCCCAGTAAAGCCCGCGCCAAAGCAAAGCAAGTGCCAAAGCCAAGCGACTACGCCGGCCACGAGCAAAAGCACCGCACGTTCTAGCCGATACGACGCGAAGTCCGGAAGAACGAAAGCATCGCAAGTCTCTCCCAGCTACGTCCAAGTGCAAGCGCCGAAGCAAAGCAAAAGCCAGAGCCACGCCGGAGCCAAGCCAAAGCCAAAAAGCCAAAGCCAAAGCCAAAAAGCCAAAGCCAAAGCCAACGCCAAAAGCTCGATCGACGCCGCGAACCGACGATCAAGGACACCGAGGTCAAGCAAGGAACGAGGAAGACGCGAAGACCGAGGAACGAAGCCGAAAACCCCCTAGCCGAGAAAGCGCGAAGCACGGAAGGGACAAAGCAACGGTGGACATTCCTTAGCCTCTCCAAAACCCTCTCCCTGTAAAGACCCCTGTCCTGGGCAACTCCTTCAGAGCTCTCGCACGAACGCCACGTGGAGACGCGGATCAAAGGGATCCCCCAGAAGATCTTTCCCACAATCCCCTGATCAAAACTCGCCGCAACCCGGACTCGCTACACCCGAGCAACCCGGGTCCCGGCCACAATTGTAATCTCGTGTGATTCGCAATAAAGACGACCCGTACCTTTTTTCGCGTCCACAGGGATGAAGTGATTTTCGGATGCCCAACTCCTTAAAATCGAGACGAGATTTAAGATTATCTTTCGTCTTACCGTCGAGATTCAGCAGTGTTCCTATAATATTGTCACACATATTTTTCTCGATATGCATGACATCCAAGTTATGCCGCAAGAGTAGGCTGCTCCAGTACGGTAGTTTAAAGAAAATACTCTTCTTCTTTCAGTTATGCTCACACGTAGAATCTTCATACGTTCTCTTCTTTTTACCTTTCCCAAGTGCCACGCCATCAAACTGATCCAATTCGCACAAGACTTCTACCCCCGAAAGCTGCTCTGGGGCCTTTGCAAGTTCCTTCTTGCCGTTGAACGCTCTTTTGTTCTGCCTCCACTTATGACCGTCAACAAGAAATCTTCGATGGCCCATATAACAGAACTTGCCTCCGTTCTTCAACCGTAATGAATCTGTCTCCTTATTGCATGTAGGGCACACCAATTTTTCTTTAGTACTCCACCCGGATAAGTTGGCATATGCAGAAAAATCATTGATCGTCTATAGAAGTGCCGCATGCATCCGAAAATTCTGGCGCAACGAGGCATAATACGTATCGGCCCCAACTTCACATAACTCGTTCAACTCCCACTACAACAAATTGCACATTTTTCGATAAAAAAATACGTCGGTAATAGTCAATATAACGTCGGAAAAATATTTTCCCGGCGCAATCTCCATCGCCGGCACCGTGTCGGGAATAATGCGTCTGGAAAAGTATTTACTGACGTAGTAATGTAGCGTCAGCAAAATGTTGACGTTCGCCGACGCAATATGCGTCGGCAAAAGTATATCTTTTTCCGATGCAAGGGCAAAGCGTCGGGAAAAAACCTATCTATGCCGACGTCATATGTTTTACTAAAAAATTTTAAATAAAATATTTATAAAACCTTTTCCGACGAAAGGAGCTAGGTGTCGGCAAAAGATTAATCATTGCTGATGAATATTGTGTCAGTAAAAGTTCAAATTTGCCGACACACATTCAGAGTGTCGGCAAATGTGCACTTTTACCAACGCAGTAAGCGTCGGCTATAGCTAAAATTTTCTTTAAAAAATATATTTTTCCGACACATGTTGCGTCGGCAAAAGCTAAATATATTTTTAATTTTTTTTAAAAAGCCCAACAATAGAATAACAATAGACCTGTATTATTCACCAAACAACAATAGACCTGTATCATTCACCAAACAACAATAGACTTGTATCATCACTAAACAAACAAGAACCTATATCATCCAATCATTTTAATAATTCCCATTATATAGAATAACAATCCAATATATCCATTTAAAAGTTCAAATAGAATTAAAAGCAAAATAAAATTAGAGCATTTCCAATACATCCCAACAATAGAATAACAATTCAATATATCCATTTAAAAGTTTAAATGGAATTAACTCAAAATCAGATTAGTGTATTTCCAAAACATCCAACTATCCCAACAATCATCCCAATAATCCAATACATCTAACAAAAATCAAAATCTCGTTGCTTGTTGATGTCCGCATCACTAGAGATATAGATGCCTATCTGCACCACTTGTCTGAGTTTCTATTTGTAGCATTCAGTGCAATAAGTCCACCAGGAAGAAAACAAAGATCACCTACAAAACCAAGTGCAAATTAGTTAATACAAAGTCTGCATTGTTTAGAGGATATTGTCATATCAGATGGTAGACTAAGTGCAAAGGATAATATGTAAAAAAAAAGTGCAAAAGATAATGGTCACTGTATTAATTTGAATGTCATCATGTAACCAAAAAGAGTTGTGTGCTATTAGAAATAGAATATCAGAAAAGATAACCTAAAAATGAATCAAATAAAAACATAAGCTAATTTGAGTCTGATTCTTAATAATATTAACTTATAATACATCAAAATATGCATGTACATTTTGGCTTCAAATCGGAGGATGAAAGAACACCTAAAAGATATCAAGTTGCAGAAATGCTCCCTGTTTACCACTTTTGTAAACGCATAGGACATAGCTCCTTCAACTGTTCTATATTTGCTTCTAAGATGACATTCTCTTCAACCTATGATAGTTTAGGTCCACTACAGCTTGATTCTTTACCTACTATTATCCACTCCTCTTTCTCTAAAATAGAATCCAACTCCATGGTATTAGATTCCCTATATGTATGGAGGGGTTGTAACATAATAGTTCATGTAATAGTCCAAATTTTATGTGCCATAGGCAATATAGAAATGACAAGCTTACTCGATCCGCCTAAGATCTTGATCATTAGGCAAGCAGAAATTCACCTGATAGATGATCGATTGTAATATCTGAACAATCAGAATATGATCTCGGCCAATATATGAAAATCACAAACTATGGTTTTGTGGATCGTAAATATGATTGATCAGTAATATGGCCCGATTTGAGGATGGGCAACATAATTGATCTACACAGAACGCCCGATCGATTGGTTTGTCTGTCTTAGATATAAAATTATGTCTAGTGTGAAATTTGAGATCATAAAATTATATCTAGTGTGAAATTTGTTCATTACTGTAATTAGTCTATTCCATAGTCTAACAACCATGTTATCTATATCTGTAGGTCACATTTATGTGTTTCTAATGACAAATATAAGATGCTTCGCCACTAGACTTGACTTGACACAACCCGTGATAGGCTATTTACAACTCTATATTTCTTTGTCTATGGGATTGCCCGACACTAGATGTAATACTCGAGACTAATCATCTAAAGGCAAGACTACAAAATGTTCCATCTTAAAGTGATGCTCAAGAAAAGACTAAAGAAATTCACACATGTATTAAGTGATGAGTTTCGTGTGTCAATTGAGAGCTTAACATACCTAACCTATGATCTGTACTTGGAGGTCTTTACTTGAGGGTGCTTGACACATGTCGAGTGCATGTTTCCTTGTCTCTTTGAAGGCACTTTTGTCCAAGTATGAATGTTTGGACAATTTAATTTTGTCATCGAGAAGTATAAATTGATACCAAAAACTATTAGAAACATTGAGATACATAATTTCCTTAAATGGAAAGGGAAGTAGCACAAAAACTCCACTTATATCATTAGTTTCCTTTGTCTTACATGACCATTATCACCACCACTTTCATGTCTTCAATTTCTGATTCTTTTATTTAGTTCCTAACATAATTTTGAATAAGATTGAAATATCAAAGATACGTGCTGTAGTAATTGGAACTACCCTAAGGAGTCTGATCCTCGTGGCTAAGGCTTAGTTGGAGAACATTCTCAAACTTTGATAGATCATACTTTGATCCATAAAGCAAATCCCTATAAGATGAGACAAGACTTGTTAGTTGGTTGATTATTCAGGAAAACCACCACTTTGATGTAAGCTAGCAAACACTTGTAGTAGTTACTGGTGGGGGTCATTAACATATTGATATTAGTGAGCATATCAGGCACTTACTTTAAGAAAAATCCTAGTATTGTTGCAACAATAATAAACAAGCCCAATAATGCTGCAAGAGCAATTAACAAACACTCAAAGACCATTTAAAATAGTAAACCAACTGATATTCAACATAATAACACAACATGGAGTGTCTATCTAAGTATCTAAGTTTTGAAAGAAACTCAAATAATTTAGCATGTCCAAAGGCTTTGGTAAATATATCGATATTGATTCTACAAGCCAACACTAGAACAGCCTTCCTTAGGTCCAATGTTCTCTCAGAACTTCAAAAGAAAAGGCAATTAACTTTAATATGCATAGAACTTATGAAATAAAAAAAAACTTGCTATATTAAGTATAGCTCGATAATAAGAAACTATTGGACATCTGCCTGTATATGCATGAGGCAATCAAACTATTGAAATCATTGATATACTAATGGAAACATGGATCTGTAATGATGTTCATTATTATCTTGAGTGACTCCCTATGTGAATATGGATTCATATTAGTTATCCTGAAAATATAAACTATATATGCGGCAGTAGCAAAATACTCATTAGAGTTGCTCATGTCACATTACGCAGCCGCATATGAGGACTATGAGTTGTATAATTACATATGTGATGGCATTGTTCGGGTTTGACATTAGTTAAGCACTAGATATTAAGTTTTTTTTTATCATTAGTCTTACCTTATCCTAAAGAAAAATCTGCACCACCGCCGCTTGCTTGAGGCATGCCACGTGCTAGTAGTTGATGCACTAAAGCCTCAAGATCGGCAGTCTTCTTTGCTTCCGTAGCCATTTGCTCAGCTTGCACTGCCACGAATATTAGAGAACCATAAGTTTGTTAAAGACTATTGCAAACAACTTTGGCCTTTGATAGACGTTAATAAACTCTTTGTGAGCTATAAGCTAAACACCATTGATAATCTTTTTGTACAAAACAAACATAAATACCAGGCGAACATATAAAACTAATTGATCATCTACGGTTATCAACTGATCAGGGATTTTAAGCCAGAGTTGACCTTAGTCACAATTCTAAGCGCCATCGGGACATTAGCATGCATATCGATGCGCCCAAGGTATCGTCTCAGGCTGTTAGCATTGTCGGTAATTAATTCTAAATAAAATAACATAAAGAAAAGTAATTTACGAACGATATTTGTAATTTCCATAAAAAAAAATGGTTTGGCATCGATCGAGAGTAACAAGATCGATTGATGCAATTGTTCCGGGAAAAAAGTCATGTTACAATTAGACGGGGCAGGGAGTCTCAGTCTCAACGAGACTGATTGTGGCATGTTGCTCTATCACCGGTCAATTAGCCGCAATAGCGTAACAATAAAAAGAGAAGTTTTAGGTTCAATTTGTAAAACTTACTAATTGCTCTCTCTCTCTCTCTCTCGTGCGTGCGCGTACGCGCTCGCGCTCTCGTGCTCTCTCGCGATATAAAAAACTTTAACGACGGGATTTTATTGTCTCGTTGGCCATTAATGCTAAATAAAATAATAAAATAGAAGTAATTAACCAACGATATTTATAATTTTTATCAGCAAAAATGGTTTTCTTGTAGCGCAAGTATGCCTCTACGCTTCGACAGGCATTTGGTGTTGGTCGAGGGTAACAAGCTCAGATGATGCAATTGTGCCAAATCCTCCTTGTTGAATCTATATTCAAGTTGGTGTTAGAAACATACTCAAAATTACAAATTCACCAGCATAAATGGTTGTGCCCTATCCTCCTTGTTGAACGTAGATTCATCGACAAAAATGGTTGATGCAATTGTGTCCTACCTTTTTAAAAATTACAGATCAAGCTCCAAAATCCAAAAATACCCATATCACAAATATTAAAGAAACTCACATCTCTAAAATTAATTGAAAACAAGATAGATCTATCCAACCAGTAAAACAAAATAACCTAAAAAATTGCATAGCATAAAAATCAAAAACAAAAAATAAAAAAGAAGCAAACCCAACTCAAATCAAGGATTCTAGATCAAGCTAGCAAAGATTGGGTTCTTGAGATCAAGTTAGCAAAAGGGGGGTGGGGTCAAGCAACCCCTTCTATCTCCCCAGAGGCTCCCCCACTCCACCCGCAAACCACTGCAGCAGCAGAGAAATGGGAGACCGGATAGGAGAGGAAGGGGCTCGGTTGTGGGGTTGGCCTACGCTGCCCGGCACGGCAGCCTCGCACAAGGAGGGAATGGGATCTAATCGGGGGAAAAAGGGGGAAGGCAGGGGGGGCGCACCTGCTGGTTGGTAGGGATTCTTCCCCTGGTGGCCGGTTGATCTTTAGCGCCACGCTAGTCTCCTCGATCGGCCGGCGAGAAGGCGAGAAGAAGGAATTGGGGATTTAGGTTTTGGTGTAAAAGGGGGCTGGGTTTTCGATATTAGAAAGGAGGGGAAGGCATCGTAGCTACCTTGCACGATCGAGAGGGTATAAGGGCTTAGGATATTTGGGTGATTGAAATCCAACGGACTATGTTCAGATGGGTGGTTATAGAGATTTAAGTCTCTGATGTTTATATCCACAAATAGAGGTGCCAATGGAGTCCGAAAACTCAACCTATACCCAACTCAAAAAATAGGGTGTGGGTAGGGTTGGCAATTTTGGACCCGACACGAAATTAGCGGATCCGGGTTAAATAGGTTCGAGTCGTAAACGGGTTAACACGACTAACCCGTTTAGTAAACGAGTTGGGTCCGGGTTTTGTCTCCGACCCGCTTAACCCATTTAAGACCTGTTTAAAAATCATGGGTCAGGTCGGGTCTACCCAGCATCCGATCATAGTGTGCGATGGGTTCAATGGACGGTTGTGATCAGGACACCCATGATGGTGAGTTGCAACGAAATATAAAATTTAAAATAAATAAATAAATATTTAAACGGGTCTTACTCGGTCTACACGTTTATAAACGGTCGGGTTTGGGTTTAGGGTCTATACACGATTAGTTAAACGGATCGGGTACGGGTTTTGGACACGACAAAAACACAACACGACCCGACCCATTGCCAGCCCTAGGTATGGGTACAAAATCTGTACTCGAAATAAATTCAGGTCGGGTATGGGTACCGGATCCATACTCGTTCCATTTTCGGGTATGGGGTATGGGTATACCTTTGCCGAAACCCAAAACCCAAACTCTAACAATACACTACATCTATGTACAGTTTTATTTTTCAGGATTTCTAGAGATCGCAGGAATTAAAGGGACAATTACTTCACTCAAAATCTGATATAAGGGATCATGATGAGTAACCACTCCCCTTTGATTGCACAATCCCAATTCATACCCGAAACCCGAACCGAAACTTGAAACCGGAGTGGGTATGGGTCGGGTATGGACCTTCCCATACCCGAATGGGTATGTGTATGGGTAGGGGTAGGGTCCAACCCAAACCTGACCTGTTGTCAGCCCTATCCACGTACAATATCACATACCCATTAACAAAATAATAATACAAATAATTAAACAACAAAAGTCTCCCACGGTCAAAAACTTTTGTGACACACTATTTTTACGCCGGCAAAAGTAATATGTAAGAGAGAAAAAAAAACTAATGTAAAAAAAATAAGATTTGTCGACGCTATATTAATGGCACCGGCCAAAGCAATCACTTTTACTGGCATAAACTGGTTTGCGCCGAAAAAAGTTTCACTTTTGCCGACAAAAACAAAAAACGTTGGAAATAATTATATTTTTGCCGACGCTATATTATTTGCGCCAAAAAAATGTATCACATTTGGCGGCACAAACTTTCTAACGTTGGCAAAAGTATCATTTTTTCCGACGATAAATAAAGCGTCGGCAATAGTTTTATTTTTAACGGTGCTAGTAAGATAGCGTCGGCGAAAGTATACTTATTGCCGACAAAATTAGTATTGCGCCGGAACAATGCGTCGGAAAAAATGCAATTTGTTGTAGTGTCCTCAATCAACGGCTGCAAGTAAATGTCAATATCATTACCAGGCGACCTAGGTCCGGGAATGAGCAAGGAGAGCATTGTGTATGGCTTTTTTAAGCACATCCAGGGAGGCAAATTGTATGGAACTAGGATAACTGGCCAAATGCTGTACGACACACTCATATTCCCAAAGGGATTGAAGCCATCGCTAGCAAGCCCTAACCTGACGTTGCGAACTTCACATGTGAATTCAGGATAGGTATGATCAAAATCTTTCCATGTCAGAGAGTCGGCCGGATGTCTCATAATCTCGTCATCTGTACGTTCTCGTGCATGCCACCTCATGTGCTCAGCAGTCTTCGATGACATAAATAACCTCTGAAGCCTGTCCCTAAGCGGGAAGTATAGGAGAACCTTTACAGATATATTTTTCTTCCTTCGATTGGTACTAGACTCGGTATCCGTCTCTTTATATCTCGTTGCTCCGCATATGTGGCATGACCGCGCATGTTCGTACTCTTTCCGGTACAACATACAATCGTTCACGCATGCATCAATTTTCTCTTAACCCAGACCGAGATCTTTAATTGTCTTCTTCGCCTCGTAGAATGATTTCGGTACTGTCTCACCCATAGTAAAAGCCTCTTTCAACAACTCTACCAACATATTAAATGACTTATTACTCCAACCATTGAGGCACTTCAAATGAAGAAGCTTTACAGTGAAAGAGAGTTTTGAAAACTTCTTACACCCCGGGTATAGAGGTTGTTCGGCATCTTTAAGCAATCTGTAGAACTTGTCCGCTTCAATATTGGGCTGATCACCTGACGGTATTTCCGTGCCTATTCCACCTTGCAAATCATGTATCATACCCTGTATGTCATCGTCATCGTCTGTATTAATATTATCATCAGCGATCACTGTGTTTGCAGTTTCACCGTGAGCTGCCATGGGGACTGCATCTAGCTCCTCACCGTGCGAGAACCAACGGGTATAACTAATGTCAATGCCACGCATTACCAGATCAACCTCACATTCCTCTCGAACCTTCCTAGTCACCCTTCCGCAGTCTATACAGGGACACACAATTTTTCCATCAAGATGTGCAAGACGCTCAAATACAAAATCCAGAAATTTCCTGACTCCTTCTCTGTACTCTTGGCTCATGCGATTCGAATCACGCATCCAACTCTTATCGATCGAAGACATCTTTGTCTATCTGGCTATACAACACCTGAAGTAATTTCAAACAATATTATAAGACTCCGCACAAATTCGGTTTCGGATCCCGGGTAGGTGGAGAATTAAATAGATGGGGTAATACTGAAATTAACAAATGGAGGCAACATAATTTGAACCTAGGACCTCGCAGAAACCAAAACTCTGATATCACGTAACCATCTTAAGCTTTTGGATAAGATAGTTATCTAACATCTAGCTAGGCATTCCCTGTGACCATGACCTGACTGTCAAGCTGCTTAATTATGCTCATGAGTCGTCTATAGCTTAATTAAGACCACTTACGTACAAACCCAGTTAGCCATATGCGTTTGGAACATATCTAGAGTTGCTTGGCTTAACCAACAGCCCTTGATAACATCCTTTTGGGTTCAAAATTAAATTAGGTCCCTTGTCAACAAACACTTAGGATTTAAAGAATTCATCAATGATCACCCACGCATCATCTTTTAGAATTATCCAAAACTTCTTGAAGCTATTGATGAATTCATCATTTATGCAATGTACAAAAGATGCCTGTACGGTTGTTCAATTCTATTTTTTCTTCTCTTCTTGTTATTTTTTATCCCTTTAGTCCGCCCAATCATGCGAGTATAGAAGAACCATTAATGATGTTATATCAATTCATCAGGGTTATGATTCACCAACCTGCTAGTTCTTTTTATGAGGCACAAACAGGGGAATTTCTCCTAGAAGCGGAAGAATTACTGAAACTCCGCGAAACCATCACAATGGTTTATGTACAAAGAACCGGCAACCCTTTGTGGGTTGTATCCGAAGACATGGAAAGGGATGTTTTTATGTCAGCAACGAAAGCCCAATCTCATGGCATTGTTGATCTTGTAGCGGTCGAAAATCAAAATACCGAGGATTTCGTGTAAATCAACAATGCCATTTCAAACCATAATTCGAATTTTCCACGATTTGATATTGACTAGAAATAATTCATAATCATCAATCATAAATCAGGTTAAGATTAATCTAAACCAACCCATTCTACTATAGAATATATATACAACATGCCAACTATTAAACAACTCCCACACATCAATGATCACCCACACATCATCATTTAGTTTGGGGAGAGAGGGAGGAGGAGGAGGAGGAGCTCACCGGGGGGGAGGAGGAGGAGGAGGATCTCATCGGCCGAAGCCCACGAGGAGGAGGAGGAGCTCGCCGCCGGTCGATCGGTCGGCCGGAGGGACGCGACGCGAGGGAGGCCGGGGAGGGGGGAGATTTAGAGAGAGAGAGAGAGAGAGAGAGAGGGGCGGGGAGAGGTTCAGATTGAAATAGAACAGAAGGGGATCGCTGAAACTGGCTTTTTACCGACGAAATTTTTTTACTTCCGTCGGTACAAATAACCTTTTTACCAACGGCACAATAATATCCATCGGTAAAAACCAACGACGAAACTCAGGGTTCCATTTTTTCCAGAGACTCGGTTTTTACCCTGAGTTTCGTCGTGACCTTTTTACCGATGGACATTTAATTTCCGTCAACATAATGGCTTTATACCGACGGAAACATAACTTCCGTCGGTAAAATGTCACGATGAAACTCAGGGTTCTATTTTTTCCAGAGACTCGGTTTTTACCCTGAGTTTCGTCGTGACCATTATACCGACGGACATGTAATTTCCGTCGACATAATGGATTTATACCGACGGACAAATAACGTTCGTTGGTAAAATGTCACGACGAAACTCAGGGTTTCATTTTTTTCAGAGACCCGGTTTTTACCCTGAGTTTCGTCGGGACATTTTACCGACGGATGTTATTTGTCTGTCGGTATAAATCCATTATGCCGACGAAAATTACATGTCCGTCGGTAAAAAACGATACTTTTTACCGACGGAAATATGTTCGTCGGTATAAAGTAACGTCGTGACTTTATACCGACAGACATTATTTTTCTGTCGGTATAAACTCATTTTACCGACGGAAATATATGTTCCGTCGGTATAAAACATTGTACCGACGGATTATATATGACCGTCGGTAATAAATGTGCAAAAAAAATTAAAAAAATCGAAGTTATAATACCGACGGAAATTATTGTCACCGTCGGTAAAAAGTATATTATTACCGACGGGAATGAAAATGTCCGTCGGTAAAGAACCTATTTCTTGTAGTGTTTGCTCTCTGCTTGTTGGTCTCCCGGCAATGACTAGTAGAGATACGACAACTCAGTCGATAGGCTCTCCCTCCCATCACGATTCCGAGAAGATGTACGGTGAACCCCAATGTAACTTTCAGGAACCCATCAAGTAACAAAGATATAAACATAGAGAGAGAGAGAGAGAGAGAGCAAAAACACTATTTGCTATATTCAACTCTATGGCCTAGGGTCTCTTCCATAGGCCCAGCTCAAGCTTTGCCTTCTAATGGGTTTAAATAGTCTGTGCAACGGACCCATTGGTAGGTGCTGTGGAACGGAAGCATTGGGCCACCCAAAGTGACCGTTGGTCCGTTGGATTTGTATGTGGTTAGAGCAATAGTGCTAGGAGGCAACGTGTACCTTCGTCATATGAAACCGCAAGGATTTAAGCTAGGGGTGGCAATCCTTGACCCGACCCGAACCCAACCCGAAGTTAGCGGGTTTGGGTTTGGCCTAAACGGGTTCGGGTCATAAATGGGTCGACCCGATTGACCCGTTTATTTAATGGGTCGGGTTCGGATTTGTACTTATAACCTGATTGATCCGTTTACCAAATGGGTCGTGTCGACCCGACCCAACCCGATCAAACCCTGCCCAATCCGACCTGTCTTGACCCAACCAGACAGGTTTACATGGGTTCTGTTGACCCAACCCGACCCGACACGACTTGACCCAACCCGATCAAACCCGGCTCAATCCGACCTGTCTTGACCCAACCTGACAGGTTTACATGCGTTCTGTTGACCCAACCCGACCCGACCTGACCCATTTAGTAAACAGGTTAAATAGGTCGGGTCGGGTCAGCCCGTTTATTAGGCGGGTCGAATTTGGGTTTAAGTTTTTGACCCACTTATTAAACGGGTTGGGTTTTGGTTGGGTGTTTTGCCGTCTCAACCCGACCCGACTCGACCCATTGCCACCCCTAATTTAAACATGTTTAAAAAACATATAAAGAATTTAATAAATTATCTGTTGTTGCTAGTGCCTCTCCCTGTTTTGATCTCTGGACCTCTTAGAGTCCTTGTTCTAGCGCTGTGTACTTTGCTTGACCGGTCCAGCAAAAGAAAAAAATAAATTATACATAAACCCCTTGCAGTTTGATTGATTATCACTTACATTCTCTCATGTTTAAAACCCTATAAATACCCCCTATAGTTTGAAAAACCATACACATAGACCTCCTCTGGATACCCTTCGGAGGGGGTGCAAGTGATGTGTTTTTTTGTAGGATTTTAAGCATAAGGGGCATAAGAGTAACATTTCAGTAGTAATAAAGAATAACATTTGCTACAGTGACTTTGATGTATCTAATTTTTCTATTTTAAACGAGATTTATTAAAAAAAATGCTATAATGATTTCATTATAGCAAATGTTACTTTTTATTATTCGAAATGTTACTCTTTATAAAGAGTAACATTTCGGTATAAAGAGTAACATTTGCTACAGTAGTTTCACTGTAGCAAAAAATATAAATTTTAATATCGAATTTTTTTTTAAAAAAATTACTACAGTTATTTCAATGTAGCAAATAGTAAAATTCAGAAAATAAATAGTAATGGTTGTTACAGTGCATATATATGTTCGGATTTCTGTTGATGGTAATGTTTGTAATTTGAACAAAATCAGAAGGATATTAATGAGTTTTTAAAATAAACATGCGGTTAAATATAGCTGACGGCATCCCATTGTTTGTTGAGGACCCCAACTTAAACCAACTTTTACGTGTCCTTCAGGCTAAAATGACATTCTTGTGGGGGACCAACGGCTAACTCCCCCCCCCCCCCCCCAAAAAAAAAAAAAAAAAAAACTTGGTTGGGTCACGTCATCTTCAGCTTAACCCAACCCAAGTTGCACCCTAGCACCGACTCGCACCTGACTTAGCCAGAATCAGGCCAACACTCTCAAAGTAGCCTTCACGTCAAGAATCCCTTTCCTCCTCCACCTGTGTTTGGAATTGGTTTAATTCTTTGTCTTCCATGTAAGTCATACATCTTTCTAAGTTAAGAACCATTCCCTCCCCTTTAAATTGCCTCATAAGCGAATGACCAATCAACATCTCCCCCCTCTCACATAAAATCAAACATGATCTCCAGTTCCGACAACAGCGAAGACCACCACCACCACCGGCGGCTGGAGCACGACATCCGAGACATGATCTCGACTCTCACCCGCCGCCTCACGGCTCTCGGCAAGCCTACCGCCAGGTCGGGCGAGGAGTCGGCCGATCACGGAGTGAGGATCATCACACTTGCGGGCGACAACAAGGGGGCGACGATGAGAGCGGGGCTTGAGGAGGCGGCGGACACGGGCGTGGCGCTGCACGAGGATGAGCGGACGATGAGCGCCTACACGAACAGCAACTATCAGGCTGTGAACAACTCGATCGTGCTCGAGGGGAGCTGCACCGCGGAGGATCCCGGCGTCCACATCGTCATCTCGGATTATGTGGAGGAGGATGATCATGAGAAACATGAGAAGAAGAAGAGAGGGGAGCATTTGGAAGGTGCAAAGAGTGGTGATGGCCTGTGACAAGCTGCTGAAAGTTTGGAACGGCTGTATTCTTTTATGTGTAACCTTCAGACTGTCAAAGCTTTCACACGTGAATAATAATACTTGATCCCATGTGGGATTTGTGTCTCGATTCAGCTCATTGGCCTATGGTTTGTGCCTCATAAATGGAAATTTTAATGCTTTTTTGGGTTAAATCTCCCTTAGGGTTATATTGGTGGGAGAAAAAGATTTTAAGAAAAGTAAACTCATCATTATAGGCCGAAACTAGTACCCTGAGGGTTTGCTCCCCCAACAGAGAGAGAGAGAGAGAGAGAGAGAGAGAGAGAGAGAGAGAGAGAGAGAGAGAGAGAGAGAGATGTCTTCCCCTAGCTAGGGGGGATCTCCATCACCCTCCTTGGGCTTCGACGTCCATGGCCGATTGATAGCCATAGAGGTCGTCGATGTGGATATGGGGAGAATGAGGGTTTTCTCTCCCCCTCTTTTTCTGCTTCGTATTTAATGGCTTTCGTGGATCAAGTTCTCTCAAGAGAAGCTTTGCCTTGAGTCTTTGAATCCAGATTTAGATATGGCCTTTGAGGATCGGCAACTGGTTCTGGGGGTTGTGGCCCAGGATATTGTGCACTTGGTGGATTCCACATACTCTCACTTGTTCAGCGGTCTACGATTGGGGGTAGAGGATCATGGATCCCCACCCCTCCACCCCACTGTCGAGTAGGAGGCACACCAAGTGCTCGATGTGTCATCTTAGTGAAGCGATGACTGTTCTACCTACATCCTCGAATGGTATTGTGTCGAATGTTGTTGTGGAGGCCTCAACTCATATATCTACTACAAGTGGAGCTTGGAACACTGTGTGTGGTGGTCCTCCCTTAAATTCCACAACATTTCTCTCAAGTTTATTACACCTGCTGTTAACTATGTTGATGAAGTTCAGGAAAACCTGGAGAGTTAGGCGTACGCATTGATCGAGTATGTTCTTCGGAGGAAACCATACTACTTCATCATATTCAAAGATATCATGCATAAAGTGTCTATGGATGACCAAAGGAACATAGGATCTCTTCTCGGGTGAGAATGACCATTTTCTCTTTGAGTTCAAGATAAATGATAATTGCCTGAAGATATTTCTCAAAAAAAAAAAAAAATTGCCTGAAGATGCTTGAAGGAGGTCATTAGTATATTGAGGGCCGCCTTGTGGTGCTAAAACGTTGGCATAGTGGAATGAAGTGTGAACATGATATGTTCGACAAAATCCCCGTATGGGTTTGGATGCCTGACTTTCAAGTGGATTGTTGGTCTAGACGCTCCATTTGCACAGTTGGGATCATAGTAGAAAAATCGCTCTACATTGCTAGTCCAACAGTCGGCAGGCCAATGTCGTCTCTCCTTTATGCGTTGTTGTGTAGAGACCGATGTGGAGAATACCCACCCAGATATCACTCAAGTTCATGTCAAGAAGCGGAGAGTGGATGGGGTGGTAGAAACAATGATGATTTCTCAAACTCTCAAGTGTGAATAGAAACCATCGAAATGTGACTCATGCAAAGTGTTTGAGCATTCATCTAAGGATTTCTCGGCTAAGGCTTTGGTCCAACCCTATAAGACTTTGGCCATTCCTAAGGCCAAGTGGGTGCCAAAGCCGCGAACCGATCCCAAGCGGTCCCTGGATCTCAGTTCGGGGATCAAGCAAAGGCATGTAACATTTTCACCCTCATAATCCCACTTTATTCTCAGAGTCTAGATTTCATATTCTGAGTGAGGAAGACAACGTTGGATTAATGAAGGAAGTCAACAAAGAGGGTCAGTCTGCAGCCAAACCCGTGGTAGTAGAGGAGAGTCGTGTGTTTGCGGAGGCAGTGTAGGATGTTAAACCAGTACTGGATATAAAGCAGTTTGGCGAGGCCGACTAGGTAGGCTTAGGCCAAGATGAGCAAGTTGGTGAGGTTGAGGAGGCTGTTGAGGTGCATTCCAATAGAGGTGGCTGCAACTCCTACCTTCGAGGATCTTGGGCCGATGATTAACAATGAATTATCAAGAGGCTTCTAGATCAGGCAGTTAAAATAGGGTGCCACTCAGATAATAAGAGGGATGATGATCAATTTAGAGGAGAAGAGGATAGGGAGCATCCGGTTTCTCACCCCAAAGTGGATATACTGCAACCAAAGCTAGTCCGAAGGAGTGCACGATAGTTTATTCGAACATTTGAAAATTCAGAGCCTGTTTTCTAGTATATATGTTAACTCTTGACAAAGAGGAGCATACCCTCCCGCTTAACTTCTTATAGGATAACATCATCCTCAAAATAGAATCATCTCTCGAATTCTCATTGTCAAGTGAGGTGGAGGGTACAAAGTCTACACCCTCTGATATTCGTGAGGTCAAAATCTTCTCAGCTTGGAGGTTTAGGGATCCTATCTTCTTAGTAAAGGTATTTTAGATTGATGATGTAAAGTATATATATATATATATATATATATATATATATATATATATATATATATATATATATATATATATAAAATTAGAGAAATCCCTCTCAGTGGATTAGGGGGGGTTCCCTACTAGTTTATTAAAGTATGTAAATTTTACAAAATGTGCCTAAGAGGCACCAAACATCCAAAAGGGAACCCTGACCAACATGGCCTAGCATAAACAACCCAGAAGATATAAGGTCTTAAGACTTCGAAGCTCTCGATCTTTCTAACTCTCGGATTTGAGCTAAAAAGGACTTTGAATCATTTCCCGTAGTAAAGAAGTCGATAGACAAAACTATATCGAGAATGGTGTCGTCTTCCAACGTATAAGGGGTAGGTTCTGCCCCTCCTCATCAAGGTTTGATAGTTGTTCCTGAAGAATATTTGTTTGTTGGAGTCTTTTGGATTTTGATGATACCTTTTAGCCATTACTTATAATTTTATATTTTGAGATTAACAAACAGATTTGGGTCACTGCCAAACCCCTCACTTGAAGAAGGGAATTCTCAAAAAAATAAAAAAACATTCTGATCCTCAAGCAAGAGTTGCTCAGAAGAGCATGTACGGCGGCCTCCTCAAAATGGGCCTCATCAAAAGCTGTGTTGAGGAGGAAATATATGTCACGTCATCTTTGAGGAGGGGAAGTCGATGGTAGTCTCCAGTGGTCTTCTAAAAATAGGCCTCATCAAAAGCTGTGTTGAGGAGGAAATATATGCCACGCCATCTTTGAGGGGAAGTCGATGGCAGTCTTTCGGGACAATGACAGACCGGCTCATTTGGACCACATGATCATCACCGTATAGCTGCGATTTGCAAGGACAAAGCCACTCTCGTGCATACAGTTTAACATTGAGGAGGATTTCTCCTCACCAACGTTGAGGAGGAGGTTGGGGTGTTTGGGTGGGGGCCACCGGGTGACCCCACCATTGAGGAGTCTGCTGGAACGGTGTTTTGCAGGATTCTCCTCAATGGTGGTGGGACCAGCTCGTTTGAGGAGGCCGCTGCACATGCTCTAACTCTACTAATACTCAATTGTACATTGAACAACCACCAAGATTAGCAATCAAACCTTGGACACCCACCTTGACAAATACAGAACCCCAATTAGAACCAAGAGCACTTCCATGACACAACCAAGACTCATCTTGAAAGATCATAAACAACCTACACTTAGAAACTAGGCAAACTAGTTTATAGGGTTATCCCCTTCCGCCCTTAGAAGGTTGAAAAGCCCAATCATGTCCATCACAAGGCATCCTCTGCATTTTCTAGGGAAAATTTGAATGATACCCAAAACTTTGTTCCATTGGTAATATAATTCATTAACAATCAACCACTAAATTATATTCTCGAAAGACATGGGTGATATTGAAGTTAAGCCTTAGCAAACTGAATATATTCTCTCCCCACCACTCCATCGTGCACTAGATTAGCATCAACAAGCATATCATAACGCTTTTCATTATTATTATTATTATTATTTAGAAATTTTCTTTGATTGGAATGGAGGGACTTGGTCTTGACCCCAACCTGTCTATTGAATTTTAGAAGAAAAAAGGTTTACAAATAATGGCTAAAATTCACAATCTCAACCATAAGGGACCCTAACAAACAAGGCTAAACAAGATCAACACCAATTCTAAAAAAGGCTCCCGAGTTTCAAGACTTTGAAGCTCTTGACTTTTTCAAAGCTAGTAGATGAGCGAGTAGAGACTTTAGACCCTCCACCTCATTCGGCATCTGGAAACCGAGAGTAGACGCTATATTGAGGATGGCGTTGTTCTACAACATATTAAGTGGGAGAACATTCTCTTCATTGTCAAGAGTTAACATCAGTCCCCAGATATTCTAAAGAATAGGATCTGATTCGTCAAAAATTCGAATCAACTGTCGTGCACTCCTCCGGACTAGCTTTGGTTGCAGTCGATACACTTTGTGTTAGTGATAGTGTACAACGGATACATATACCCATTTATTTTCTGCATAGGACACCCATTCCAGTAGGTTACATGTACAGGACTCCTCTCTTTGGGTATATGTATCCGCTGTACACTATCACTAACACTTTGGGGATGAAAGTTTCATCCCTCCTTGTGTCTGAGCGTCGCCCTATCTCAACATCCCAATTCCACTTTTGCTCTGTTCAACAAGATCGCATAAATGAAATTTTCAATAGTTGGATTGTTGATGTGAGAGGTTGATAGCAACTCTGAAAGTCCTTTTCAATCGTAATTGGGGGTCTCTTGGTGGGATATTGATTGCTTGTCTTGTGCTATTTGGTTGGGGATGGCCAGTTTGTTAGCAAATTTCCAGAAAAGCTCAGTTCTTTGGTTGGAGTATGAGTGCAATTAGCCACACCTTAAAAGCTAAATTCCACTATTTATGATAGTGTGGCAAGTGCAAGATCATCCTATTGATGGGGCCCATTGGTCAATTACAATGACACTCCTAAGGTCATGATTTAGGACACTGATAGATTTAAAGGAATCGAATAGGAGACCCAAAATGTTTTCATTGTTCTATTAACATCTTATGAATTTTCTTTTCTTTCCATGGAACAATCTACTTAGTATATGTCAGGGGGTGTTTTACTGTAGTGACTATAGTGTCGAGGATCTCTCTCTCTCTCTTTCTCTCTCTTTCCACAAATGGATGCGTGGTAGTGTCAACTAGCAGACTAGTTATGATAAGGGCCTCATAAAATCTCACACTACCTAGCTCCTAGCAATTAAAAATAATAAAAGACTAAATCGAGCGAGAATCAGGAGATCCCACCAAGTTAGAAAAGATTTCAAACAGTTAATGACAATCTTCAATTATCCAAAGGATTTCAAATCAAAGTTTCAGGTACCCTTGTACATAATCGGCACGGGATAAAACGATCATGTGCTCTCCGTCTTCGTCTCTTCTCTTGTGTGAGCATGAAATCATAAGGGGGAGACCGACAAGGGTTCTTTTGGCGAATGGCCGGAGCCGACTAGGCTGGATCGGTGGGAGGCCGATAGGGCCGCATTTGGCGGCACGAGTCGGCGGGAGGTGGAGTCCCAGTTGGGACTTTTCGGACAGGGATGTGGGTCGGCAATGCCACGTGGGACCATGACTGGTGGTGGTTGGCCATGCCGATCCGTGTGTGGGTGCAAATTTTGGCGAGAAGTCTACAAACAGCGAGACCCACCGGCCCTGCCTGGTGGGCCCACGTGGATTACCACGGGACCCACCGGCCCTGTTTGGTGGGCCCACGAAGATTACCACGGGACCCACCGGCCCTGCCTGGTGGGCCCACGAAGATTACCACGGGACCCACCGGCCCTGCCTGGTAGGCCCACGAAGGCTACCGCAGGACCCACCGGCCCAGCCTGTGGAATCCCCAGGAGACAGCCACGGGACCCACCAGCCCTGCCTGGAGTTTCTTCCAGAAGCAACTAGAAACCGTCATCTACTCCAGAATTTCTCTATAAATAGCAGACCATTCAAATGTAAATGATTCGATTTCTGGTTCTGAGATCTGATTTTCAGAAACCAGAGCTCTGGAATTTTCTAACTTCCTATCATTCACCTCTCCTCGATCTTCTTCTTCTCTTTGAAGAGATCGGAGAGGTTTCAGTGATACTTGGTCTATCGAGATCACTTCGAGAAAAGAGTTAGTGAATTCGGGTTGCTCCCTATAGCACGGAGACGTAGGCTTCGGCTGAACTCCGAGATCACATCTCATGCCAACTCTCTGATTGCATCTCTCTCTGTTTGTGTATTGAGAACGGCAACTCCAATCAACAGATCGAATAACGATCTTCGACTCGAACCTCAATTGACTGGTGCGGTGAAGTCTTCGGGTCGGCACGAAGATTTTCCCCCACACCGTGACTAGCGAAGTCCAAGCCAGAACGAGCAAGGACTGGTGTGGCCGGATCAGAGGCTGTGGTTGCAGTTACGTTTCTCCTCCTTCCTTATTTTTTTCCTATGTTGATAAGTGGTTATAAAGACGATGATGGTTTTGTGTTCGGAAGCTTCGAGTCGAGCGGCGGCCCTCCTCAGATCTCGTCTTTGCCGTCGGATCGGGGGTTTCCGATCGGTTTCATAGAGGAGTTGGTGGATCTAGACCACGGCTGGAATATGCCGCGGATTCCAGCCCCTCCTTTGGTGGTGGATTCCTGCGATTTGGGCTGGCGGTGGTGGATCGCAGTGGTTGGGGACGTGGCTCGGCTCTGCATAGTCACCGGCTCCGAGAGAGATAATTCCAGCTGTGGATCTGTGTCTGTGTTTGTGTTGTTTGGTTTTTTTTGTCAGTCTCTGTTGACTGTTTTTTTACTCTTTTTTCCTTCTCTGTCGGTGGTCGGCGGCTGGCTTTTGGTGGGTTTTGGATCCCCCTCTGGTGTTGTTGGTGGTGGTTTTTTGTGGTTGCGCCGATCTGTGGTGCTTCATGCTTGTACCAGGCTGTGGTACCTCCTGAGATCTGTTGAGATCTCCCCTTCATCATACCAAAAAAAAAAAAAGAGGATGAGCGCAACTAGTAGAGGGGAGGGAAGGGCGTGGGTTTTGTCAGCCTCGCACCG
Source organism: Chamaelirium japonicum (assembly GCA_947650365.1). Lineage (NCBI taxonomy): Eukaryota > Viridiplantae > Streptophyta > Magnoliopsida > Liliales > Melanthiaceae > Chamaelirium > Chamaelirium japonicum. The sequence goes on from OX393550.1 coordinate 43,339,176, forward strand.
ATAATGTGCCAGCGAGCCTCACACTCTTCTCTCCTCTCACATGAAAGCAGTACAGAAATTCTTAACATAATTCTGCCGCAAATTCATTCATTAACTCTAAACGTGCCATATATGATTGTTATATATAACACCATTCATGGATAGAGATGGCATCCCAGTAGATCACTACTAGTTTTTCAAACAAAACAGACCTAACAATATTATCTGAATTTCAGCAGATAATTATTAAAAAAATTACCTCATGAAAGCAATAATAAAATACCAAATAATTGATAACTCGAGCCCACAATCCCATATGAGAAATGGGATAGTCCATCAACCATCTCCAAACAGATATATATACATGTTGGGTTGCTGTGACGATCAAAATCCAATAGCCAATAGTCATGACTTCTGAGACTGTGATGCCAAGATGGATGAGGTAAGGTGAGGTGTCATAAGCCACGAGTTATCCCCACTTTATCTGAAAAGAAGAAGATCCTGAGCTACTTATATAATTTCCTCTTCCAAACATAAAAGATGCGTTTTAAAAACCATGCGCTGCTACGGATCCCGTAAGAACTCCGTAGTTAAGTGTGCTTGGGCTACAGTACTAAGATGAGTGGCCTCTTCGAAAGTTCTTATGCGAGCACGAATAAAGCGGATAATATCTTGTGTGTTTGGGATGGATGTTACAAGTGTCCTCTTACAGTGTCGACTGTAAACACGAGAGATCAGAGACGCTCGTGCTCGGGTGTCGCCACCATAAAACTTGTAAAGAAGCATGGATGTTCAAAAGGTAGGATATATTTCTGCAATTTTATGCCTGGCCTAGTCCCTGAAATTCTATTCCCATATTCTAACCTATCGTAACATCAAGTCGGATCAAGTCCAAATTGCTTTATGACAAGCAAATGGTGTTGGATTCTTGATCTAAAGTTGGATTCTATCTTTTGGTGGGTGGACCGTGGATCCCTTTCGTCGCTTACAATATGTTGTTGAAAAGTATGGTTGAAAGTTTCCAACAGATGTGGACAGATGGGATGGGAGGCCCTTTTTCATAGGGCTGGCAATTTCAGACCCGACATAAAGTTAGCGGGTTTGGGATCAGGGCTAAACAGGTTTGGGTCGTAAACGGGTCAACAAGATAGACCCATTTAATAAACAGGTCGGGTCCAGGTTTAGGGTTTGGACACAGTAGATCCGGGAAGACCCGTTTAAAATTCACCGGGTCGTTTCGGGTCGGGTCTACCCGCAATCCAATACTATAATATATAGTATCAGCAGGTCTATCGAGTAATGTTGGGTTGAGTCGAATCGGGCCGGATCAGGTCAACTGAATAAACCCGTGTCGTAAACGGGTCTTATTGGGTCTACCCGTTTATAAACGGGTCGGGTACGGGTTTAGAATCTAGACATAGACATGATTAGTTAAGCGAGTCGGGTCCGGGTCTAGAGGTTTTGGACACGACCCGAAACTAGACTCGACACGAACCCATTCCGACACGACCCATTGCCACCCCTACTTTTTTATTAGGGTAAATTACACTTTGCCCCCTTGAAGTTTAGCTCAAAAACATTTTACCCCTTATAGTTAAAAACTACATTTTTTCCCCTTTAATTCAGTTTCAATCAGATAAAAATTACCATACGAGGATATTAAGTAGTTGACTGAAGGGGTATTGGGCTAACATTTCATACTTTAGGGAGTGATTTGGAACAAATTAAACCACAGGGGGTTAAGTGTTTTGAGCTAAACTTCAGGGGTGTAAAGTGTAATTTACCCTTATTATTATTATTATTATCAGGAAAGCAAATATTGTCCATGTTCCTCTGTTTCGCAGTTGATCAAAATTTATGCCCTTTAGTCTTGTGGGAAAACAATGTTGGATGCAAAACAATAATTATGGGTTAATCACACTTTATAAAATACTAAACAGTGAGCATGTGAGTTCAAATTGTTAAGATCATGAATGTATGATAACTTTCAATTTAGGATGATAACGGATTGGGTTTGGGACGGGCGGCCTTATCCCGAGCTCGTCTCGTTAAGGAATACTTTATCCGAAACCCATATCGATTTTGCAGGAAAAATCTCAAGCCCGTCCCATTTATATTAGCAGAAACCAAAACTCGTCTCGTCCCAATTACATTTCGATGGGACAAATCAAAGCAAGTTGAATTGGCTTGAACTAAAAGAGAGATACAAAACCTAGTAGGAAATAAATTCATTTTACTAAAAAACTAGGTTAAATCCACACCTTTTCTTAAACAAAATGTTCATGGAAGGAAAATTTTGGGCTATGAGAAATGAAACTCATGTTAATCTACATGCTAATTGATATGTGTATGTGATTAGGACTGTCAATTGGGCTGGGCTAGCCCGATACCCGCTTGTTCGGTCCGTAAAAATTTGGGCTGAGCTTTATGTGAGTTCTGGCTGGGTTGAACTTGGACATGATTTCAAGCCCGAATTTGAGTTCGGGCTGGATTAAGCTCGGTCCGTTTTAAGTTCTAATCCGAAATAGTAAGGGTGTATTAGTTTATTGAGCCATCCCCACTCGATATATTTTGTTTATTTAGAGTATAAAGTTATGCACAAGTTGGTTTTTAGAGGACGGCCGTCGTATCAGATTTTGAAAGGATGTTGGGCTAGGAGACGTACCGCTGAAACTTCTATTACCGAATCTCTTCTCCATTGCTCACAACCGAGGGGCCTCAGCCCAATCTCAAGAACACCTATCAAGGTATGGCTGCCTATAGAATGTGCGACTAACCTTACCCTTCTCTTTGAAGAGACTACAGGAGTTGGAGGATTTAAGGCAATTACTCTCGGTAGCGACCTTTCAGCCAGTCGCAGATGGAGTCAAGTGGAGATGGTACACTTCTGAGATTTTCTTTGTCAAGTCTTTATACTGAAATCTTATGCCAGAGAGTACATCCTTCTTACCTTCGAGAGCAATCAGAAAGACTAAGGCGCCATTGAACATCAAGATCTTCTCCCTTTTGGCTACAAGGGACAAGATTCTCACCAAGGTTAACCTGCCGAAGAGAAGGAACTCAAATGTTACGGAGTTTACGTGCACCTTCTACCACACCGAAGAAGAGAGTGCATCCCACCTCCTTCTCAGATGCCCTTTGGAAAAGAGAGTGTGGGACTATTTCGAGAGTAAATGTGGTAAAACATTCCACTCAAGGAATTTAAAAGCCCTATGGTCTACCAGGAGGAGGAGGAGGGTCAAGAAAGAAATTAGAGCCTCGTGGGATATCTTGGCGATGGCTATGCTTTGGGTAATTTAGCTTGGGAGGAACAATCGTATTTTCAGCGGCAAAGTGGCAGGGGAGGAGGAACTTCGGAGATCCGTTGTTTCATTCTTCAACTTGTGGATCATCGCTTGATAAGAGTCATTCAGTGTAGAAGCATGTACTCTTTGTAACATCATTATAACCTGATCTTTTCTTTAATATAATTGGTTGGGGGCTGCCAAACCCTCCCTCCTCTTGGAGGGGTTCTCAAAAAAAAAAAATAGTATACTACATAAAATGTGTATGAGTCGTGATGATTGCGATTGAGGTCGTAACCTAGTATCCTGAGGCTCAGAGCGCCAGTTTCCTCCCTTTTTTCCCCCTCTTGAATCAAGGGTTTCGGCGCCCCCTCTTGGCCTCCTTGGACGCTGGCAACGGCTTCGTGGAGGTCGGGAAATCGGTGGGGGTGTTTTCAGGGGTGGGATTTGGCCCCCTTCCTTCCCCTATTATAGAAAGGGGCTCCCCCGGAAGCCGCCTTTTTGTGATCGTCGAGACGGTGACACACGGCAGTGACCCTCGGCCTTGTTCGACATTTCCCTCTCGGCATCGGGCGCAATTTCTCGTTGACTGATGTCGGGGGAGCAGATCTGACCTCGGCCCCCTGTTCACGGCGGTGGTTTTTCGGATCGGCCTCCGATCGCCGACGACACGGGTCCTGAAGCTGTGATGGTGGCAGCATCAAACGACGACGGTGGGTGGAGCTATGGCGTTTCTCCTCATATTTAGCAGGGCTGCTGAAGAAGATGGTGGTGGTATGCCTGATTTTGGCCTCTTTTTTTGTGGTTGTGGATCACCGACAGTGGCGAGGTCTCTGGCCGGTGAGCGTGGTGGTAATTGTATTTTCTTTTTTTTTTTGTTTTTTTCTTTGATGTGTTCTTTCATCTTGTTGTACGCCGGTGTGGCGTTTGGTTTGAGCACCGATTGGCGTTTTCCTCTGTCATGTGTGGCTTTGTTCTTCGCCAGTGGTGGCGATTAGGGGTGGCAATGGGTTGTGTCGTGTCGGGTTCGTGTCGTGTCGGATTCATGTCGTGTCCAAAACCCCTAGACCCGGACCCGACCCATTTAACTAATCGTGTCTAGTTCCTAAACCCGTACCCGACCTGCTAATAAACGGGTAGACCTGATAAGACCCGGTAAGACCCGTTTACCACCCGGGTCTATTCAGTTGACCCGATCCGACCCAATCCGACTCGACCCGACCTGACCCGAAAGACCCGCTGGTATTGTATATTATAGTATCAGACTGCGGGTAGACCCGACCCGACACGACCCGTTGAATACTAAACGGGTCTTCCCGAGTCTACCGTGTCCAGACCCTAAACCCGAACCCGACCCGTTTATTAAACGGGTCTATCGTGTCGACCCATTTACGACCCGAACCCGTTTAGCCCTGACCCAGACCCGCTAACTTCGTGTCGGGTCGTGTCGGGTCCGAAATTGCCAGTCCTAGTGGCGATGTTGTGGTGGTTCGCCGGAGTGGCAGTGTGGTTGGGCCTTGTCCCCTTGTTGCGCCAGCATGTGACGCCTCCGAGAGTCCGATTGGGACTCCCACCAGTTGATGACCGTGTAGTCAACAGATCCAGTACCAAAAAAAGAGGTCTTAACCTAGTGGCAAAGCATCTATCCCTCACCCAGTAGGTTATATAGTCGAATCGTGCAGTGTTTTACAAAATTCTCTGAGAACCCTTCACATATCTCAATTTTTGCATGAAAACCATGTAGCTAATTTTTTAACCATATACAAGCTCTGGCAGAAACCTAGGGTAAAATGGTCATGAAGTTGACCATATGGGTGTATTTGCAAAAATTGAGATATGTAATGGGTACCTAGATAGTTTTGTAAAACATAGGATTTTCTTGGGGGTGTGCATTAGCTCCATTTAATAACATTCCATTAATTATAGGTACCGAAAAAAAAAAAAGAGATCCGCAGTTTAAAGTTTAATTGCAATAGGTCCAATGTCTAGTAAAATGTCTCATATGCCTTTCCATCAACAATCTAGTTAATCTAGTTTCACAACACGGCAAAAACGTTTTAGAATTTCATAATATTTTTTATCAAGTTGTGACACCCTAATCCTAAATCAAACTCTAACCCTAATTCTATAACCTAAATAGCAAACCCTAATCCTAAATCTATAATCTAAATCGTGAACCCTAACACTAAACCTAAACCTAAACCTAATTCTATACCCTAACAGTGAACCCTAACCCTAAACTTAACTGAAATATATCACTGCAACAGTCCGAATACTGTAGCAAACCAAAATCATTGTGGCAGACCGGAATCACTGCATCAGTCCGAAAGCACTATAGCTGACCAAAATCACTGTAGCTAAGGCTGCAACTTGCGCGGGCCAACTTGAACCCAACCCGAATTTGGGCCGGCTTGGGTTGGGATTTTATTTGTATGGGTTGGAAAATCCCAACCCGATCTCAATTTGCGTTGGGGTTGGGCAGAGGCTTCGGGCAACCCGACCCAACCCGTAACCCGATCATTCAGTAAATAAATATTTAATATTGTATAATATTGAATAGATTTGATCAAAATTCATCGATCTATTGGATTAATCGCTGCATAAAAGTTATGATCGCACCGTGGTGAAACTTTGATGGTTATTTATCCTACTTCTAATGGCCATCGTTGGATGAGAATTTATGCATCCAACGATCTACCATCACCTATATAAAAATGCAAAGAACTACTTCATGTGTTGTACTATTGCAAATGAACTGTTACATATTGATTGTTTCTCCTCTACCATGACGACCCTGCTAGCCCATCCCACATAACCCGATCATCCCGACGGGTTGGGCTTGGGGTAGGAAAGTTCAACCCGACCTCGGGTTGGGTTGGGCTTGGGCAAAGGAATCAACCTCTTGGGTTGGGTCTAGGTTGATCCTTGAACCCGCCCGAGTTGCAGCTCTAACTATTGCAGACCAAAATCATTGTAGCAATTTTTTCTGAGAGATCTCGCTATACAAAAATCATTGCTACAGTGAAATTACTGTAGCAAAGAGTAACAATTGCTATAGTGATTTGTGTCAAAACATCCGGATTCTATAGGATTTGGTGTGGGGGTGAGTATCTCAACTGTATATTTGATATTTTACAAAAACAAATAAAAAAAAACAGTTGAAAGGGACCTCTTATGTGGACAAAATAGTGTATATGATTTTCTCTCAATACAAACACATTTCGTGGACTCTTTGTAAGTGAAACTTTTGTCTGGATCTATTGTAAGTAGTTACTATCCTAAAGGACCTGCACCTAACTATTGCCTCATTTTTTTTGGCAATATCGATCTTTGTTAGGGGAATATATGCAAGTATAAAAAAAAATTAAAATTCATGAGGATCATACCAATGCCCTGGTGATTACCTCGAAGTGCTATGACGAATGGATCGAGTCTTCTACTCTCTCTCCTTGATGTAACCTAAATTGGTAGGAGTAATTTAAAGCCCATAACTTAGTTGCCCCAAACCACCACGGTATCATCGCGGTTCGGGGTCTAAGGATGGTAACGGTGCGGTTTCGTTGCGATTTTGAGTAAAACCAAAACCGCACCGTAACACCAAACCATCACACAGAAACTGCACCATACCATGACGGTGTACTATTATATAAAACTGAAACCGCACCATACGATACGGTGTGGTGCGGTGCACTGCGGTTTATCATTATAATAGCTTAAACGGTGCGATTTTATACGGTTTTGGTCAAAACCGAAACCGCACCGCTACACCAAAACCGAAAACGAAAACCGCACCGCACGACGACGGTTCTATATTTTGGCAAACCAAAACCGCACCATGCGATGCGATTTACCATGGTTTTCGGTTTTAAACCACAGCGCTGACATCCCTATCGGGGTTCGGTCATCGACATCTGTTAGTTTCATTCCTTTGGACGGTTCCAGATTGTTGAGATCTATGGGCCACTAAGAGAACCCCAGGGGGCTCCCATCATAAGGGCCGTGTGATCAAACGGGTGGGGACGTGTGTCGTTGGTTGGGTCCCGAACCATGGTGATTCCATGGTTCTATCACCGTGGTTCGGGGCGATTATTTTAAGTCATTCGGGTTCGAGAGTTAATTGGGTAGGCTAGAGGAGAGGCGAACTTAGTCCAAGAGTTCTAACATGGCTAAATCAACGGCTAGATGTAAATAAGGCGTATTATCTCCAGATCGATCACTAACCGTTAGATGGGAGTCCAATAATGCCTAACCCAGAACTAATGACAAAAGGCTAATCTGATCGATCCAATGCTATAAAAAACTAAGCATACATGTTTGCGCACACACGTACACTTATATCGGGTTCGACTCCTCTCCACTGATGATCATCTCCTCAAATTTTAATGATTACGATTTATGGCCATGGGATGAACCCTAGGTGGATGCCACTACCACCGACGACCGTCTGTTGGAAATAATCCTATGGTAGAGGCTCGCAGCGGAAGCGATTAAGCTGTCGATAGACCGTTCATGATGCACGTTACATGATTTAAACTTTCATTGAAACTAATCTACATGTGCATGCATGTATGTGCACGTGAATCGAACACCCTAAAGGTAATCTAGCGTAATTGTGACGACCAAGATCCAATAGGCCAAGATCCAAGAGCCAAGACTCCTAAGGCGGGAATGCCAAGATGGATGAGGTGAGGTGAGATGAGGTGAGGTGTACAAGGCCACGAGTTAGCGTCACATCGCCTGGAGAGAAGGAGATCATGAGCTACTTATATAATTTCCCCTCCCAAATATAGAAGACGCGCTTTAAAACCATGCGCCGCTACGGATTTCGTAAGAACTCCGTAGTTAAGCATGCTCGGGCGAGAATAGTACTAGGATGGGTGACCCCCTGGGAAGTTCTTGTGCGGGCACGGGCAAAGCGGACAATATCTTGTGTGTTTGGGACGGATGTTACAGTAATAATTATCTAGCATGTATGCAAATCAAAGAACTCGCTAGATCTACATGTTAGAATGTTCATACCTTCGTGCGGATCTTTTAACCGCAGAGAATTGTCTTCTTTGTCGATGGAGACGGAAGATCGTCCGCAAAGAAGTCGATGGTATGTCGGGAGATGATGCCTTCTTGTTCACCCGATCTCGCACGATGCACGGTACGTCACTCTCAGATCTCTGAGTGCCTCCGGAGAACAACCATTCTCCTTCTACGAAACTCCACGTGAGGAAGATGAAGTCGCAAGCGAGAAAGTAGGGAGAGATGAGAGAGAGAACTAGGGAGATTAGAGAGAAGGGGGGTTCGATTTTTGGAGCACCCATGTCCGGCCCCCTCATACTCCCTTTATAGGGTCGACCTACCTCCTTGGATAGATCCAAGGGGATAAGATCATCCCCCAAAATCTCCCTTTTATCTCTTAATGTATTTATCCATTTTCCCCACTTTTAGGGTTTGTTTTAACCAATTCAAAACCCCTACTTTATCCTTATGTCCGGCCCTATTAATGGGGGATTCTCATCCCCACAATATAGGGCCGGCCCTAGCATGGTCTCTCACTGCTAAGGTCGGCCACAAGTGAGATCTGATAGAGTGAGTTTTTACCAAAACGCATTGACGCCTCAATTTGATCATTTCTAGTGTGCAAAACCTAGCGGCCATTCCTTAAGTGATCTTTACCAGTTACTTCACTATTAACTGAGGCCACCGGAGAGTGCCCCCTAGTAAAGTCAACTAGTCAACTCACAACATATCCTAGTGCATCGCACCTATGCAGCGAAGTTCACTTATGGCTAGGGATAACTACATGTGCATCTGTACTAGTCTCGGGTTTACCCCTTAGTACTCGCATGTAGTTACGCATCTACCGTGCTCTAGTGACAAGCACACACAGAGCGTATACTTCTTTCTTCCTCTTACTGCTCATGGTGTTCCGAGGACATGGTTCAAGAACCGTACATAATGTGGATAAGGTGGAACCATCAGGAACCGGGGTTCATAGCTTCCAACTCAAGCTCGATCGACACACTATCCGAGTGTACCATCGATCTTCTAAGCTCGAGTTAACCTGCGTGGCCACCCAGAGTGCGACGCAGGCTGCACTCCAATTCACCCGGACTTACTATGTTCTCCGTCATACCCCTGCTCTCCGCTTAGTAGTGGTAAACCCGTTGTCCCTCCACTTGATGTCATGATTCACTTCGAGCAGTGGAGACTACCGTCAGACTCGAATGATCATATGACTTGGTTCCTTCCAGGTTGACCTATACATCGTACCTCTGATTACCCCATCGAGTAATCCAACCCGGTCAACAGTCAAACTGATGACCACCAGGCCTGGGTTTGGTACAGTATAAGTCAGACCAAGGAACGCACCTCCCGACAGGGGTGTGGATGACCTACATGAGTGACACGTTGATTGAACGCCAGTCGGGTAACCCAGTATACCGTGGTTTTGTATCACTACATACGGATCCTCACATATTGGTGCACCAAAGCACCACGCAACTGGTTAGTCCATTAGACATGGTTCCTCAGGGTTTATGACCGTTTTACCCTAAGTAGAAACACGGCTTAGTGTACCAGTGTCTGCTCACTGATCTGTACACTGTGTTAGTTCCGTTCGGCAAAAGACACTGTGCCTGGTGATGACCATGGTGAAGACTTTCCATAAACTGTCATCCCCAATAGCTTATCATGATGAGGCGACCAACCTGATCATAATTGCGAACTTGTTTAGATTATATGGGACCAATCCACTCAGTCTTCTACTCAGTGGACTACCATATAACCTTGGCTCTCTGTTCTTAAAAGAACACGTAACTACGTTACACACCTATATACATCTCATATAATAGCTATCAATCTTTATTTATTAGATCAAAACATAAAGTTTTACAAACTTAGAACATATCAATCGTAACACCGCCTACCTCCACTGTCGGCCACCACCCGGCGATAATTAGCCGCCTGCCGTTGCTGGCCGGTGGTCGGCGAAGGTGGTGGCCGACGACGATGAGCGGTGATGGGAGGTGGTGACCTGGGAGGCGAATGGTGGTGGTGGCATACCCCTAGGGTTCATCCCATAGCCATAGATTGTGGCCATTGAAATTGGGATCGTCACATGTCGCTCCCCAAAGCTTCAGTGACCAATAGGGGAGACGATCATCAGTGGAGTGGAGTCGAACTAACTTACATATGCTTGTCTGCCACTCCTTCCTCTTCTAAGTGTTGGAAAAAATAGTCAAGAAACGAATGAACACACAACTCAACACAACACATGCTTGGGTAAATGTAAACACACTTTCTTTAAAGCGATATGCGCATTCTACAGTCGTTGACGGATCTGCTTGTAAATTGCCTCCTAGGATACAACAATCATGTGGGATTGCACCCAGCACTGGTGAAGAACCCGCTTCAATAAATCTGGATAAGGGGTTTTCTATCAAACAACACAATAAAAGAGAATTCAGAGTGATTAATCGTGATGATTGGTATTCATCCATCATTGTTCGTAGTGAGTTATGAGCCTGAATATGTAGAGCTCGAAGTATCCCTTGATACCCAACAGAAGCAATGGTTCATAGGCCAACGGTTGCCAAACCGCCCAGGCAAAAACAATTTCAATCCGTCCATTCGGATCGTCGGATCCACCCGGGCAGACGGTCCAATAACCACCCAGCCCAAAAGGTGTTTCTGGCACCCTTTGGGCCCAAACACCAAGCCAAAGCACTGCTTGGTCCATTCGTGCCTACCCGCACGTACACAGTCTAGCCCACTCTTGAATTGTTCTAAACCTTTGGACATAACAGCCAAGACAAAGTGTGCCTCTAAGCACCCAATCGCACTAAACGCACAATCGCACATCATGCACCTAGCTCTCGGTGCGTTGCATCTCACCGTACAAACCCATTTTTTCTTTAAAAATAACTCTCAATTGGATTTGATCACTAGCCTTATACCTTGCAAGGCTCAACATTTACAAAAGAGCCACAATCAACTGGTTGTAACCATCCCTACTAAAGTAGTTAAATATTAAACTCATTTTAAAAATCTCCAACACCAAACGCTGGCAAACAAATTAAAATTGAGCATAGCTCCGACAATTGGTATCTAAGGTTCCAAAGCAATTGAACGGTTCCTAAGGGACTGAGTTGTTTGTATGATACGGCTGGAATGGCATGTCGGCCGAGGAAATGTGATTGGATTCTATCATCATGAATACTTGTCCTTGTGCCTTGTGACGGGCCTACACTTGCATGGTTTTTTTTTTCTTCTGGAAGAGGACATATATATCTGGTTAGAGTGACACATGTAAATGCTATTACATAAGAGAGACCACGCGCGGTTTGCAGCTTGCTACTTGTAGGAGCAAAAAGTTTTTTTTTCCCTCACCCAAGATTGAGCCTTGTTTATGCCCACAAGTGCACCACTTTATTTATACGCCACATGACGTAAGACAATCTCAAGATCCAATCATCCCATCTTGCAATCACCCAAGAGGGAAACTGTGGGCTTAACCACTGGGATACAATCGTAGTTGTACCTGGAGACCTTGATGCTTACAAATCACAGCCAACTGAAAGAAAAATAATCTTGGAAGTTCATGATGGGATCCTGGAGTAAAGAATCGTGGAAGATCCTTACCAAAAGTGTACAAAAAACAGAATCTAATTTCTTCAAGAGATTGAGGACATCGGTCGGACGGCCAACTGTGATCTACTATACAATTTTATTTGTCTATTTTATTGTTTAGATAATGGGATCAAAACTTGTGGGTGCAAATTTTGGCAGAGAGGTCTACAAACCGCATGACCCACCGGCCCTGCCTGGTGGTTCCACAGAGACTTTCGCGGGATCCACCGGCCCTGCCTGGTGGGCCCACAGAGACTTCCGCGGGACCCACCGGCCCTGCCTGATGGGCCCACAGAGACTTCTGTGGGACCCACCGGCCCTGCCTGGTGGGCCCACAGAGACTTCAGCGGGACCCACCGGCCCTGCCTGGTGGGCCCACAGAGACTTCTGCGGGACCCACCGGCCCTGCCTGTGGAATCCCCGGAAACAACAGCGGGACCCACCAGCCCAGCCTGTGGAATCCCCCAGAAACGGCAGCAGAAACCGCCATTCGCCCCAGATTTCATCTCAAGAAATCTTATAAATAGCAGAGCCTTCAAATGTAAAAGGATCCAAAATCCAGTTTCCAGATCCAGTTTCAAAATCCAGATGAGAGATCAGTGCCATCATCTGATATCTGATTTCAGAAACCAGAGCTCTGGAATTTCCAGTTTCCCATCCTTCAACTCTCCTCAATCTTCTTCTTGTCTCTGAAGAAATCGGAGAGACTTCAGTGACACTCGGCCTGTCGAGGTCACTTCGAGCAAAACGATAGTAAATTCGGGTTGCTCCCTATAGCACGGAGACGTAGGCTTCGGCTGAACTCCGAGATCACCTCTCGTGTTTACTCTCTCTGATTGCATCTCTCTCTGATTGCAACTCTCTCTGTTTGCATATTGAAAGCGATAACTCAAAGTCATCAAAACATCAACATCCTAATCTACCCTCCAATCAACAGATCGACCAACGATCTTCAATTCAACTTCAATTGACTGGTGAGGTGAAGTCTTCGAATCGGCATGAAGATTTTTCCCCCACAAAACCATCGGTTCTAATAATCTACTTACAAGATCATTGACAATTTGGCTCTAATAATCTCTGACAAAAAGGAACATTTATCTATTCAGGTTGTTCAGGGCGCCTTAGCTAGTTTTATATGGTAAGAACTATGAAGCTTAGGAAGAGACTATTTTTCATGTTAGAGATATATACTTGTATGTATTAGGCTATACATCCTTCCACTGTGTCGTGAAAGATCCTTACCATAAGTGTACAAAAGAAGATAATCTAATTTCTTCAAGAGATCGAGAACATTGGTCAAACGGCCAACTAAGATTTACCATGCAATTTTATTTGTCAATTTATTGTTTAGATAATGGGAATAAAACCATTGGTTATAATAATCTACTTATAAGATCATTGGCATATTGGCTCTAATAATCTTTGACAAAAGGAACATTTATCTATTCGGGTTGTTCAGGGCGCCCTTGGTAGCTAAGAACTATGAAGCTTGGGAAGAGACAAATTTTCATGTTAAAGATATATACTTGTATGTATTAGTTTATACATCATTCTATTGTGTATGGCACACATACCCTCTTGTATATATATTGATATTGGCCTATTGTCCTAATGAGAAACTATTTCTTCTCCCCCAAAACCCTAGCCACCTCTCTCTCTCTCTCTCTCTCTCTCTCTCTCTCTCTCTCTCTCTCTCTCTCTCTCTCTCTAGTGTTACTGGTGGTATGGCATCAGAGCACTTGACTTGGTCTGCTTTTGTGTGTCAGTGATCCTCTCCTCCGAGATCAGCTTCTTGCGCCGACTATCCTGACTGTGCTTCTCTCTCTCTCCTCGAGTGGCATCACACTCCTCTCTCTCTCTCTCTCTCTCTCTCTCTCTCTGTGTGTGTGTGTGTGTGTGTGTGTGTGTGTGTGTGTGTGTGTGTGTGTGTGTGTGTGTGTGTGTGTGTGTGTGTTCCACTAGCAGTTTTTTAGCTCCAGCTTTGCCTCAACCAACAGGCGACCTCCAGCTCCACTGAGGCTTCCAGTGCCTCGGCTTACTCTGCCAACCCCGGTACCTTCACCACCTGGATTCTGGACTTCTGTTCTTTTCACTGATGACTCCAGATACTTTTATACTCGCAGTTTTCCACCTTGCACTATACATCCCTTAGATTCACACTGCAGATGTTCTCTTCTGGCCATTTTGCAGTGTGTGTTGATCACTGCCACCTCAGAGCCCAGCGGTCACCTCTCTTTACCTTTTGTGATATATGTTCTTTAGCTTCGCATGCATGTTATCGCTATTAGCATTCTTTGTGACTTTGGGTGTGTTGTGACTTTCACTCCTTTTTGTGTCGCACAGCATCCATATATCAGATGGGGCAACTAGAACTGGTCATATGATATGTGGGGTACCACCTGGAGTATCGTAACCCTCCTATTTCTCCTCTTTTTGGGTTATGCGGGATAGTATTGCATGATGCCGACCTATCACATAGGAGTTTAGGTCATATTTCTGGGCCTCGACTTAAGAGATTATTTAATCCAGATTAGAGTTTTAGTTCAAGGCCATTTCTCTCTTTATCCACATATATCGGCTATAAGCTTACCAAAGGTATAACCCTACATTTCCCTTCTAGTGTCTCTCTGAGTTGTACTCCCTTCAATTTAGTCCATTCAGATATTTGGGGTCCAACTCTTCTCTCTTCTATGTATGGATATCGTTATTACATCTATCTTTTGTAGAAGAATTCAGCAGGCACACATGAGTTTACCTCCTTCGATACTACTCAAATGCTCACTAGGTCCAATGGAACTTAGCCTCAATGATCCACACATATTTCGATCATCACATCAAGACCTTTCGGTATGATTACGCCCTTGAGTACCTCTCCTCTACTATATAGACCCTTTGTTGGTCCCACGGGATCCTCTTCCAGCACTCGAGCACTCACACTCAAGAGCAGAATGGAGTAGACAAGAGGAAGCACTACCACATCTGTAACATCCGCCCCAAACACATAAGATAATGTCCGCTTTGACCATGCCTGCACGAGAACTTCCCAGGGTGGTCACCCTTCCTAGTATTGCTCTTGTTTGAGCATGCTTAACTACGGAGTTCTTATGAAATCCGTAGCGGTGCACGGTTTTAAAACACATCTTCTATGTTTGGAAGGGGAAATTATATAAGTAGCTCAGGATCTCCTTTTCTACAGGCGATATGGGACTAACTCGGTGGCCTTGGATACCTCACCTCATCCATCTTGGCATCACAGCCTCAGGAGTCTTGACTCTTGGCTATTGACCTATTGAATCTTTATCGTCACGATCCACCCCCCTTAAGCACTACATGTCTACGTGTAGGGTTAGACCTCCCTATTGCGAGAAGAACCGGCTCTGATACCATTTTGTAACATCTGCCCAACACAAAAGATATTGTCCGCTTTGCCTGTGCCCGCACTAGAACTTCCCAGGGTGGTCACCCATCCTAGTACTGCTCTCGTCCGAGCACGCTTAACTACGGAGTTCTTTCGAAATCCGTAGCGGAGTACGGTTTTAAAATGCACCTTCTATGTTTGGGAGGGAAAATTATATAAGTAGCTCATGATCTCCTTATCTCTAGGCGATGTGGGACTAACTCGGTAGCCTTAGATACCTCACTTCATCTTATCCATCTTGGCATCACTACCTCAAGAGTCTTGACTCTTGGCTATTGGCATATTGTATCTTGGTCGTCACAATATCCCTGAGACTACGCATGCTCTTCTTCTCTTTGCCTTTGTCCCTCGCACCTTATGAGTTGAGACTACCCTGACCTCAGTCAACTTTATCAATATCACCCCTTCATCTATTCTCCCGGATGGTGTGTCCCCTCACGAACCCTTTTTTCCACTCCTCTTTATTATAGTTTTTCTCATACCGTTGGATGCTTCTATTTTGTTCTTATATCCCACGAGCGCATGAAGCTATTTGAAAAGGCAATTTAGTGCATCCTCTTGGGGATTAGTTCTGAACACAAGTGGTACCGTTGCTATGACCCCTTGATGAATCAACTTTGAATCACTTGACACGTCTCCTTTGTAGAGGATCCTCTTACTATTCCTCTGGGACTTAGGACTAATCTTTTTGGAGATTCTTTTGGGGACCCCTCTCCTACTTTTTTGTTGTCCTCTCCTCCTTGGGTAGTTACACTCCTTTCTTAGGTCTGTGTACAGTTGTTAGCACGCTCCTGCCCCTTTACTATCATCTCATCAGATGGAGGTTGGTTACTCTGATACTCTGCCTATTGCTCCCAGCCAGTCTCTACTAGTTAAGGATCTGTGCTCGTTACTCTGTTTCCCTCAGTGGGAGGGCTGCCTGTCTAACCACTTTAGCTTTTGTCTTTGGACTGCCTGATCGCTTTGACTTTGTAATTATCACCTCCTACTAGTCTCAATTCACCGCCTTTCTTGCTTCCCTTAACTTTAACCACAATTTCTAGGCCATCAAGCAAGCTCAAACTTGGAAAGGTGTCTCACTCCCTACTGGCGTTGAGCCTGTTAGAAACAAATGCATCTACAAGGTCAAGCGGCGACCTGATGGTTCTATTGAACGACATAAATCTTGGTTTGTGACTCATGGTTTTACTAAGGAGTACGAGATCGACTACATGGAGACCTTCGTGCATGTGGCTTAGATGACTACGGTCCATGCCCACCTGACAGTTGCAGTTGTTTATCGCTAGCCTCTTCTCCAGATGAACGTGAATAATATCTTTCTCTAGTTGTGACATTTCAGAGGTTGTCTACATATAGCCTCCTCTTGGCCTACGCAATTCACCCCGGCTCCTCTTTCGTCTATGCTCATCCATTTGAGGGCTCAAGTAGGTCTCTCGTGCTTGGTTTGAATGCTTTAGGCGTGTAGTTATCCAAACCGATTTTGTTTGAGAGCTCACAAAACCACTCTTTATTTGTAAAGTCCTCACCTCAGAGTTGGGAGATTATCTTATGGTACGTTGACACATAATTATCACAAGTGGTGACTATGATGTAATCACCTCTCTTCGGCAGCACCTATAAAATTAATTCCATATGAAGGACTTAGATCCGCTTCGCTACTTTCTCAGGCTTAAGATCACCCATAATGATAAAGGGATTTTACTCTTCTAACAAAAGTACACCACTAACAACCTCAGTCGAGTTGCTCTTTCCGATGAT
Source organism: Chamaelirium japonicum (assembly GCA_947650365.1). NCBI lineage: Eukaryota > Viridiplantae > Streptophyta > Magnoliopsida > Liliales > Melanthiaceae > Chamaelirium > Chamaelirium japonicum. The sequence goes on from OX393550.1 coordinate 43,356,237, forward strand.
CGCTCTACTGTCACTCCACTCAATCGAGCTAGCTTCACATGAAGATTCGACCTACAGGCAGCGAGCCTCTCTTAGACCCAACTCAGTACAGACAGATCGTTGGTTAGTTGGTCTATCTATGCATCACAAGCCCGACAATATCCATATAGCAAGCATCGTTAGCCAGTTCGACGAGGCCTCTCACTCTACTCATTATAATACCCTTATGCAGATCCTTCGGTGCCTTCAAGTCACCATTACATGGCCGCTCTTCCTGTCCTTAACTTCACCTTTAGTCCTACGTTCCTACTCTAAAGCTACTATGTTACGCTCGACTACTGACTATTGCATGTTTCGTAGAGACTCTCATCTAATGGTAAAAATAGATGCATGAGGTTGTTTCTCTCTCTAGTACCGAGGCAGAGTTTCGAACTATGGTCTCTACCACCAAGGAGATTATTCACCTGTGAACTTTCTTTGATGATCTAGGAGTTGAGATTTCTGACCCTACAACTCTTCACTGTGATAACCGGAATGCCATGCAGATTGCTAGCAATCCAATTTTCCACAAGAGGATGAAGCATATTAAGCTCGATTGCTATTTCTCCCGAGAGCGATATAAAGCCCAAACTATCTACCTCCCTTATGTTTGCTCTGGATTGAAGATCGTTGACTTCTTTATAAAGTCGCTACCAGCTCCATGTTTCCACTTCCTACTAAGCAAACTCATGGTGGATGATCCACCTTAAGTTTTTTTTTTTTTTTTTGGGGAGGGGGGGGGGGGGTTGTTAGAGATACTTATATGTGTGACAACGCTCGAGTGCATCAAAAGACTGACCTCTTGAAGAGAGCTAGGAAAGCACAACGGTCATATTAAAAGAGACTACGCCACTCCCCTTAGGTAGGGCGATTACTGGTGGGATAGTCCACACAAGCACCCCCTCACGCGTGGCACGCTTTCACCTCACTCTCCTTACCGATGTGAGACTATTACCGGTGGGAGTCCACAGTATGTATTAGGTTATACATCATTCCATAGTGTATATGGGACAAATACCCTCTTGTATATATATAGTGGGCTCTAGCCCCAATGAGAAGTTATTCCTTTTCCCCCAAAACCCTAGCGCCTCTCTCTCTCTCTCTCTCTCTCTCTCTCTCTCTCTCTCTCTCTCTCTCCTAGGTTTATTGGTGACACTTCATATGAGGATACAGTCAAAATTAAATTCGGGCACAAGATCATTAATTGGCTTATAGATGGACACAACCGTGTTTGGGTTATATCAAAATAATTGTACGTAGACGGGGCTATCTAACCACATCATGTAGCTGCATCTGTGGTTATCCGGAATGAAGAGGGAACAAGAGTATTGTGCATTGCCAAAAGAATTTCGATCTTCATCTGATCCCTCACCGGTGCCCGGAAGCTGAAAGTTTCAAGCTAGGTCTGCTGATGATAAGAAAGAAGTTCGATGCAATGCTGATTATTATTGAAGAACGTCAATCTCTTGCAAGGATACTTCTCCACTAATAATGTAACCAAACAACAACTCCTTTCTATTAAAACAAAAAAATCAGGCAGAGGCTCTAATGAACATGAAACTGAGTGTGGGTATCGTGTGAATAAAGGTGTGTTGGTCCGGTACGTGGAGTTTGAATTCGTATGTTCGAACTCATACACAATTGAGGTACCCTGCCACTTAAAATTGAGCGTCATACCATATCAGATAAAAAAACCTAAATAAATACGGCACCGGACCACTTTCTAAACTAGCTACCAAATTGGACCAAAGATTATCAATATTGCTTTTTTCTGACATTTCTGTAGACCAGACATAGGAAAATGACCATACACACCTTTCTAAATGACCAAACGTATATATGATCAGGATATACTACATAGTCTTATTTTCAACTTACATAATCATATTTAGACACGTTAGAACCACTGTCGATTCTAAGTTTTGAAATATGATCATGTAATTGTTAATTTGCCTCTATAGATTGATAGTACGACTCTAACTTGGGAGGGCTAAAATGGCATTGCGGCTATTATTTATTGTTTTGTTCGATTTGATGTTTTGTTTGAAAATTATTGTTTTGATATATACTTTGCTTTTGCGTTCTGTACGGTTAGTCTTCCTTTAAAATTTCCTTTCACTGATTTTCTCTTGAACAAAACTTGGGGTGCCCATACATATGTGAGTGCATATAGAAAGGCTTCCCAAATCCAAAACAAAGAAGAATCAAACTGCAGAGGCCTTCAGAGTGTCTTCCCATCTTCCCCTTCATAGGGTGTGGCCATGACTCTGAGTGGCACCGCTTTCCTGAGCGTGATCCCCATCTGCTCCCTCATGTCCACGGCGTTGGGGTGAAGCCCTCCGGGCAGCGCCCAGTCGAAGGACCACAGCAGCGTGCCGACGACCAGCGGTAGCATGCGAGACATGAGCCGGACCGCCGGGCACATGCGCCTCCCGGACCCGAACGGTAGGAACTCGAAGCTCTGCCCGGCGTAGTCCGGCGGGCTCCCGGCGGCCGTGAACCTCTCCGGCCTGAAGGCCGTGGGGTTGTCCCACGACTCATGATCCCTCCCCAGGCCCCAGACGTTGACGAGCATCTGGGTGCCCTGGGGGATGTGGTACCCGAGGATCGTGCAGGGCTTCAAGGCCTTGTGAGGAATCAGCAGGGGGAGGGGCGGGTGGAGCCGCATTGTCTCCTTGATGACCGCGTTCAGGTACGGGAGGTTCACCACGTCTTTCTCCTCGAGATGTTGGCCCTTGCTCGTGGCTTGCCGGAGCTCGGCCTGCGCCTTGCTCATGGCGGCGGGATGGCGGAGCAGCTCCGCCATCACCCACTCCATGGTGCTCGCGCTCGTTTCTGTGCCGGCGACGAACATCTCCTGCCAAGTGAATGAATGATAGCAGATGGATTAGAGCTTTAGCACATGATTAGTATAGGTTAAGCATTATTATTATTACTAGTATGAAACCCGGGCACTGCCAGGATGAGCTTGATGCACACCATTTGACATAGAGGGCATCGCAATTGTTCGAAGAAATGTGAAAAGTGAAGCGAGTGTGATTCACTTGTTAGAGAGACACTACAACAACGAAGGCGCCCAGCAGCCATAAATAGCCTCAAACATGCTAAATCGGGAGCTTGGCCGCCAGTTATAAGGCCGCATACATTGCCATAGTAATAGCCCCGGCCGCCGCATTTGCTCACTAAATGACCATTAAATGTCACTAAGTAAGTATTTATCATTTTTATGATAAGTTTTTAATAAGATTTAAAAGATAATCGCGTTCACACACGGGAGAATGACTTTAACTCTTTAAAGGACATCCACGTCCCACTACACGAGAAAGAGGCTTCTATTTTAGCATTATATTATTATTATTTTGACTTACCCCCATATAGTTAGATGCTAACTTGCTAGTACACCCCTATTGATTTCATTATTGGAGACACCTCGGCAAATTAAACAGTTCCATCTATATATCGGTCTCATCTACCTATCTATATGTACTATTCTTATAAAGTTGAGGCATTTGGTTCTATGTGGCAGCCTCTTCATTCCTCCGCTCAATCTCTTGCTTCCATCATCTACCTATATATATGACTATTCTTATAAAGCCGAAGCATTTGGTGACGTGGCAGCCTCTTCATTCCTCCGCGTGCTCTCCTACTTCCATCTCTCTCTTTCCCCTATTTAAATTTTATTGATGATTAAATATATTGATTCTCTTTCTCCTTCTCACAACATAATGGGGATATAATGTTGGATGTGCGATTGGGCCAAGCATCATAATCGTTCGTCATTAGCAACTAACCACTCATTATGTTTGGGGGTATTAGTGACAACATAAGGGCTAAGGCAAAAAAATGAAGGGTTTTCATATAAATAATGACCAATTAAGAAATATTTTATTTAAGAGATCTCTTTTCCTAGAACAATGCTTGGCGGTTAGTGGTTACCCCGTGTGCCGGTAACCCCACATGGAAGTGGGGACTACAAAAAAGAAAAAAAACTTAGTGCATGGGGGACTGAATCACCCTCCTTCATCATATACATTTTATATGAGAAATACTATTAAGCCTAATTTCTCGATTTCGCCGACCTGATTGATATGGCAACGTGCAAATACCTGAAACCCACTAACGATATTTAAATCTTTTATACCATCAGTTGGACACTGTCACGTCTATCGGACTGAGCAAAATCGAAAAAACCTTCAGGCTGAATAACACTGCTCATTTTATATTTATATATCACGAGTCTCACTCTCTTTACACCAATCCCTTCATGCCACCATTCTATGTGTCAGGTGTAACAGCACTCGAGTTTGTCACCAAGAATTGTTTCTCTTTCCTAATATTGAAAAAATAAGGATTAAATACTTTACCTTGGGGACAAGTCGATTGTATCCAATTGTTAGCACAGTTGGTGTTAAGTTGTCCCCTTTGGGGCGTATGTCGATCCGGCCAGTTCGAATCCTGTATGTCATGATCGTTGCGATTGTTCAGATATGATCACTTCGGCAAGAAAAAACGTAGTTACTAAGGTACGTTTCGAACCCTAACCGGAGTGTTGTCCTACCGATAACTTGACCATAAAAATAAAATAAAATAGAAACTACTTAACCCTATTCAAGTTATATGTTACTGTATTTAACAAAAAAAAATTAATATTTATGCATTAGTTAACGAATAATTAAGTGATAGTCTGACTCACAAAGATGAAATTGTTGATGGTGTTGCGCGACAGCTTAGCCGGCTCATCCATGCCATTGCCTTCAAACTCCAACAGCAGATCCAAGAAATCTTTCCCGCTGTCGTCGTCCCCGCCGCCGTCCTTGTCGGCGCACTGCCTTCCCATCCTCTCCTCCACAAACCCCACCACGATCTCCAGCGCTCGCCCCACGTGGAGGCCCATCTTCCTCCGTATCCCTTGGGGGTCGAGCCCTCGGAGTGCCGGCACCAAGTCGGCGACATTGGGCTTCCCGGCGAGCTCCATGATACGGCCGGCATGGTGGAAAAACTCGACCCCCAGCGTCGACTCCGAGTCCAGGAGCTCCCTCGACAGCACGAGGCGCCCGATGTGGTCGAACGCCATCAGGAACAGGAGCCGGCCGAGGTCGACCGGGCGGGCCCCGCGCATTCCCTCCGACCCCACGCGGCGGACCAGCGCGTCCACGCACCGGCCCCGGACGCCCTGCATGGCGTCGAGCCGGGCCGCCGTGAAGAACCCGTTGTTGCAGAGCCGGCGCAGCATGCGCCAGCTGGGCCCCGGCTGGGCCGTGATCATGGAGCCCTCCCCGCCGGAGCCGAGCCTCATGGCCTCGTACACCACGCGCCCTGCGAGCGCCGCGTCGTGCAGCTTGAGCACCTCCCTCGCCGCGGCGCTGGAGGAGACGACGACGGTGGTCATGGCGCCGAGGCGGAGGGTCATCACGGGGCCGTGCTTCTGTGCCAGCCTGGCGAGGGACCGGTGGGGGGCGAAGCTGAGCTGGGGGATGTTGCCCAGCACCGGCAAGGGGGTCGGACCCGGCGGCATCTCCTCCGTCCGCTGCGTTTGATCTTCTCCCCGCCGTTGCTTTTTCTCCCGGACGAATGCCAATGCGAAGAGCACCAGTGCCACAACTAAGCTCACGATCTCCAACCCCATTCTCTCTCTCTCTCTCTCTCTCTCTCTCTCTCTCTCTCTCTCTCTCTCTCTCTCTCTCTCTCTCTCTCTCTTCTCGCTAGGTTTTGTTACGTACCCCCGCCACGTTCTTATTTATACATGCTTACGTACTGGACAAAAACGGCGGTGTAGTATTGGACAAACGGAAGACCCAACAATGGGGCCGCTGGATGCTATGGCGTAGTGTGTCGGTCCACATCACACGGCGAGGAGGATAAGGGGGCGGCAGCCGGCTGAGCTAGATAAGCGGGCGGCAGCCGGCTGAGAGCAGGGATGGATGTCCTATGTCTCCCTTTTTATTCATCATGGCTATCGATATCTTCGACGGTTTTAGTCAACATAGTCTCTCGGGAACTGGTCTCGGGGGTCTCAGGTCCCACTTGAACCGTCTTTAGCATCCACTTCGCGAACGACAAACTCCTTTTCTTCACGGTGAAACCTACGGAGATCATCATCTTGAAGGTCCTGATTTTCTGTTTCTAATTCATCTCGGGCTGAAAATAAATTTCTCCAAGTCCTTGCTCTACTATACGCGGGGGGGGGGGGGGGGGGGGGGGGTTAGGACATGTAAAAACTTGGTGGTTGATTAATAAATGAGTTGATATTTTGATTTATGGTGCGTATCTATGTACGTGTTCTGTGTACACGACTTAAAAGAGCCATGGCTACATAGTAATCCACCTGAGTGGGAGACTCAATGAATTGGTCATATGAGCCTAAATCGTTTGCAGCTCTGATTAGGATTAGGGTTGGTCGTCCTATCAGATTAAGATGTTGGAATGACAGAACATGGGTTTCTCCACTATGGTCATTGTCAGGCACAGTGTCTGTGGCCAAACGTAACCAACACGGTGCAGAGATCGGTGATCAGACACCGGTGCACACAGCTGTATTTCTGTTTAGGGTAATCGGTCCTAAATCCTGAGGAATCGTGATCGGTGGACTAACCAGTTGCGGGTAATTTTGGTTCACCAACGTGTGAGGGATCTAACCACGACCCAATACCACGGTGCGTTGGGTTACCGGACTGACGTTGCATCGACATGTTACTCCTGCAGGCTATCCACTTCTCTACCAGAAGGTACGTTCCTTTGTTTTATATACACTGCACTAAACCCAGCCTTGGTGTTCAACAGTTGATCGAGCTGTTGATCAGATCCGATTGCTTGGTCAAAGCAACCAGAGGTGCGATGAGATAATCAACCTGGACGGAACCTAGTCAGATAGTCACTAGAGTCTGACGGTGCTTTCTAACGCTCGAGTTGACACCTGGCACCAAGTGGAGGGATATCGCATTACCAATACTAAGCGAAGAATAGGGGTATGAGAGAGAGCGTAGTAAGTCTAGAGGGACTGGAGTACAGCCTGCGTTGCACTCTGGGTGGCCACGCAGGTTAACAGGGTCTTGGAGAATTGAGAGAGACACTTGTGTAGTGTGTCACTCTATCCTAGTCTCTAAAGGTTTCACTCTATCCACAATCATGGCAGGCTTTTACTTTCTCCTAGTCTCATTATATAATTAGAGTTGAAGAAAAGATCTCATGCCCACAGCAGCTATGCATGCTTTGCCAAGCCAGAGGACCATCACCTTCCACCCTATTTTATTCTCCCCCCGATATTCATCGTCTTCTGTGATTCGGAAGAGTAGGTTGGAAATTGAGCATGTTTAAATTATTTAATATTTTTCTCCCAGCAATAGCCTTTTCTTTCTCTTTTTCTTTGGTTAATGTGTAAGAAATCCCTAATAGCATATCCATCCTGTGAACAGGACATCTTATAGTTTCAATTAGCCTAAGGTCCCTGCCTTTCTTGGCCGGTAAACCTGAAACTATATACCCCCTAGTTTCTTCTCCCCTCGTTCTCGAGTAGCTCCGGCGGTAGCGGCTGCAGCAGAGGTGACAGGGGCAGCGACTAGCAGCTCCGGTGGCGGTGGCGTTCGGCGAGCAGCAGATCTCAGGTCTAGGGTCCATCCCATGGCCTGTAGATATCAGGGTTAGGGTTAGGGTTAGGTTCGGTTCGGCGGTGGCGTTCGATGGTTCGGTTCAGTGGTGCCGAGCAGTTTCAACGACGGTGTTCGGTGGTTCGGTGGCGGCGTTCGGTGGATGAGTGGCTTGGTGGTTCACCAGTTCGGTGGCATACCAAAAGAAAATTTGAAATGCTGTGGAGGACATTTTCATCCACAGCATTTCAAAATCCTTAGGCTTAAAAGCATCTCCTTAAAAGGAGTTTTCACTAACTCCCCTCCCCCCCCCCCTTTTTTTTTTTTTAGATTGGTGGGTGTTTGAAGGCCCAACATTCCAAGCTCGCTAGCTCCCACGGAAAATCAGCCTACCTGGATGAAACTCATAATACTTAAAAGGCTCCCATTGGTTGTGTTGTGTTCTACCTTTTAGAAGAGAAATGCTATTCAGCCCGAAGATTTTCTCGATTCCGATCGGCCCGATTGGCGTGGTAGTGTGCAACTGGTGGTGTAAAAGATTTAAATATAGCTAGGAGGTTTCAGCCACCACTTGCATGTTACCACGTCAATCGGGCTCAGCAGAATGGGAACAACCTTCGGGCTGAATAGCATTTCTCCTTTTAGAAATAACAACTGCTGGTACCTCAACGAAGGACTCTGGCCATGAAAAATAAAGGAATATCCAGTCTAATTTGTAAAAAAAAAATGGGGTTATTTTGACTTTGCCCCCCAAATTTTGCCTTGAATTGGGCTTTATCCACTATATTTTCATTAATTAGACTTTACCCCCCAAAACCAACTGTTCCATCAGCTAAACCCCAAAAACCTTATTTCTTTTCCGTCAGCTCACCCTTTCTCTTAGATGGTCGGCTAACAGAACAGTTAGTTTTGGAGGGTAAAGTCCAATTAATGAAAATATGGTAGGTCAAGTCTAATTCAAGGCAAAATTTGGGGGGGCAAAGTCAAAATAACCCAAAAAAAAAAATATTTAACAGAAAACAAACACACTTGGATGAACTACAATTTCTTGATTTGTTCCGGATCTCTCTCCGTAAAACCGCGTTAACTATTTTAGATTAATACCGGATGCTATTGAAAGTGCTTAGCCCTTCTGAAAATACTTTTGGACGGCTGAAACGTTCAACCAAACAGAGGCTTAGAGCATCCGCAGCGGCCTCCTCATCCTGCCTTCTCTATTTTTTAGAGGAAGATTGACCTTCCTGAAAAATAGAGTCACATTTTGGAGGTCACTTCAATGGACTATCTACTTCCTTCCCTATTTTGAGTAGGGCTGGCAATTTCGGACTCGACACGACCCGACACGAAGTTAGCAGGTCTGAGTCAGGGCTAAACGGGTTCGGGTTGTAAACGGGTCGGCACGATAGACCCGTTTAATAAACGGGTCGGGTCCGGGTTTAGGGTCTGGACACGGTAGACCCGGGAAGACCCGTTTAGTATTCAACGGGTCGTGTCGAGTCAGGTCGGGTCGGGTCTACCCCGCAATCCGATACTATAGTATATAATACCAGCGGGTCTTTCGGGTCAGGTCGGGTCGAGTCGGATTGGGTCGGATCGGGTCAACTGAATAGTCCGGGTGATAAACGGATCTTACCGGGTCTTATCAGGGTCTACCCGTTTATTGACGGGTCGGATACGGGTTTAGCATCTAGACACGATTAGTTAAACGGGTCGGGTCCAGGTCTGGGGTTTTTGGACACGAACACGACACGACACGTGTCACGCCCCAGAAAATCTGTAGACCGATTCCTGGGGTGTGAGGTGAGAAAGGAAGAGGGTTATGGGTATGGTTACTTAACTATGCCAATTTAGGATTCTCACTGGGCTCTTTCTACGCTCACACACAAGCAAATGAAAGAAGGGGGAGAAACAAAGATCAGGCTCGACCTTTAAAAGGGGATATCCTTTCAGTACATGCGACTCAACGGTGTCACAACATACTGACAGAATATACTCTAAAGGAGCACGCGGCTCAAGCCTCCGACGGCGAGCCGAGTATCTCACCCGCTCCCGAACACTCGGTGCATCTGTCTGGAGATCCTATCTACTGGGCTTGTCAAATTAGGTCAATTATTCGTCTTATATTTTTGTGGTGATCTAACCTAGGCTTGGGGCCTTGAGGAGAGGCCTACCCAAAGAAGTTCAGCTGGCACATTACCACTTATCACACTAGTTACCTAATAATAGAAGTCTTATTCCAATCCACTAGATTACATCGTAAGAAAGAGACTACTGATAAAACGATATACTAGAATTAAAAAGGAAAAGGCTGCAACCCTAAACTCGTTCTCGGACTCCTACTGCTGCTCCGATGCCTCAGCTCCTGCAGAAGAGTCTACTCGTGGGAATGAGTAGCCCCCAAAAATACATTTGGGAGATTAGCCAAATAAATGGCTAGTGACAAGCTAACAATTTTAATAACTAACAACGCTAAATTTTTAAGACAAATTATTGATTAACCTAATTGTCAAGCTATGTTCTCAAACACGTCCTATGTGTCCATGCAATTTCTACATTCACATACAAATCCTACTGTTACTAGGTCATCGTGTGAACAGTCATACAATTCAAAATTTAATAATCAAACAATTACACACTCATACATGAACCCCGGATATTTTGTTCAACCTGCCCCCGGTCGGGCATTACTATCGGGCCTTTTATTTCGATGTAGAGGGCCAACTCTCTCGCCGTGCATCCTCCAACACCATGCACAATTCACCCAGATGATCATAAGGGGTTTCCCGTCTTTCACGGTGGAGCTCTACCGCCCAACTTGCTTTACTATGGGGACTTCAACTCCCCGGGACAGGGTTGCTAGGCCAATCCCTACTCGAGGGCACCTCCTATTGGCTTTACCACAACCCTTGCCCGTGACCCCTAACCTACTCAACTTCGGCTGTACGCGCAAGGTGGTTCACGACCCTTGCGCGCACGGGGTCCCTACCCTCTAACCAGGTAGGTTAACAACGATTAACAAAACCACATGGCATTAAAGGAAAACTAAACAGTGTTCAATCATTTTCGATGGATTACCCCGGGATTCGCACCCACTCACAACCCAGCATCAAAATTAAATATCATAAAGCACTCTCGCCTAAAATCCCTTTACTAGGGTTACCACGCTCACCTCAGGAGGGTGGGTCCCGATAATTCTTTAATTATTTATTTATTCAAATTAAGGGAAAACCTAGCTATGGTGTCCATGCAAACAATATAATATTTATTATTAAAATTATTAACTTTTTATGCATGCGTCGCCGGACTCGCGACTCCGCATGCAAGGCGGGGTCCACTCGACCACATGCGACGACGTCCGGCGGGACTCGCATGCAGCGTTATGGACACCTACCCTTAATTTCTATATCGACATTATTAATTATTAAAGAAAGCGTGCTGTGTCACCTGGTCGACGTGCGCGGACTCCTGTCTCTGGCCTCTGCTCCGTCCACGGTTGGATCGTCCCGGTACGAACTGGTAAGTTGAATAAATCTAAATTACACGTCTATTGATTTGGTCGGTTTAAAGAAGTGAAAAACTGGCAAGCCTTACTGAGCCCATGCTCAGGTTGGCAACAAGCATTGAGTCCCACCCGATGGACTCTCGGGATTGCAAACAACGAGTAGAAAATCGATATCGTGGGTTCATGGTCATGCAACTGACACAACCCGTTTAGCGGCACAAAGAAAGCTTACGCGGTGGTGACGAGGCTGCGATGAGTCACAACAGAAAGAAAGGGGAGAAATGGACTGCTGCCTTGGTGGTTGGGGCAGTCAGCATCGGTTCGGCTTTGCCGACTGCACCGCCGCCGGCAATTATGGCCGCTTCAAGGGCATGGGACACAAGGGTCCAGGGTTGGTCAGAACCACACAGAAAGAAAAGGTAAGAAAAGAAAATAGGTTGATGGTCTGGTCGATGGCCACTATGCTCACGCAACACAGCCAGCTAATGCCGGGCCATCGTGTAGAGAGGCCGGTGAAAACCTACACTGTTCAATCAAGAAACGGTGTCCACTGTGCTTGCCCAACACAGGGACCCAAACAACTCTCTGGTCCCCCGTCCGGGCTTTGAACCTTAATTCCCCCCAGCTGGGGTTACAAGCTCGCGCAACCAAGCTCGGCTGGTTGGGCAGGTCACAGTACAAAAGAAAAGGAAAGAAAAACAGGGGAAAGAGAGGAGGCGACCAACCTGGTGCAAAAGGGCTCGGCTCCGGCTCCGGCTCCGGCTGCTTCCTCCCCGATTCCGACTACGCTCCGAGTGCCGTACGCACTGATCACCGCAGGGGAAAAAGATCGAAGAGGGTGAGGAGGGGTCGGCTGGGTTTAGGGCCTAGTTTTATAGAGGAGAGGGGGGGCTGCGGGATAGAGATGAGGGGAGATCGGGATTTCAGGGGGGGGATCAGGATTTGAGAGGAGATCGGAGGGGATCGGGATGTGAGAGGAGATCGGAGGGGATCAGGATTTGAGAGGGATCGCGCAGGGGGGAAATCGGATCAGGTTGAGAGAGGGGATCGGGGTTGTTGAGTTTGGGATAGAGAGGGATAGATAGAGAGAGAGATAGAGAGAGGAGAAACGGTTTAGAGAGGGAGAGAGATCGCTCGGGTGTGGGATTGAGAGATAGAGAGAGAGCCGCTCTGTAATTGGGTTGGGTTGGGTTGGCTGAAAAGTTGAAAGAGGTTGGTTGAAAGGGTTGGTCAAAAGGGTTTGGGTTTTAGATAAAGAGAGAGAGAGAGAGAGAGAGAGCTGGGTTCGGTTGGGTTGGGTTGGGTTGGGATTGGTTTTAGTTTTAAATTCTTTTTTTTTTTTTTCTACTAAACAAGTATTGCTCGAATATCAAGCAAGGCTCGCACCCGGGCTCGCATCGCACCGAGACGGGCCGGTGCGCAAACTTTACGAGTCCGACAGACTCGTCTAAAAACCCGATATATTAATTAATTTAAAAACATCAAAACAATCATGCCATGCCTCCAGTGTCGCCTAGCGACCCGGACCCGGGGCCCACTGCCCGGTCCAACTCATGCTCCAGTAAACACCATCGACAACCATACATGCGAAAACATTCAATCAATCTAGCAACAATAAAATAAAAAAAATATATATAAAACCGGGCTGCCCTGAAATCAACGTACCGGATATTACAACACGACACGACCCGACCCGATTGCCACCCCTAATTTTGAGCAATGACAATTGTTTTTGAACCCAACAGCCACCTACGATGATAAAAAAAAAAATATTTAACCTAAAAGTAATGGACGTATTTTAGTACGTCCACACCCCCACAAGTAGATGATGCACGCTCCGATCTCTCCTTGTGAGACCTACAGAAAGACTGAGGCTCTTCTTTGAGCAAGATCCCTCCGACGCTCAAGTCAGACCAAGTGCCAGAAAGATGAAGTGCAAGCTAGGGTTTAGAGCGGCTACGACTGCGTGAGAGGACGCATATTTATATGCGAGGGAGATTACGGAATGGTTTCGTAGATCTCGATCATGATGCGGTGATTGCCTCGTGATCGTAGGGATTATGGCCGGGAGGTTATGGATCGTCTTTATGGAGGATATGATCTTGCCTCTTTCCATATCATCAAGATTATGCCTTGCCAAATATGGTTCGTGATGGATGCCAGGAACACAGGCTCACCCAGACTAGTAGGCCCACTCCAGCCTTATCCGGGCTGGGTCTGGATCGTAATATGCTTCGAGTACTACTGGTCGACCTTCCTATATATGGAAAGGTGACCTACTCGTGTTAGGCATCAAGAACCGAGGCTCTGCCCCGTGAAAAAAGACAACCGGAAACGCAGTACTCATGAGTCATGACTAGGGATGGCAATGGGTCGTGTCAGATCGGGTTCGTGTCGTGCCTAATTTCGGATCGTGTCCAAAACCCCTAGACCCGGACCTGACCCGTTGAACTAATCGTGTCTAGATCCTAAATCTGTACCCGACCCGTTTATAAATGGGTAGACCCACTAAGACCCGTTAGACCCGTTTACCACATGGGTTTATTTAGTTGACCCGATCCGAACCAATCCGACTCGACCCGACCTAACCCGATAGACCCGCTGATACTATATATTACAGTATCGGATTGCGGGTAGACCTGACCCGACACAACCCGTTGAATTTTAAACGGGTCTTCTCAGATCTACCATGTCCAAACCCTAAACCCGGAGCTGACCCGTTTATTAAACGGGTCCATCATGTCGACCCGTTTATGATCCGAACCCGTTTAGCCCTGACCTAGACCGCTAATTTCGTGTCGGGTCTGCCGTGTCGGATCCGAAATTGCCAGCCCTATTCGTGACCTGCTTGGGCTTACCGAGTACTCGCGTCCATCTGCCTGGCCATGGCCCATGGGCGTCGAGTGGATGCAACGGGTTCAATAGTCAAAACAATTTGAACCACAAGTAGGCCCCAGCGGCTTGGCGAAAGAATTCCTCCCGCCACATGTGGCGAGAGATTTGGCTAAATTTTTTGAGTTGGCGAAAGGATAGAAGACCGCTGGGGCACCGCCGCCAACCGACACTATATTTCACCACTATAGCAAAGAAGCTGGGGAGTAGAGAGATGGGTTTTTCTCCAAAATAGCATTTAAAAATAAATAACTATCATGATATCTTTTGAAAATTTTATACTCGATTTCTGAGGGTTGATGCATAGTCCTATGCTCAAAATGTGTGGGTAAATCGATGAGACGAAGGGTGAGTCAGGCATTAAAAATGAAGGAGGAGTTGAATCTTTGGATTCATCTCGGCATTCCGATCAGTGGGAGTCGGTTTTTCAAGAATCTATTCCATTTTGTGATCAGCAAGATGGAGTCCAGATTAGCTGGTTGGAAGTCAAAAACTTTGTCTCAAGCAGGAAGAGTGGTGTTGCTACAGTCGGTGATGGCAGCAATTCCAGTTCATTTGATGGCTTCTGGGAGTGTTCCTATAAGTATCCTCCATCAAATGGACCGAATTTGTAGAGACTTCCTATGGGGACATTCAAATGATGGAAGGCGTCTTCACTTAGTAGCTTGGGAGAACATTACACAAGTCAAAGCGGCGGGGGGATTGCAGATTCAAAGTTTTTTAAACACCCAAATTCAGCAGGGTATTGCAAATTTAGCATACATTTTATTGGAATCAAAGGCTGGAGCACAGTGAATTCGTAATAAGTATCAGGTGGACTTGGATAACTGGAAATTTTGGAGGGGCCGGGAGGCCTCTTCTTGGTGGAGGCAAATGGTGAAACGGACTCAACAGTTGATAGTGCAGCCGCAGGGGATTCGAGTGAAATATTCCAGACTACTAGAGATGTTAAATGGGAATATAGACATCCGAGATACATACTCTCCTGTTTGGTGGAGTGGCCCTTTGTGGAAATTACGGATACCGCCAAGAGTTCAGATTTTTCTTTGGAAACTCATGCAGTGTGCATTGCCAACCGCAGTTATGTTACGTACTCGGCTTAAGATGGGTTATGTGAGTTGCCCATGATGTGAAGAACAAGAAGAAGATCTGATACATGTATTTTGGAAATGTCCTCAGGCACGGAAGGTTTGGCAAGTCACAAAGCAAAGCACTGGACTGGATTTCTATCAACTAGATCTACTTGCTCCTAGAAGAGTGGGCGGGATTCGTCTTTCAAACCCGGATCACTGTGAGCTGATTGCAGGAAGTATGTGGCAACTCTGGAAGGCTAGATGTGACAAAGTTTTCGGTAAGTTGTCATTGTCTTGCAATGGTATTGTGTAGCAGAGGGTTTCAATTATAAACAATTATGTGCAGTCTTTTGTGAAAAATTTGAAAGGTCCTGATGAGTTGCTAGACACACAATATCTAATGTGGACAGATGGATCTTTCCACTCAGCCGATTCTATTGCTAGTGGGGCCTGGGTGTTGACTAGTAACACTGGCCAGGTGTGCTCGGTGGCGGCATTTCGGTGTAGGGCTGAATCGGCTTTAATGGCTGAATTATGGGCAATAAAAGGAGCAATGGAGGAACTTGTAAGGCAAGACTACAAGAAGGTGAGCATTTTGACTGATTCTACTCAAGCACGGGATGCACTTATTTTGGGGAAAGGGGGTACTAGTGGCCTGTGCCCTCTCCTGGTGTCGTGTTCGCGGAGCTGGGCTAAGTTAAAGGAGGTTAACATCCAGTGGGTGTCGCGCACTGCGAATAGTGTAGCACACTGGCTGGCACAGGAAGCCCGAGTTTCGGCGATCGAGGGGTTCTGGGAGTCTCAATTTCCCTCGGGCATTTCGGCACTCGTGTATGAGGATCTCCGGATCATAAAGGAATGATCCAAAGTCATATGATGTACCCAAAAAAAAAAACTATCATGATATCCATATGTCACAAATAATTTGGACAAATTTGACTTACCTCTCCACAATTATATGCTAATTAGTAAGTCACCCCCCTTTTAATCATTATTAGATTTACCCCCCAATTTGACTTACACCCCCAAATTACTATATGATAATTAGCCAGAATGGGAAGGTATGCCTAAATATCATTTAATTATGGGGGTGTATGTCTAAATATTATATTGTTATGGGGGTATAAGTCTAATTTTTAGAGGGTAAGTCTAATATCGATTAAAAGGGGCGTGACCTATTAGCATATAATTTTGGTGGGGTAAATCAAATTTGCCCAAATAATTTTTAAAGTGGTCAAACTGAGAGCCACATGGCGAGGGTCACCGCAAAGCGCCCCGCCATGTGTGTTCTTTTTTTTTCTGAGTGGCCGTAAAAATGGGTATCCCACTTATCGACTTTAAGATTACATGGTTTTTTATAGACTAACCTTCCTTGTTTACAGCTTAGTCTTAGATTTTATATAGACTTCAACCTTTAAGAATCATAAGTTGGATACCGACTTCTACAACCACTCAGGAAAAAAAAAAAACAGCCGACATGGCGGAATGTTTTGCAGTGCCACCTCGCCATGTGACTATCAGTTTGATCATTTTTAAAATTATTTATGACATATTACTATTATAATAGTTATTTATATTTTAAATACTAATTTGGAAAAAAGCCCGAGGTGGGAGGAGTTGCTGGGCTTCAGCCCTTGTGGTTTCCTAGACCAGTAGATGGGAAAGTTCCTGTCCCGATGAAATGTACTTCGCCATCACTTAACCGATTTTTTGGAGCTGGAGGACTCAAAATCTCCCTCAAACCTAGGGGTGGCAATGGGTCGTGTCAGGTCGGATTCGTGTCCTGTCCAAACCCCTAGACCCGAACCCAACCCGTTTAACTAATCGTATCCAGATTCTAAACCCGTACCCGACCTGTTTATAAACTGGTAGACCCGTTAAACCCGTTTACCAAACGGGTTTATTCAGTTGACCCGATCCGACTCAACCCGACATTACCCAATAGACCCGCTGATACTATATATATTATAGTATCGGATTGCGGGTAGATCTAACCCGACACGACCTGGTGAATTTTAAACGGGTTGTCCCGAATCTACTGTGTCCAGACCCTAAACCCGGACCCGACCTGTTTATTAAACGGGTCTATCGTTTACGACCCGAACCCATTTAGCCCAGACCCAGACCCGCTAACTTCGTGTCGGGTCTGACACTAGTGCATGCCCGTGCCTATTGGCACTGCAGCGGCCCGCCTTCGGCGGCAATATATCTGTCGGCACTGCAGCGGGCCGCCTTCGGCGCAACACACATGAACGCCTTTGGCAACAAAACACTTTCGACAACAACACCGGTATTCATAGGGACAACCATTTCCTTGCCTGTGCC
Organism: Chamaelirium japonicum; assembly: GCA_947650365.1. NCBI lineage: Eukaryota > Viridiplantae > Streptophyta > Magnoliopsida > Liliales > Melanthiaceae > Chamaelirium > Chamaelirium japonicum. The sequence goes on from OX393550.1 coordinate 43,373,630, forward strand.
GATTGACACGAAGCTGGCGCCTTCGGCGCAACCAACTCCCCCTCCCCCTATAGTCGATCAATCACAATTGTTTCTATTCGAACGGATTCCTCGATATCAACTCAATGGTATGGGACAACCGAAATTTCAACATACGGGTTTATAGCCGTTGGTGCGAACAACGATTACGGGATGAACGATTAGGTTTAGTGTAGTTTAAATGGGCCAGGATTTTACCGTTTAGTGCAGTTTAAATGGATCGGGGATTTGAAACCAAGGGGAGGGAGTTGGTTGACGGGGAAATAGAGATTGTGCGTTAATTTTTGAACAAATGGTTAGATCTATTCAGTTAATTTTTATCCAGTCAGCTTCCGTTTTGTCTAGTCAGCACAAAAGCGACGTGCCATGTTATATAGATTGCCGGCCCTAATCAAACCATCTAAAGTTGCTCCCAAAGCCTAACACTGCACGAATCCCTTCCCATTGTGAGTTTTTAACCGATCGTATCCAAAGGGCTTCCATGTCGAGTTTACACAAGGAAAACATTTGCAAACGACCAATATGAACTCGCCAAGTGTTCAAACTTTATCACGTGGATTGTCATGTTCCAAAATTTGGAAGAAATTTGAGCACGTGGCGTGTTAGTATTGGCCGGTCATACTATCGGTTATACAACTCGATCGGTCAATAATTTTATTGGGGGGACTTAGTGGCCCATCTCTGACAAAAGATCGGTTTAGCCTAAAGAACAAATAAATACTCTTAACAAAAATATCCTCTATAACATTTTAAATTTTCACTTGAATGCCATCGGTTTCGTTAACCTAACTAAACCTCCACCACTGGAGTTCTCCCCTTTACTGCCGGAGCTGCTCGTCGCCGCTGCCACCTCTACTTGCACTGAAGAGAAACGGGAGGAGGAAAGTAGTCAGGGCATTTTCGGATTTCTAAATAAAATCGAAAACCTTTGGCTAAAGGGATCTTACGCGTGCACTGTTCAACAATATGTTGTCAGGGACCACTCACACATTACCCCATTTTTTTTTTTTCTACACAGCTTGGTGTCCACAATCTAAGATGAACATACTGATCTAAATCGAAAGCCAGCCGGGAAGCTGGGCAATAGAATCGATACAACGCCAAGATCAAGAATTCAATTCCGAAAAGGCTATAAGATCCTATAAACAAAGGAATCCACATCCATTTCCAAAATAAGGTTCAAACCGATGGTTCAACCGTTTGAACTGCATGAAAATCTGCTTTTTTAAATAGATATTTACTAAGGGTTGTTTGGCATTGGTTTTGGAGGCTTAGTTTTGCATCAAAACTAGTTCCGCTTACCAAACTGGTTTTGGTATAAGATTTTAGTATGTTTGGGATTCAATTAGAAAATTGGTTTTCCAAAACCAAAATCAGAAAATCATCAAAACTCAAAAGTAGAAATTTTCTGCTTTTGGGTTCTTGAGACAAGAAGGCAAAACAATAATTAAAAAAGATTATTGTGAATAAGATAGATATTGTAGAGAGAAACTATTGTAAAGAGAAAAAATTAAAACCGGGAGAATATATACATATCATATTGTAGAGAGAGAAAATTATTATAGAGAGAATACTTTAGAGAAAATATATGATAGATATAAAAATATTATAGAGAGAGAAAATTCTAAAGATAAGAATATAGATAGAAAGTATTAAATAAATAAATATGTAGTGAGAGAAAATATTGAAGATAAAAAATATATAGAGATAGAAAATATTGTAGAAAAAGAAAATATTGTAGAGAGAGAAAATGTTATAGAAAGAGAATATTTTAGAGAGAGAAAATATTATAGAAAGATAATATTTTAGAGAGAGAATATTTTATAGAGAGTAGTGTAGATAGAAAATATTGTAGAGATAGAAAAAAAACATAGAGAGGAGAAAAATATTAATAATAGAGAGAGAAGATATCATAGAGAGAGAAAATATAATAGAAATAAAATATTTTAGATAGAGAAAATATTATAAAAAGAGAATATTTTAGAGAGAGAAATGTTATAGAGTGGAAATTTTGTATAAATAGGATTTTTTAGAGAGAGAAAATATTATAGAAAGAGAATATTTTAGAGAGAGAAAATATTATAGAGAGAGAATATTTTAGAGAGAAAAAATGTTATGGAGAGAGAAAATATTGTAGAAAGAGAATATTTTATAGAGATAAAATATTATAGAAAGAAAATATTTTAGAGAGAGAATATATTGTAGAGAGTAAAATTTAGAAAAGAAATATTATAGAGAGAGAAAATAACGTAGAGGGGAGAAAAGTATTAATTATAGAGAGAGAAGATATCATAGAGAGAGAAAATGTTCAAGAGAGAAAATATTACAGAAAGAATATTTTAGAGAGAGAAAATAGTATACAAAGAGAATATTTTAGAGAGAGAAATGTTGTAGAGAGAAAATATTGTAGAATATGATATTTTAGAGAGAAAATTTTATAGAAAGAGAATATTTTAGAGAGAGAATATTTTAGAAAGAGAAAATATTGTAGTGAGAGAAAGTAACATAAAGAGGAAAAAAATATTATACAGAGGAAATATCATAGAGAAAAAATGGTATAGAGAAAAAATATTGTTGAAAGAGATCGAAGATATTGCAGATAGAAAAAATATTGTGGAAAGATAATATTTTTTAAAGAGAAAATATTGTAAAGAAAAAATATTGTAGAAAGAGAATATTATAGAGAGAGAAAAAATATTATATAAAAAAATATTTTAGAGAGAGAAAATATTATAAAGATAATATTTTAAAGAGCAAATATTTAAAAGAGAAACTGAATGAAAGAAAATATTATAGAAAGAAAAAATATTGAACAGAAAATATTATAGAAAGAGAAAATATTATAGAGAGAAAATCATAGAGATAATGTTGAACAGAAAATATTGTAGAAAGAGAAAATATCGTAGAGAGAAAATATTGGAGAGAACATTTTAGAAAAGTAAAATATTGTAGAGAGAAATTGACATAAGAGAGAAGAAAATATAATGGAGAGAAAATATTGTAGATAAAAAATATTATAGAGAGAGAAAGTACTCTAAAGAGAAATATTATTTAGAGAAAATATAAGCAGAGAGAGTATTACACAAATAATGTTTTAGAATGAGAAATTATTGGAGAGAAAATGATATAGAGAAAATATTATAAAGAGAATATACTATAGAAAAAGAATGTGATGGATAGAGTATGTTATATAGATAATGTTTTACAAATAGAATATTTAAAAATAGTGGAAATAACTGCAAAACTAGTTTTAGGCTCAAAACTGGTTTTATTGCCAAATGCTCAATTGTTGATAATTCTAGAACTGGTTTTCGATAAGGTAAAACTGGTTTTGCACAAAACTAGTTCTTGGTATTCCAAAATCAAAACCTAAAATTTCAAAACCAATGCCAAATGCACCCTAAGTTCTTCAATGGCAAGGTTTGATTCACCCAATAACATACAAACCGGTTTATTCAAAGACCGAACCGAAACTTGTTCCGGTTCCGGTCCAAACCGGTTGAACCGCCCGGTCCGGTCTGGTTTTCAAAACACTGGAACTATTAAGAATGCTTGGCGTTGGCGGTCAGGGTGGGTGGCTGTGATCCGGCATCACATAGGATGTTCCCAACGTCAGGATTTTCTTTTCATATTCTTGAACTTTTACTAATGGACTATTTGGGAGTTGGAAAGGAGGGATTCCCACTTTCAGGAATCTGGGGGAGTCATGTAATCCTCGCCTGGTGCGCACAAATTCTCTCGGCTAGATGGTGCTACCACACCGCTGAGGGAAAACAAATCCCACGAGAAGAGGAATTTGTATTCCCCCAGTAATACGAGGTATTCCAAAATAGCAAAGTTGTTCCACCAGAGAATTCCCATGACATCATTATTTCTCGACTCCCAAACATGAGGATTTCCTACTTTCGAGAATCTCCAACCATCCAAATAGCGGAAAAGAGTCAAACTCATCAGGGGGAATATCTGCTCCCAGATACTTGTAATCACCCGTGGGAGAATCTCCGCCTTTCATACTGCCAAACACACCATAAATGTTTTTAACAAGAGATAGAAGAGGATTACATGCATAGAGAACCAACATGGTTAAGGTGGTTGAAGTAGCAATGTCATTTTAAGTCCAGCATGTAGTCTCAACATTAATCTAAGCCTATCATATTGTCATAGTATGAGGAAAGCAATATGTGCATGCATACTAGGAGAATCATGCTTGATAGGAGATCATATGGCAAACAGCTTAAGGGCATCTCCAACGGGCTCATATGATTCGTTCCTATTCTTCAAAGCTTATAATTGCCATGTAGGTTGAGAATGGAAGAGCACTCCAATGGACTCCTCACTCTCTCTCCATTTTTGTGTAAAATGACCAAATTAGGACTGATGAAAGCAATCTTTACAAGGGCTGTTATGGAAAATAAGAAAGTCAATAGATTTTCATTCAATGCAAACTTACTTCCCTATTTTGATATTTCCCTACTTCGCTCGCCCACCTTAGGGACAAGAGTAGTGAAATATCAAAGTAGGGAAATTTGGCAGAGCGCGTTAGAGCCCCTTTTGACTGTTTTCTTCATTTCTTTCGGTAAAAAAAGAAGTAACTAGAACTATAGGAGGTAGGTTGAGGCTAGTTAGCGGACAGGTTTTGGTTGCGCTGACTTTGTGGAGATCGACGTAAAGTTGTCCTTGCTGTTTCTCCTGTTACATGAATCAAATGCAAAAAAGCCATCTTTTCTCAATATTGTCCCACGGGACCGCTCAACACGAGGCCAAACCCCGAGCCAAGCAAGCTTTGCGAAAACTAAGTGCCCTTATAAAACAACGTAACCAAAGAAAAACCAAGGTTGTGCACCCGCAAGCACACTCATGCTCTAAATTCTCAGGCGTTGCGTTCGTCGCGTCGAACGAAGGGTGGAAACCCGACCACCATTTCCAAAGCAGTGTTTTCAAAACCGGACGGGATGGCGAACCGAGAAGGCATGAGTGTGCTTGCCATGAGAAAGACAGATGCGGCCATTGGTGGCCTTCGGCATATTTGAGAGGTCCACTTCTTTTACAATGGGCAGATTCCAAACAAAAAGGAAAGAGATGGGAATTCAGATGGGAGTAAAGATTACCGCCGCTCGTCGGAAGATCGGTCCACAGACAACAGTCCATCCGTCTGGCCATCGCAGCATCTGCACCATTTCTATTCCTCCACTCCATGGCAAGCTTCTCCTCTGCCAAAGGATCTTCATCACGCAATCCCTTCTCCATTGTTCTTTTCCCACAAAAGGATCTTCGGGTGTCACCCAGGTTCTTTGAGCTCGTTCTCCAGGTCAGGAGTCGTTGAATGCAACAGCAAAGATGTCACAGCCCGGCACAAAGACACCACCGCCACACCAGCAGAAGACAAGCACAAAGCCCCCCCCCCCCCCCCCCCCCCCAAACAAAAAAATAATAATAATAATAACCAGGAAAACAACAAAAAGAAAATAAACCAACAGGAAAGACATCAAGACAAACCGTTGATCATTATAAAAAAAAAAAACTCATGAGCATCTCAATTACAGGACTATTCTCTTCGTAATCTTGACTTGACTCAATGCATTCCTCTAGCAATTAAAAAAGTTTAACACTAAAACAACAAAAGCGGCAGAGTCGAGTCTCAGATCATTAAGGCCATTGACAAATAGTTGATGATAGGAGGCAAGAGATTCTCAGCTTGCTCCAGACCACCATGAACCAGCTCCTTCGCATGAATTGCTGTTGCTACAACAGACAACCAGATCAATCGTGAACGCAGGCTCCGCATCGATAGCCTGCACAATGGAAGAAAAAAAGATTAATGCCGTTCTCTATGTAGGATTTGGTGTCTACATTCCGAAGTGCTAGGGAAATGAGGCCGAGAATATTGTAGGCTTATATAACCCTAATATTGCAATACAAAGCAACCAAGATGACAGCTTATTCAGACTGTACATCGAAGTATGATTCACTCATCGGATCGGAATACCCATGGCCATGGTTCGTGGTATATCAAGAGCATGAGCCATGATGCATCTCGTGGCATCCAATGGGTTTGATGTGCTAGATTGCATAATTACCTATACAATTCGTTAGACCATGCCATGATACATCGCATGGCATTCAATGGGTTTGAAGAGCTAAATCGCGTACCTACCTATACAATTCATTAGACCATGGTAGATATTGGGCTTTTGTAAGGACTTCTTTCTTTTTGCTCGATTGTTAAGCCACATCAGTAGTAACAGTAGACTAGAATTGTCAGTGGATGCACGAGAAAAAGATACTACGAGCAATGAACAAATATGGGGTTGAGATGAAAGGCAACAATGTTGTCAAGATCTCAATGTTAAGATCTGGAACAAACAGGGCATGTCTGATCCCAATAAGGTGCTTGGATAGAGATCTGATTGAACATGATGATCTGTGAGGCACGGACACTTCCCTAGGCCATCCATACCCATGTCGGACGTATGCCGGACACAAACACGCGTCGGACACGTGTCAGACACGCATGTGTTGTGTCCCACGTGCTTCTAGGAGCTAGACATAGTGAGGACACACACACCGGACATATAGAGGACACACACGGGACACAACGGGTGGTGATTAAGCAATGATGAACTGCTGGATTCAGGGTCAGGTCGGGTTTAGGGTTAAGTTGGACCCGTTATAACATAAATTGGGCTCGACAGTTTTCCATTTCTCACTCTTCGTCAGTCGCGTCTCTCAGCCTCTACTTTGGCCAACAATTAGAGGTGGAAGCGTGTGGGCATCAAAATTAGCCCATGGATCGAACCCGACTTGCACACGTAAAACGGGCTCGCACTCAACGGCCTTCGGGTCGAACCCGACTCGCACACATAAAATGGGCCCGCACGCGAAACTTGGCCCGCACACAACGATCCGCATGCGAAACCCGGCCCACACAAAATGGGCCCGCACGCGAAACTTGGCCCACACACAACGGCCCGCATGCGAAACTGGGCCCGCACACAAACGGCCCGCGTGCGAACTCAATTCGCGCGCCATGGCCCGACTCAAAGCAAACGGGTCCCACCGGACCCGCAACTCGAACACAAAGAGGGGGGCCCACCGGCCCCCCCTCTTGAAAACCGTGCCCCCCTCCTCATGTAGAGGTGGGGCCGGCCATAAAGAAAAGAAAAAGAAAAAAAAAAGAAAGAATAAAGGAAAAAGAAAAGAAAAAAAAATCCTAACTGTCTCGATGCGGGGGGAGGTGGCGTGGACGTCTACACAACCGTAGATCCGCGACGATCCCTCGATCCGACGGACAAGATGACGTCGTGTCGCCATGCGATCCGGAAGGTGCAAAGATAACGACATATCTTCAAAGATCCAGTCACATCTAGCCCGTAACCACCCCAACTAAAAAGGAGGGGATCGGGTTTGTTTCCCCAAATAAGAGGACAATATCTTGATGGTTATGGGGGGAGATATTGGATGAAACAAAAAGATTTCAGCTACATCTCTCCCAACCGCCCCCCTTTGCCTATAAATAGAAGGGGTGGGGGAAGGCACAAGAGGTCCGAAAAGCTGAAGACGAAAGGGCTCTGCAAGAGAAGCTCCAACGCTTGAAGACCGAAGGCTTCACGAGGCACGGCAAGCACGTCCTACGGGAATCCTTGGCCCTTCAAGTCCTCATCAACGTGAAGACCTTGCACTCGAAGATCAAAGCTTCGACTCCTCGCACGAAGAAAAAAGCTTGGAGAAGAAGACCCGGAGTCGTCATCACCCCGACTGCTCCAACGATCGTCATCAGCTCCGAAGACGCCAGAAGCAAAGGCCGGAGAAGAAAATAGAAGCTGACAATACCCGTCGTCTTCAACAAAGGCGTCGACTCCTTGCACGAAGAAGAAAGCTCGGAGAAGAAGGTCTGAAGCCGGTGCTATCCCTGCCGTCTTCGTCAACAAAAGCCGACGCTACAACCGTCGTGCTGAAACCGGTGCTACCCCCGCCGTTTTCATCAACAAAAGCCGATGATACAACCGTCGCACGGAGATCGGTGCTACCCCCGTCGTCTTCATCAACAAAAGCCGACGCTACAACCGTCGCACGGAGATCGGTGCTACCCCCGCCGTCTTCATCAACAAAAGCCGACGCTACAACCGTCGCACGGAGATCGGTACTAACCCCGTCGTCTTCATCAACAAAAGCCGACGCTACAACCGTCGCACAAAGATCGGTGCTACCCCCGCCGAAAAGCCAAGCCGACGCCACAACCGTCGAGGAAGCCGGAAGAATAAAGAAGCCTTGAAGAAGTAGCCATCGCCGTTCGAGAAGAAGATCGAGTCAAAGCTAAAGCCAAAGCCAACGCAAGAAGCCAAAGCAGACGCACCGGTAAAGCCCGCGCCAAAGCAACGCACGTGCCAAAGCCAAGCAACTACGCTGGTCACGAGCAAAGCACCCCACGTTCTAGCCGATACGACGCGAAGTCCGGAAGACCTAAAGCATCGCAAGTCTCTACCCGTCTACGTTCAAGCGTAAGCGCCAAAGCAAAGCAAAAGTCAGAGCCATGCCAAAGCCAAAGCCGACGCCAAAAGCACGATCGACGCCGCGAACCGACGATCAAGGACGCCGAGGTCGAGCAAGGATCGAGGAAGACACGAAGACCGAGGAACGAAGCTCAAAACCTCCCTAGCCGAGAAAGCACGAAGCACGGACGGGACAAAATCAACAGCGGATATTCCTTAGCCTCTCAAGAAACCCTCACCCTGTAAAGACCTCTGTCCTGGGCAACCCCTTCAGAGCTCTCGCACGAATACCACGTAGAGACGCGGATCAAAGGAACCCTCCAGAGGATCTCTCCCACAATCTCCTGATCAAACATTTGCCGCACCCGGACTCGCCACACCCGAGCCCCCCAGGTCCCGACCACTCTGTAATCTCGTGTGATTCGCAATAAAGGCGACCCGTATCTTTTTCCGCGCCCACAGATTTCTGGCACGCCAGGTGGGACGTTCTCTCCTTTCATCCGTACATTTGAAAGAGTTGCTTCAAGTTCGCCATGGCCGGTACGAACAATGATACGTTTGCTCCAACAAGCCTTTCACCTATCGTCAAGTCTCCGTTACTCCAGCATAGCGATCCAGAAAACCCGGAGGATGTCGTTCCCCCGGTAGTACGCGTCTACATTCGGCGTACTCAAACTCTTGCGGACTTCTTCACGCTAGAAACTGCTGCCGAAGATGCTCGCCAAAGCGCCAATGAGGCCTTGATGCATGAAGAAACAAGCCTCGATCCTGGAATTCAAGTCCAGAAATTTGGGAAGGTCCAGCCCCAACCCAGAGCCCATTCGGGTTCTCCAGCGGACTTTGCACCTCCTTTGCAGGGGGCAAACGTCCATCATCAAGCAGAACCAAGTCGGCGCCACTACGTCTCCGACGATGATGGCGAGGATGCAGGCATGCAACATCGAGAATTCTGCGTCATCATCCCCCGTCCGCTCTCCAGCTCCAAGTCATGCAAATGGGTGAACACATGGCGCAAATCACCCGGCTAATGGAGGAAAAGGATCGTTACACTTTCCTGCAATGGTATCAACTACTCCTGCACTTTCCTCGGCTCCTGTGCCAGTCTCGGTGGCCGCGCAACCTTCAATGGCAGCAACAATGAATGCCCAGCAAATACAAGCATTAGTGGCTGACATGATGCGTTCCCACGGTGGCAATCTACTGCCAATTACGACTGCATACTCAAAGCCTTACACCGTGAGGACCCAACAGCTGCGTTTCCCTACCGGGTTCCAGCCGCCAAAGTTCCAGCACTTCGACGGGAAGGGCAATCCAAGGCAGCACATTGCCCACTTTGTCGAAACTTGCAACAACGCCGGCACATACGGCGATGAGATGGTGAAGCAGTTCGTTCGCACCCTCAAAGGTAATGCTTTTGACTGGTATGTTGGTCTTCCTCCATGATCCATTGACAGCTGGGATCAGATGGAGAGGGAATTCCTCAACCGCTTCTACAGCACTCGGCGCATCGTTAGCATGACCGAGCTTACTGCCGTCAAGCAAAGGAAGGACGAATTGGTAATCGACTACATCGATCGATGGAGGAATCTCGCCCTAAATTCACGAGACCGTTTGTCTGAAGACTCGGCTATCGAGATGTGTACTCAAGGCATGCACTGGGGCTTACTCTACATCCTCAAGGGGATCAAGCCTCGATCCTTCGAAGAACTCGCAACTCGAGCTCACGACATGGAGCTCAGCTTAGCAAATCGCGGGGACTCAAAGGCCAAAGACTTCCTGAAGGTGGAAAAGAAAGACAAACCACCAGCACCCAAATCAAAGCAAGTTAACGTCGCCGACATCGCCTCGGCCTCCAAGCCATTCAAAATCAGTGGTAAGTCGGATCAAGAAAAAGGAGCTGTCATACCACCGCCTCTACCCCAAAGGCAGTCGAGGATGACTCTTGAAGAGCTTGAGGCCAAAGAGTATCCCTTTCCAGACTCAGAAGTCTCCTCCATGTTCGATCAGCTGCTACAAGAGAAAATGATCGAGCTCCCTCCTTCAAAAAGACCCGAACAGATGCATCGTGTCAACGATCCACTCTTCTACAAATACCATCGAGTGGTTAGCCATCCTATCGAGAAATGCTTCGTCTTCAAAGAAAAGATCATGACGCTCGCAAAGCAATGGAAAATCGAGATTGACTCCGGTGACGTTGCAACAGCAAACATGACATCCATCACCTTCGGTTCATTTCAACCAATACTCATTGCTGCACACCAGAAAAGGCCCAAGTTGTGCATCAATCGACAGAGACCAATTACGAAGCCAGCTCCACAACGGAAAGTCTCAAGGCGACGACGACACGCTCCTACGCTCGCTGAGGAAGAAACATCACAACCCGGGGGGCAACCGTCGCCTACATCGGCATCTCGCCCGAACAAAGCCATGTCCCAACAAATTCTCCAAACAAGGTACGAGCAAGGAGACCCGGAGGTCGGTCTGTTAGGCCAGCCCTCAGGTAAATTCGACTACTACGTCCTCTACTCCAAACCTTCGCCTGTCTCAATAGAAGAAATCAAACCCACCGGCTGAGAGTCAGAAGGCGAGCCACCAAGGTCCCCAGAGGAGCAGGTCTCCACGACCCATGAAGAACCTACAGCTGCCACTCCAGACCATTACCTTGGTGAGGGAGAATCCACTGATGCAGACGCATGGGTCATGCTGCCTCGCAGGCGAAGGCCATGGACGGCTAGGAGTCGCAAGCTGAATCGGGTGATAAGAAAACTTCCTGAACGAAGAACTTATAAAAAGAAAAGTAAAGCTCCAGAAAGGAAGACATTCAAAGTACCGCCAACAGATCCAGATGATCTCCTGCAAAACCCTCCAGAACCGGCAACATTATAAGAATTCTTCCCCGATTACTTCCTCCCAGCTAATCAGCAGCACGAAGCCTCCTGTTGCATGGTTGAGATCCACATGGCACCGGAAGAAGAAGATAAGATCAAGTCTTCTAAAGAAACCAACACCGACAACGGGGAGGGTAATTCCGACAAAGACAGTGCTGCTGCTTACGATGAGGCAATCTTGCACTTGCCACTCATAGAAGCACTACACCTCCCAAAGAAGGCTCGCCTAGCAATGGCCGAGGCCTTGACAAATCCAGACAGCTACAAAAGAAAGAAGAAAGACGCCAAGGAAGACAAAACTATTGTCTCTTGCAACGCAGCAATAACTTTCTCAGACGAAGATCTGCAGCTCGGAGCACGACTGCACAATTGACCTGTCTATGTCTCGGGATACATCAACAAGAAGCCGGTAAATCGAATCCTGTTGGATTGCGGCTCCGCCGTCAACATCATGGCCATCCAAACAATGCGGCAGCTTGGCATTACCGCCGACCAGCTCTCACAAAGCCAGCTGGTCATTCAAGGGTTCAACCAAGGCGGACAGCCCACCGTAGGAATCATTCGTCTACAACTCTCCATCAGCCAGCTTGACACGACAGTTCTCTTTCACGTCATTGACTGTTAAACATCATAACGCCTCTTGCTAGGAAGACCGTGGCTACATGAAAACGGTGTCGTAGTGTCCACCTGGCACCAATGTCTCAAGTACTACGAGGAAGGTCTGGAGAAGTGCATTATTGCAGATGACAGGCCATTCGATGAGGCCGAAGCGCACCTCGTTGATGCCAAGTTTTACCAAGCAAAGGACCTTGTTGCAGAAGTCCTTCCAGCTAAAGCTCCTCGAACTCAGAAAGTTAAAAGGATGGAATGGGAAGAAACTCCGCCAATTCTAAATCCAGTGCAACCATCCAAGGCAATACACGAAGTCAAGGAAGTGCTACTGCCAAAACGAAGGATGCGCATCAACTCCAGGCCAAGATCCACGCAACATACTCCGTTGCCCGTCCAAGCTACGATAGTCTTGTGCCTCACGCCTCAGTGGCTTCGCAAACATGAACGACCATCTTCGGCCTCGCCAAAAGAGATGGTCCAGCCGCTATCAGAGGCTAATGTCATCACTCTGCAGGAGATGACACTGCCACTACCCAGTCTCATTCAAGCTTCAAGTCCGCCAAAACCTGTTGGTTCCTTCAAATCCAGTCAACTCACATTCAAACCAAAAGGAAGTTGGGGGCAAAATGCCGCCAAGCTGCTATTCAAAGCCGGTTACAACGAGGACAGTGCCTCACAGATGAGTACGCTCCCGCCAATTCCAATACCACACGGGATGACCAAGACTCAAGCCCGCCTCCTTCAAAGCGGCGAACAGATCCCACCAAATCGGCAAGGCATCGGTTCCTGTCAAACCCCGATGGTCATCAAGATCACGGGAGAGAAGATCTTCACCTCTAACTATATTGAGGTGAAGTTGGTAGATGAAGCAGAAGAGGGATTGTCAGCCTCCGACGCACGCTCCACCAATGTCGTTCATCGCCATACCAAGTTCACCAAAAGAAGACGATATCGAGCTAGACGTTGGACCATACCTCAGAAGCAAAATAAGAGCATCAAAAACCAGTCAAGCCAAAAGTCTATATCAGTATTCAAAAGACTCAGGCCAATCAGACAAGTAAAGCGAAGGTCAGTATTCGACCGTTTGGGAAAACCACCTACTGAGGTGAGAAATAACATTCCCACCCTTCCACCCATGGCCGTCTTCACTACTGACAGCTTCAACGATATCATTTTGGTCTCTGTTAATCATATAACAATTTCCGACACTTTACTCGACAACACTTCTACTTCGGATGACGAGTTGCCTATCGCTCCGCCAGTCCTCGAAGAAGGGAGGCAATCTACCGTCGACGATTTGAAGGAAATCAACTTGGGTACGCAGGAGGATCCTCGGCCTACATTCGTAAGTGCACTCCTGACTCCCCGAGAACAGGCCGCATATATCAAACTACTCCAAGAATACAGAGATGTCTTCGTATGGTCCTACAAAGAAATGCCAGGACTTGACCCCAAGATCGCAGTACACCAGCTCGCTATCAGACATGGAGTTAGCGCTATCAAGCAAGGACAAAGACGCTACCGGCCAAAATTAATACCGCAAATAGAAGGCGAAATCAACAAGCTCATTGAAGCCGGTTTCATCCGAGAAGTCAAATATCCAACGTGGATCTCCAGCGTCGTCCCAGTCAAGAAGAAGAACGGTCAAATCAGAGCATGTGTGGACTTCAGGGATTTAAATGATGCATGTCCCAAAGATGACTTCCCATTACCAATCACAGAGTTGATGGTAGATGCGACAACTGGCCATGAAGCACTAACCTTCATGGATGGATCTTCAGGCTACAACCAGATCCGTATGGCCCTCCAAGATGAAGAACTTACGGCATTCCGTACGCCAAAAGGGATCTACTGCTACAAAGTTATGCCTTTCGGCTTGAAAAATGCAGGAACTACCTACCAACGAGCCATGCAAAAAATTTTCAACGATATCCTTCATCAGAATGTGGAATGCTACGTCGACGACCTCGTGGTAAAATCAAGACAAAAGTCAGCGCATCTTCAAAACCTCGAGCTAATCTTCAAACGGCTTCGAAGGTACCAGCTCCGCATGAACCCGCTTAAATGCGCATTTGGAGTCTCCTCAGGTAAGTTTCTCGGCTTTGTCGTACGACATCGAGGCATCGAGATAGATCAATCCAAAATAGATGCTATTCTCAATATGCCAATCCCAAAAACAGTGCGAGACCTCAGAGGTCTCCAGGGCCATCTAGCATATATCAGGAGGTTTATCGCCAACTTAGCTGGAAAATGTAGGCCCTTCAGTCGCCTCATGAAGAAAGGAGCATCATTCAAGTGGGATGAAGCTTGTCAGGAAGCCCTCCAAAACATCAGGAATCACTTACTCAAGCCTCCAGTTCTGACAGCACCAGTTCAAGGAAAGCCATTGGTCCTTTACATCAGCGCCCAGAAGCAGTCCTTGGGGGCACTCCTAGCTCAAGACAACGAGCTAGGCAAGGAAACAACATGTTACTATTTGAGCCGCACTCTTATCGGCGCGGAGCTAAACTACTCCCCGATTGAGAAGGTCTGTCTGGCGCTCATCTTCGCTACAAAGAAGCTGCGACACTACATGTTAGCTCACGTCATCAGACTCATCTCAAAAGCCGACCCACTCAAATACATCATGTCAAGACCAGTGCTCTCCGGACGTTTGGCCAAGTGGGCTTTACTCCTCCTTGAGTTTGACATCACCTTCGTCCCTCGTAAGGCGGTCAAAGGTCAAGCTCTCGCGGACTTCCTGGCAGAATACCCCCTTCCAGCGGAATAGGAACTATCAGAAGATCTCCCAGACGAAGAAGTATTCTGCATCGATATCGCCCCTTCTTGGAAAATGTTCTTCGACGGCGCGGCAAGGCAAGACGTGGCAGGAGCAGGAGTTATCTTCGTCACGCCAAACGACGAAGTACTTCCCTTCTCATTTCTACTATCAGAACCATGCTCCAACAACAGGGCGGAATATCAAGCCTTGATTATTGGCCTCGAACTCGCCAATGATATGAAACTTCAAGGGCTCGAAATTTTCGGCGACTCTCAACTCGTCATTCAGCAAATATTGGGAGCATACGAAGTTAACAATGAAGATCTCGTGTCGTTACATCTGCGAGCTCTGAAACTCCTTGGTACGCTCAAAAATGCTTCGATCCAGCATGTTCCCAGAAACCTTAATCAGCAGGCTGATGCGCTTGCAAATTTAGCGGCTACACTTCCGTTCCCAGAAAGAAGCCAACTCATCATCCCTATCTGTAAGAGGATGGTGATCACCGAGGAGGACCTCCCTATGCGAATCCCGGACCAAGTCAATGCAGTACACGTCCTCGTGACCGACGAGCTAGATTGGAGACAACCATTCATAGACTTTCTTGTCCACGGGAAGCTCCCTGAAGATCCAAAGCGTAAGGTCGACATTTGCCGGCGGTCTCTGAAATTCTTCCACTTCAACAACGAGTTGTACCGTCGAAGCTACGATGGTACGCTCCTAAGGTGTCTTGCAAAAGAAGAAGCAGAAACAGCACTAGAAGAAGTCCATGCCGGGATTTGCGGCTCACATCAGTCCGGTCCAAAGCTTCACTTCCGCATTAGGCGGATGAGATATTACTGGCCCACTATGATCAAGGACTCCCTCGAGTTTGCGAAAAGATGCCACGCTTGCCAGTTGCATGGCGACTACATCCGTCAGTCTCCGGAACCTTTGCATCCAACCATCGCATCATGGCCCTTCGATGGATGGGGACTCGACATTGTCGGTCCGCTACCCAAGTCATCCAAGCAGCATCTTTACATCCTGGCGGCAACAGATTACTTCTCCAAGTGGGCTGAGGCAGTACCGTTGCGAGAAGTTACCAGGCACTCTGTCATCAACTTCATCCAGAACGATATCATCTTTCGGTACGGCATCCCTCGCTATATCGTCACGGACAACGGGAAGCAATTCAAGAATGCCGCTGTCAGCCAGTTTTGTGCCAAGTTCGATATCAAGCAAAGGTGTTCAACCATGTACAACGCGTCGACCAACGGTCTAGCAGAACCTTTCAACAAGACTCTCTGCAAGCTTTTGGAGAAAGTCGTCTCAAAATCAAAGAAAGACTGGCACGAACGCATGGGCGAAGCGTTATGGGCATATCGCACCTCTTTTCGCACACCAACACAAGCAACTCCGTACTCACTGGTATATGGAGTAGAAGCTGTCCTCCCGCTTGAGCTCCAGATCCCGTCACTCAGGATAGCCATCCAAGAAGGCCTCGTCAACGGCGACAACGCTCAACTTCGCCTAGTAGAATTGGAAGCACCGGATGAAAAGCGCCTCGAAGCCCAGCAACGCTTGGAATGCTATCAAGCCAGGCTAATGCGAGTCTTCAACAAAAGAATTCGCCCTTGATCCTTCCAAATAGAAGAATTGGTACTGGCAGTTAAACGCCCCATCATTCTCTCGCATCGAGGAGGAAAGAAGTTTGACGCCAAATGGGATGGACCGCACGCTGTCAAAGAGGTCTACTCCAACGGTGCATATCTTCTCACCACGCCAGAAGGGCTTACACTCGGCCCTATCAATGGCAAGTACCTCAAAAGGTACTATGCCTGAAAGCAGGGCTACACTCCTTGCAAATAAAAAAAAAAGAACTACATGTGATATTAAGTAGGGTACGTAGGCAGCCTGTAAAGGTTCAGTCCAAATAAAAAAAAACAACCAAACTCTGCCATTCCAGAAGATAAGTCCAAAAAATAGATGCATGATATTAAGTTATCATCAAACGAAAGAAAGCAAATCTAGCAGAAATGACAAGAAAGAAAAGGAAATGCAACACTTCTAGTAAAACGAGTTAAACTCTTTAAGACGTTGGAGCAGCTCGCCGCCAGTAACCTCCATGCGCTGCAGCTCCGAAGACCGAGAAGCTATCCGCTCCCGATGCGTCGCCAGCTCAATACGTTGCTTTACGAGATCTGCTCCAAAAGATTTCTCGATCGTCTCAGCTTTCTCAAAAGATGCGCGAGCAGCCTCTAGCTTCTTCCGCGCCCGAACAAGGCTCGCAGTGGCAAATGCATGTTGTTCTCCCAGACGACGCTCCTCGTCCTCGGCCTTTGCTAGTACCAGGGGAAGGTCATCTTCCATCGAAGCCCATTTCAAGCGATGAGCTTCACTGTCCGCCAAGAAAGCACGCATGCGCTCCGCAAACAAAGAGCCATCTACTTGAAAAGCCGCCAGACTCTCGCAGAACTCGGGTCCCTCAAGGACCCACCAGCCAGTCAAAACATCAAGACCATCCTCCTGAAAAGGTGCGAGCATTGCTTGGATATACTTCCGACAGCTCTCTAAAAGAAGTGCAGAAAGAAGGCCCCGCGAGCTACACTTTCGCTTGTCGGCCCCCGAGTGCACGGACGAGGCAGGCCCCTGTCCCAAAGACTCAAGTGTGGGAACCGCTTCCTGAATCATCGCTGTGCTCACAGTCAGTGGCGCCACCGGAACCGAAGGAGAAGCTACCGGTAAAACACCCGAAGCTACCGGCAAAACACCCGAAGCTATCGACGAAACACCCGAAGCTACCGGCGAAACACCCGACGGAACGATTGTATGAGTAGTCTTTGCCAGACTACCAGGCCTAACTAGAGGAGTCCGTTCTCTCCCTACACTGGAGACCTCATCCTCCTCCCCAAAGCCCAACTGCTCCATGTCAATATCATCCAGGTTGACAGCACCGCCGGCAAAATCTGCTCCACATGCTCCCAAAAGCTCCAAGTTATCCCAGGGTACATCCAGCCCACCACTCTCGATCAACGTCGCTCTAATGGGAGAGCATTCTTGCCTAACCCCGTTGGGGGCAGACTCGCAGTCCAATCCAGCAGAACCTACCAAAATAAGAGTTAAACAACTCATCCAACGAAATGAGAATACAAGCAAAGAAATCTATGAGCAACTAGAAATGAGATATACCTGCGGCATCCGATGAAGCTACCCCAGAAAGAGGGATTACCTCATCAGCAAAAAGCCCTGGCTCTCCCTCTCGAGCTGGCTCTGCTTCACTAGTGCCGTCCAAAGCTGCCTCCCACAAGAAATCCAACTTCCTCCTCTTGGAAGAAACACATCCACTCCAAAAAGTCCGAGTCTCAGGAAGACTCTAAACCTTGGTAGACGAAGCCATCTCGACCTCTTGCACAGAAGGAGAAGCCCGGGAAGTACTCTCTCGACGGCTGCGAGATCCCTCTGATCGTCGCTCCTCAGACCAAAGACGGCGATCCTCTGACCCCGCCGAAGGGTCAAAAGAAAAGTCAACCCGCTCGCTACTAGCAAGGATATCCAGGGGAAAGCTAGCCAGCAAGGGAAGCACTGACTCATTGACCCAGCGGCGATACTCAGGAGTTGCAGCATCCTTTCCGCCTGACTTAATCCCCGGCGAGAAAATGCACCCAGTAAATCGGTCATAAAGTACTCCCCAGAGGTGGTACGCTTCCTGCGGAGTGTAACGTGACTGCATTCACAAAAGGGTCCCCGGCAATTCTTGACGAAAACCCTGCTGTCGAGCAAACCGGTGAGGAGAATACCGTGCCACCTTCACTGCATCCCCACGACGCCAAACAAGATACCCGGGCTTGCAACTCACCATACTCCAGTACAAGTGATCGGGCATGTCCGGCCCATCGCATACCGAGGATCTTGCGAAAGGTACAAGCGCATTCTCCGATACAAAGTCAAAATCTAAAAGGCCTATGCGTCTCAACCACTCTCGAGCACTGGGCTTCGGACGCTCCCATGCATAATAGGCATTCATCAAACCTCCTACACAAGGAAGGAAGGGCACTGAGGTCGAAGGTCCACGCGCTGCAAAGATCCCCTTCGGAAAGTGGAGCCCAATCCAGCCATAAAGGTAATGCAGGGGGCAAAAGGAACTGGCTCTGCCTACTTCCCCTCTTGCATTATCCACGCTCGATAGACTCCAGTACATTCCACTAAGCCCTTGGTACAACGAGCAGAGGATCGCCGGCACCAGGTTAAGAAATTCTCCGTTCACCATCCGAGCAGCTGCAAGGAAGGTCCCAGGGCGTATCACATCCCCATTCCAGGGCAGGGCAAAGCGGCAAAGAAAAAGTACCAACCCTGCCGACCAATAGACAGCCCGCCAAGCATCGCTGCATTCCTCCAGTCACAAAACCTCCCAGGGACGTTGCGCCCCCGCCATGGAGCACCATTCTTTCCTCAGAGATTCAATCGGCTGTCGGAAAGTGTCAGGTGCCGGTTTCTTCGAAGATGCATACTTCCACATCGGGTGACTCGAAGGGGGACGTGGCGATATTCTCCTCGAAACCAGAAGTCCACCCAAGCTGAGTGGAGTACTCGATCTGACTGCTCACGCGCTGCTATGATAGCGTATGCCTTAAAAAGCGAAAGACAGAAGCTAGGAGACTCGTCTGGATCCGTCAAGACCTTTAAAGAAGGAACCTCCTCCTGATAGTAGCTTCGAACTTCTGGACATCCAGAGATAATATGCACGTCGCGAAGGGTGATCCCGATTTCACCAGCTCCGGTCAAAAAGGTATTGGTCTCAGGGCACCACTGCTCGCAAAGAGCCCGGTACGTACCGTCCGGTCGGCTGTACTCCCAACAAGCCGGCTCCACAATCCTCGCCAGGCACTCCATCCCTGGCTCTGCCTCCAACGCGCTGTCTCTCATCCAGTCCCTGAAACCTCCCAGATATGTGACACCTCCACGCGATTGAATCTCTACACCCCATCGTGTACGACGGGAGCATATCTTCAAAGCAACAACGGGGACCGGAACCGATTCCTCGCCAGTATGGTGGAACGGCAACCCCAAACTCGGTTGGACAATCTGCCGTAAAGATCCTTCGTCAGTGAGGATACGCTCGCCAAGCTTCAACACACGACAAGAGCCGTCGGCCACGCCATTTTCACGAACTCGCTCATGCGTCGAAAGCTGAAGTACTGACAGTCTGGCCTCCTGTCTCGGAACACGGTGGTAGAAGACCTGCGCAAAAGGGAAGCGAAGATGCGTACTCCCGTGGGAGACCGCATCGACGACCCAGCCAGAACTCGGAAAACTCTCGTAACGCTGAGACCTGGAAAAAGAAGAAAGGCGAAACCCAAGTCAGATGACAAGGAAAGTACAAGACTAAGAGCGGAAAAAAAAAAAAAACATATACAGAGAAAGGAAAATAAGAGGTGGGCCACAGCAAAAACCGCAGCCCCCCCCCCCTCTCCTACAAAAACCCGCAGCCCCCAAAGGGGCTGCTAGCCTCGCCCACGACGGCCACCGCACCGGCCGCCAGCCCGCCACGCCTCCCTGCCGCGTGCGCGCGCCGCAGCGCGCCTCGCCACGACGGCCACTGCACCGGCCGCCAGCCCGCCACGCCTCCCTGCCGCGTGCGCGCGCCGCAGCACCGGGCGCCGCGCCCGCCGAGCCCAGCGCGCGCGCCCGTGGCCTCCTGCGCCTGCCGCGCCCGCACCGGCCACCGCAGCCCCACCGCGTTGCTGCCGCGCCCCGGCCCGCGCGCCTCCCGCACCGGCCACCGCGCCGCCTCCTGCGCCTACCACCGCTGCCGCGCCCGGTCGCCACGGCCCCGGCCCGCGCACCTCCTGCGCCTGCCACCGCGCTGCCGCTACCGCTCCGTCCAAAACCAGAAGAGGAAAAAGGAGGAGGACCACCTCGCCTGCGACCCTCCGCCTTCCGCGATCTCCTCTCCTTCTCGAGCTCCATGGCGTGACCATCTTCATCCTCCGCGTCATCGTCGCGAAGCAAGAAACCCTAGCAAGAGCCTTCGTCTCCAAGCCGCCGGGAATCGTCAACAATGAAGAGAAACGAAGAAACGGGGGTCCTTATAAAAACCTAATCCCACACGAATACGCGGCTCAAGTCCAAGCGCTACACGTTTCTCGCGGGCGCACTCAAACTTGAGGGGGCATTTGTGGGCATCAAAATTAGCCCACGGATCGAACCCGACTTGCACACGTAAAACGGGCTCGCACTCAACGGCCTTCGGATCGAACCCGACTCGTACACATAAAATGGGCCCGTACGCGAAACTTGACCCGCACACAACGACCGGCATGCGAAACCCGGCCCACACAAAATGGGCCCGCACGCGAAACTTGGCCCACACACAACGGCCCCCATGCAAAACTGGGCCCGCACACAAACGGCCCGCATGCGAACTCGGCCCGCGTGCGAATGCTTGATCAGGAGATTGTGGGAGAGATCCTTTGGGAGAGATCCTCTGGCCAAAGCCAAAGCCGACGCCAAAAGCACGATCGATGCCGCGAACCGACGATCAAGGACGCCGAGGTCGAGCAAGGATCGAGGAAGACACGAAGACCGAGGAACGAAGCCCAAAACCTCCTAGCCGAGAAAGCGCGAAGCACGAACGGGACAAAATCAACGGCGGATATTCCTTAGCCTCTCAAGAAACCCTCACCCTGTAAAGACCTCTATCCTGGGCAACCCCTTCAGAGCTCTTGCACGAATACCACGTGGAGACACGGATCAAAGGGACCCTCCAGAGGATCTCTCCCACAATCTCCTGATCAAACATTCGCCGCACCCGGACTCGCCACACCCGAGCCCCCCGGGTCCCGGCCACTCTGTAATCTCGTGTGATTCGCAATAAAGACGACCCGTATCTTTTTCCGCGCCCACAAAGCGAAACCGTCTCGGCTCAGCACTCAGCAGGCTCCCATGTGTCGACCTCCCAGCCATGTGCAATTCATATAGTGATGGATGTACAACGGATTAAGATCGGTTGAACTCTTCAACCGTTGAAGGCTTGAAGCCTCACAGACAGGGTGTAACCACCAGTTGTGATTCAGTTTTAGCTTCAACCTATCAAATCCTCTAAAATTATTGAATCACATTTGTTCTTTTGCATGACATTCGAGCCTGAGTGCGATTCACTGATCGGGCTGATTGTGTGTAACAGACGGTTGTGATTCAGTTTTGGCTTTAACCTATCTGATCTGCTGAGGTTTCAAATAGGTTGAAGCCAAAACTGAATCACAGTCGTTCTTTTGCATGCTCTTTGGGATTGAGTGTTAATTGTCTTTGTATATACTTATGAAATATTTTTTAGTATATAATATATATATACATAATTTAATCTTCGTGTCCTCGTCGTGTCCGTGCCCTACTTTTTTGAGATTTTCCAAAATGCTAGGATGATAGAACCTTTCATCTTCCCTATCCTCCTCGCTATCCTTTATTTTATTGTTTCCTTGATTGTGTCATTTTGTCTAGTATTTTGTATGTCTTTAAAAGATTGTGTTACGTGTGTAATGTATTATTAGTTTGTTAATCGTTATATTTGATTAACAATTACATTAGGAAAATGAACCAAGTGAGTTTCGCTTCTACTGGTGTTAGTGGTAGTATTCATGATTCCCAAGATGAAGATCCGAGCAAGCCTCTTTGGCAGTATCTGACAAATTTAGTAGAAAAGAAGGGAGGAGGGGGGAATGTACCTTTTCGGTGCACCTTCTGTCAAACACAATTCAAGGGCTCTTATTCTAGAGTGAATGCTCATTTGTTGAAGATAGTACGTCATGAAATAAGGGGATATGCGAAAGTTACATCCCAACAAACTCAAAATATGCAAAGGATTATTGAACAAGCACAGTTGCAGTCGAAGAATGAGTTGCCCAAGCAAATCCCTTTGTCACTACTCGATCTTCCGGTGCAAGTCTAGGAACGAGGGACCTAGGCATCACGTCATTAAGGCAAAAGGGTTTCGACCTGAGGAAGAGAAAGATTACCCATAGCTCCGCTTTGGAAAAAGCATGGAACATTTAGTTTCGGGATCAATTGCGAGCAAAGGTCGCAATGATGTTTTATTCTAGGGGCTTGCCATTTCATCTTGCAAGGAATCCGTATTATGTGAGTTCTTATACATTTGCTAATTGCTGCTAATCACGCCCACACGATAAGTGGTTTTGTACCTCAAGGGTACAATATGTTGAGAAGCACTTTATTTCAAAAGGAGAGAGCAAATATTGAGAAGTTAGAACCAATAAAGACCACTTGGAAGGAGAAGAGAGTAACAATTGTTTGTGATGATTAGACGGAAGCTCAAACTCAAAGGCCTCTTGTGAACTTTATGGCAGTAACGAAGTTTGATCCCATGTTCTTGAAAGCTATCAATTAAGGGAGAGTACAAGGACAAGTTCTACATTGTTAATTTAATCAAAGAGACTATTGTAGAAGTTGGGACTTAAAATGTGGTACAAGTTATCACGGATAATGCCACGGTATGCAAGACAACGAGGATGTTTCTAGAAGCACAACGGCCCCCCATCTTTGGGACTTCATGTGTGGTCCATACTCTCAAACTTGCATTTAAGAACATATGTGTGATGAAGAATACGGAAGCCAATGAGATCACGTATGAAGAATGTACTTGGATAACTACCGTTGCCGGGGATGCAAGTGTCATCAAGAATTTTATTATGAACCATTCTATGAGGCTAGCAATGTTCAATGAATTTTTGAAATTGAAGATGCTCACAATTACCGACACACGCTTCGCTTCCGTGGTGATCATGCTTAAGAGGTTTAAGGTCATAAAGCTCAGTCTCCAAAATATGGTGTCCAGGAGGCTTTGAAGTTGACCGACGAGCTATTTAACAACAAATTCGTGGTGCAACTTCCCCGAACACAGCACGAAGTGCGATGAGGAGCTCGGTGGACCCTTGCGATGAGCATCCAACCAATCAATTCATCTGAGGTTCTTCGAAGGGAAGTTCTTAAATCTTGATTAACTTTCCTATTGAATTTTCGGGAAGTTGTGTTGAATATCTGTCTTAGGCATTATAATCTTCATTGCGTTATTTATTATAGTTAAATTCCAGTAATTCATCATCTTCCAAATTATCATATTAGTTGCATTGGCTTTAGGAATAATTGTATTGCATCATCACATATAGGTTTTAGGTTGTTTGATCATAACTTGCTTGCATATCATAGAATCTCTCGTTATTAGCCAAATTGCCTCGAGCCCTGGAGTTTCTCAGCTACCAAACGATCGCCATTGCTTCAATATTCTGAAGGGTTCATCCTCACTGCATGGCTTTCCGTAATTGTTCATCCTCTAATTTTTTGAGTATTGTTGATGCTAGTCGCAAGAGCCTAAATTTCTATACTACTAATTAAAATTGGCTTGCTAAATTACTCATCATGCTAGGATAGACAATTGCACGAGTGTCCCACATCAACTAGAGTTTTAAATTCTTTAAATAGTTCTTTACTTACTAATAATCATATCACATTTGGATCATATTTCTAATATTGTAAAATCAGTTTTGCTTTGTTTAGAAGGCATCTATGATAAGCTTTTGACCTTCAATCTGATTCACGATTGGATCCAATTCAAACCCCTTTGGTAGTTACAACATGAACATTGAGCTGTTGAGAGTTCTTAGAGAACATACAAGTTTTTTTTTGTGTCAACAAGCTTACATCCCAACTACACTACTCCCAAGCAGATTACACTGATAAATCTGTCTATAGTACTAGCACTATTTTCAAAATCAGCAATGGAACACAATTCCAGCGGATAGTTGCTGGCCCATATCTTGCCTTCGCCTAGCCTCAGCCCTCTTTTGTGAGTAACTTTGCTGCCCTATTCCCTCTCTCGATAGGTGTAGGAAAATCACCGAAAAAGAATCCAGTATACTCCTGCAATCCTTAGTGATCGGGTTCGTCAACTCTCTACTGCTCAGCACTTTGATCGTGTTAATGGCATCCCTTCCATCCAAAGGCTCCTCCCTCGAAACATTCTAGTGGCTACCCTCAGCCCCTCCCAAAGTCCTCTAATTTACGCCATAGGGACCATAGTTGTCAAGGCGCAGTGAGGCGCACGCCTCAGGCGCGCCTCAAGGCGATTCAGCCATATGCGCCTCAGGCGCGCCTCAAGGCGATTCAGCCATATGCGCCTCAGGCGCTTCCTGGTGAGGCGAGCACAGCAAGGCGTGGCTCAGGCGCGCCTTTCAGCGCCTCATGAACCAGGCGCAGGGCGGACAAGGCGCGCGCCTTACTGTGTTTGGTTTTTTTTCCGATTTTTTTTCAGTTTTTTTTTTACCGGTTTGTTGAAGAAGAAGCGCCTTTTGGAGATGTGGATGACCATGCCAATCAAAATGATGTGGAGGGTTTATTTGATGATGATGATGAGTGATTTGGTGGTTTTATGATTTATGTCCTTTGTTTTTTTTTGCGAGCGTGTCCTCTGTTTTTTAGTACTTATACTTCTTGATCTATTTAAATGGTTTAACTGTTTAAGAATTAAGACAATGTTAACTTATCATGGTTCATGGATGATTTTTTTACTCATTGGTTATGAGTTCACTTATCAATTATCACTTATGAGTAATGTATCCCTTCATTTTATGAATATGATGGTGGCATGTTGCCTATAATAAATTGTTCATTTGATGACCACACTAGTTATGACTTATGAGTTAGTGTATACCTTGTGGCTTGTATTGATTTAGTTGAATAAGGGTCATATTTCTTTTTTTTTTCATAAAATATATTTTTTTTATGAATTTTAGAATTTTTTGACAATTATTATTAATTTTAAAGCAAATTATATATTTTTGCGCCTTACACACTAAGGCGTGCGCCTTATTTGCGCCTTGCGCCTCAAGCTCTAGCGGCCCCTTGCACCTCAGGCGCGCCTCATCGCCTTGACAACACTGATAGGGACTACCCCATTAGCAAATCCATGACTTCATGCAGCCAAAATCATGCCGGTGTAGTCTCGCAATATGAACCCCGCTCCATCCTTCCTCTCTGCCGCCCCATCGAGATTAAGCTTGATCTCCTCTGGCATTGGTACCACCCATCTGAACCCACCCACCCCCACCCACCCACACACAAGATCACCGTTAGTAAAGTTAGCCTTTAAGAACTCCTTCATTTACAACTTTGTAAGAAAGAAGAAGAGAACATTGTCGCTCAAGCTACGTTGGAGTATTTCAAGAATCAGAATGGCATCCAAGTAATCGATGTGAATGCTCATCAGTGTAGTCAAGGCATCGTGGTGGGGACACCAGTGCTAGACCGCCGACGACGCGTGTTTACAGTCGACGCCGACAGAAGACCGCCCAGCAGCTGCAGATCTGGTTCGAGTAGTTACGGACTAGCCCACCACGAGATGGGCTCGTGGATCGACAGTAGTTTATTTTGCTGTTTTGTTATTTAATTTCGGATGGATAATTAGTAGTTGTTAAAACTGTTAGTTCGGATATGATCCTGATTTCGTTTGTTAGGGGAGTTGCTATCTGATGTAAGGCTATTTAAAGCCCATTAAACGTGATTCTAATTAGTTGATGAATGATATTTTCGGATTAATTCTGATTGTTTTCTGCGAAAGAAAAGAAAAGGTGCGAAGCCTGCCGGTGCGAAACCGGATCTTGTCGGTGCGAATCCGGCGAGCCCCACACCCCATTCCATCTTCCCCAACCCCACATTCATCACCATCTCCAGTACAGCCTACAATATCAACCAAGGAGAGAGAAGAAAAGAGAGAAAGGGGAGGAGAAACCGATCCGAGATCGGGCCGGCCTCCCGGGTCCGATCAGCGACCCCGGCTGCTACCCGGCCCCGATCCGCGACCCCGACGCCGCCGCTCCTCGATCCGTCATCCCCGAAGGCGGCGACCCGAACCCGACGTTGCCGACCCCGCGCCCGGCGCCTGCGACCCCGATCCAGCACCACCGCTGGCCGCACCGCTCCCTCGTCCGGTCTTCTTCCCTGCAGCCCGAGAAGACAGCAGTAACGCCCCTTCATCTTTCTGCAGAACAGTGGACAGGATCAGCTTTATTTCGGTGGCTTGTGAGAGGGGTTAGTCACGTGCTTGCCCCAAATCAAGTACAAGAGGACGTGGGCTATTGGTTGGGGTATTGAGAACTGAAAACACTTACCTCCTTCATTATTTAACAAATTCCAAAGAGGTCCTTGGAGTTGGTTGCTTTCATCGCAAGGTTGTGGCGCGTGTGTCTCCTGGCCTGAACGCTGGCTTCATCATCCCTGTACTACAAGATTGTTCAGCGCATCGCACCCGCGACCTGCAAACCCATATTAACCCGGTTAGATCTTTTCAACTCAGCAATCCCTGTAAGAATTAGGATTCATTCTTTATTAAGTGCTGCTGGTTTTGTTTAGACTCATACCCATACTAAATTAACCACTATCATCTTAAAATAATTTGAGCCTAAAGCCTTTTGATTTCAAATCCTTTAAACTGTTATTAAGTTTAGATATAAATCTTGACGCCTGTTTCCTAATATCTGGGATCATCTGACTCCCAGACGATCCAATACTTAGCCCTTTGCCGGACCCGGAAATTTGAATTAATTAAGTTCTATAAGTGCTATTGTCATCGAATATTGTTCCTTAATCTCCTGATAGGCAGTAGTAGTTCATTGTTCGGCATCAAATTTGGTATCAGAGCCCTAGGTTGAATTAGGAACAGCCTCATTCGCATATCATTATTAGTAGTCCATTGTGTGCATGAACCTTAGGAGTGGTAGGACCCTCCCTGAGTCACCCGGTCAGTCAACAATGGATCCCGCACTAGCTCAAGCTCTTGCCAACATCACGGCAAGGCTGGATGCCATAGAAAAGAATAGAGAGGATGATAGAGTCATCATGAGAGAGTTGGTTGAGGCCTCTAGGGAACCCCATGGTGGTACCTCTGATGAGGAAGCTTCTCGCACAGCGAGAAACGAGAGAAATAGAGGTCGGGGCCGAGGTCATCACAACCCGCACGGTCACCATGAGCCATGGTACCAGGGTATAGGTCATGGCAGAGGTCATGGAAGGGACTACCCCGACCCAGATGACAAAGCCATGAGAAGCATAAAGATCGAAGCCCCTACCTTTGTAGGTCGCCTGGATCCGAAGATTTTTCTGGATTGGACAGCTGACATGGACCATTACTTCCAATGGTACGAACTGTCAGAAGCCAAACGGGTTCGTTTCGCCAAAATGAAACTTACTGGACAAGCCAAGTTGTATTGGAATAACGTCGAGAACACTATGAGGAGGGATGGGCAAGACCCCATAACAACGTGGGACGAGATGAAGGAAAAGCTTAAGGAAAAGTACCTTCCCCCTTCCTACCGCCCCCGCCTCATAGACAAGTGGCACAGCTTGAGGCAAGGGAACAAACCCGTCACCGAGTACATCGATCAGTTCGATGAGTTCCTACTTAGGTGCGACCTGGTAGAGGATCCAGAGATGACCCTCTCTAGGTTTAGGATTGGACTGCGAGACGACCTCCAGAAAGAATTAAATTTGCGTGAGGTCAGTTCTCTAGAGCAAGCCTACCAAGTGGTCCAAGAGCTGGAGCGGTACTTAAAACCGCAATTCGTGAGACGTTTTGACTCCCGTGATTCGTATAGTAAACCAATTCAATCGGGAGCAAAGCCGACTACTGGGCAGGCACAAGCCAGAACATTTTCCAATGCTCCACCACCCCCTAGAGATTATAAAGGCAAAGGAGCGGTTGAAGACCCCACCCAGTCAGGCCAAAAGTGTTACAGGTGTCAGGGCTATGGACACTTTGCCCATCAATGCCCCACTAAGGACCCTAGGAAAAACTTGGTAATCGATGACCAAGGAGATCTGGAGGAAGAGATCTATGAGCCTGACTCTGATGTTGAGGATAGTGACCAGGAAGGCGAGGATAGAGCAATGGTCCTCAGAGAAGCTCGTGCCCCACGTGAACTCTCGCAGAGAACCCCTACCTCCCGTGAAGAGAGTACTCCCCCTCAGGACTTAGATTCCTCTGGAAAGGAACCGAACTCTGAGGATGAACTTAGCAAAGTAATTTCTAAGTTGCAACTCGCAGAAGGAGCACTCTGGAAACAAACGACTCTGTTTTACACGATCTGTCGAATTAACGGGAATCCTTGTCCTCTCTTGGTAGATAGTGGTAGTCAAGCTAACTACATCACTCTACCCATGGTCCAAAAGCTGAAGTTACAAACCATCTTGCTGACACATCCAGTGCGAGTATCTTGGGTTCAGGAAGAATCAATAATTCGCGTCACTCACAAGTGTCGAGTTGACTTGTCAGTGGGAAAAGCCTACCAGGACTCCCTCTGGTGTCATGTGTTGCCCGTGCCGGGTAATCAAGTCCTTTTAGGACGACCCTGGCAGTACAATCGACGCACCATGCATGATGGTAGAGCCAACACTTACACCGTGGCCCTGAATGGTCGTTCTGTAACGTTGTTCCCCCACGAGGGCCTATCAAAAGTGTCAGGGGACTACGAGAAGCTCACAGTCGTTACTGATATCAGGGCCCCACCACAAACCACCCGGTTGGGAGTGGTTCGGTGTGCATTGGCACACCCTAAGGTCGAGGATGATTGGCGAAGGACCGCCATTTTTCACACCTATATTAAGTTTGGTGAAAAGAGTTGCAAGGTGATTATAGATAGTGGCAGTAGCATCAATGCGATGGCTTCTACCATCGTCACCCGTATCGGGCTAAAGTCAGTCCCGCACCCCGATCCATACAAGGTTTCCTGGGTTGATACCTCTTCTATCACCATCAAAGAGAAATGTCTTGTCCCCATACAATTTTCTTCCTACAAGGACAAGATATGGTGTGATGTCATCCCCATGGATGTGGGTCATATCATTTTAGGCAGACCTTGGCTCTATGATCGAGATGCAACCATTTACGGGCGAACCAACTCATGCTCGTTTATTCATGAAGGAAAAAGAATTACGTTAAACCCTTTAGAGCCGAAGCCATCTGCTCACAAAAAGAAGAACGATGTGGCCGACAAGAAAGGGCTAAATATAATAAGCCCTAAGGAGTTTGAAAAAGTAGTAAACGAGGAGGCAATTGTATTTGCCCTTGTTGCTAAAGCAGTCGGAGTTGAGACTCAGCAGGAACATCCCAAGGAGGTAACCTCAATCCTAAAGGAATTCCATGACGTATTTCCGGAGGACCTCCCTGATCACCTACCGCCCATGCGGGATATTCAACATGCCATAGATCTTGTACCGGGGGCAACACTTCCAAATCTTCCCCACTACAGGCTAAATCCTACAGAGCATGCAGAACTAAAACGACACGTGGATGAACTGCTGAGAAAAGGGTTTATCAAAGAGAGTTTAAGCCCTTGCGCGGTCCCAGCACTCCTGACCCCTAAGAAGGACGGAACGTGGAGGATGTGTGTGGATAGCCGCGCCATCAACAGAATTACGGTTAAATACCGTTTTCCTATCCCCAGGCTAGATGATATGTTAGACATGATGGCTGGTGCTATAATCTTCTCCAAGATTGATTTGAAGAGTGGCTACCATCAGATCAGGATACGCCCGGGTGATGAGTGGAAGACCGCCTTTAAAACAAAGGATGGTCTATTTGAATGGATGGTCATGCCTTTTGGCTTATCGAATGCTCCGAGCACATTCATGAGGATAATGACTCAGGTATTACGACCCTTTATGGGAAAATTCTTGGTCGTGTACTTTGATGACATACTCATCTACAGTAGGTCTAAGGAGCAACATCTCGACCATCTAAAGCAAGTATGCAGTACCCTGAGGAAAGAGAGCCTATTTGCAAATCTCAAAAAGTGTTCGTTCCTAACACGACAAGTCATATTTTTGGGATTCATAGTGTCCTCGGAAGGAGTGATAGCGGACCCTGCAAAGATTCAGGCAATTGTAGAGTGGCCAGTACCAAAGAACATTCATGATGTTCGCAGCTTCCATGGACTAGCCACATTCTACAGAAGGTTTATCAAAGGGTTTAGCACAATAATGGCCCCTATCACCGACTGCATGAAGAAAGGAGATTTTCAATGGGCAAACGCTGCTGCCAAAGCGTTTGAAGATATCAAGAAGAGAATGACCGAAGCTCCTGTTATGCGCTTACCAGACTTTATGAAAGTGTTTGAAGTAGCATGTGATGCATCCGGAGTAGGCATAGGAGGAGTACTGAGTCAAGAGGGACACCCCATAGCTTATTTTAGTGAAAAGTTAAATGAAGCTAAAATGAGGTATTCCACATATGATAAGGAGTTTTACGCGGTAGTTCAGGCATTAAGATACTGGCGTCATTACTTGCTACCGCAAGAGTTCGTCCTGTACTCAGACCACGAGGCTCTGAAGTACCTCAACTCTCAGAAGAACCTAAACTCAAGACATGGGCATTGGGTCGAATTTCTGCAGGCCTATACCTTTGTCCTAAAACATAAGGCGGGAGTTGACAACAAAGCCGCTGATGCGCTAAGCCGAAGAGTGGTCCTACTATTTGCTATGAGCGCAAAGGTGGTCGGTTTTGAGCGAATCAAGGACGACTATGAAGATTGCCCTGACTTTGGGGAAATAGTCAAAGCATTGCGAGGTAAGTTTGTCCGAGAGCCAGATGATTACTTCCTTCATGAGGAATACTTATTCAAGGCCAAACAACTCTGTATCCCGCGAACATCGCTCCGGGATTTTCTGATTTGGGAGTTGCACGCCGGAGGACTGGCAGGTCATTTCGGGCGTGATAAAACAATACAGGCAGTCGAAGACCAGTTTTACTGGCCAAGCTTAAAAAGAGACGTTGCAAGGTTAGTAAGCCAGTGTCGAACTTGCCAATTAGCTAAGCAACGTAAGCAAAACACGGGTCTCTATACCCCACTGCCAGTACCAGATCTCCCGTGGCAAGATGTCAGTATGGATTTCGTGCTAGGGCTTCCTCGAACTTTTCGAAAGCACGATTCCATTTTCGTCGTAGTGGACCGTTTCTCAAAGATGGCCCACTTCATCCCATGTTCCAAAACATCTGACGCTTCAAAGATCGCGAAGCTTTATTTCAATGAGGTAGTCAGATTGCATGGATTACCCAAATCAATAGTGTCCGACAGAGATGTTAAATTCATGAGTTACTTTTGGAAAACTCTCTGGCATATGATGGGTACAAAACTAAAATTTTCTACGGCCTACCATCCACAAACTGACGGTCAGACAGAAGTTGTCAATAGAAGTTTGGGAAACCTTTTACGATGTCTGGTCGGAGAGCACGAGCGTGACTGGGATTTAATCTTGACGACCGCAGAGTTCGCCTACAATAGTTCAGTCAATAGGTCCATTGGCATGAGTCCATTTGAAGTCGTCCATGGGTATAAACCTAAAAAGCCTATAGATCTCATACCTATGGCCCCTAATAATAGGATCTCGGAGTCAGCAGAGTCTTTTGCACAGCATTTACATGATTTGCACAAGGAGATTAATAAACGTATTAATGATGCAAATAACAATTATAAGAACTTAGCTGATTCAAGAAGGCGTTACAAGGAGTTCCAAGTGGGTGACTATGTGATGGTCCGTATACGACCAGAGCGGTTTCCTGCGGGCACTCTAAAAAAATTACAAGCACGTAGTGCCGGTCCGTTTAAAGTTCTAAGGAGAATTGGGTCCAATGCGTATGTTATTGATCTCCCAGACGATTACGGAATCAGTGCGACTTTTAATATCGAAGACTTAGTCGCTTTTAAAGGTCCAGCAGTGATTCCCGATGACCCCTTTCTTGAGCCGTCCTTGGACACAGACACCCCTATTGCAGTAGATCCTATGTCGCAATTTGAACCCCCGCCGCTACCACTGCAAATGCGAAATGAACAAATTGACAGTATTTTGGATGATCAGGTTGTGTCGACTCAGGACGGAGGCTATCAGCGCTACCTTGTTCGCTGGAAAGGGAGACCAGACTCGGACGATGCATGGATCACTCGGGAGGAGCTTCAGCGGATCGATCCGGATCTGTTAGAGCACTACCAGAGCCGCCAGGGGACTCACTCGACAGGGTCGAGTTCTTCCCACCCCAGGAGGGTTGGTGGGGACACCAGTGCTAGACCGCCGACGACGCGTGTTTACAGTCGACGCCGACAGAAGACCGCCCAGCAGCTGCAGATCTGGTTCGAGTAGTTACGGACTAGCCCACCACGAGATGGGCTCGTGGATCGACAGTAGTTTATTTTGCTGTTTTGTTATTTAATTTCGGATGGATAATTAGTAGTTGTTAAAACTGTTAGTTCGGATATGATCCTGATTTCGTTTGTTAGGGGAGTTGCTATCTGATGTAAGGCTATTTAAAGCCCATTAAACGTGATTCTAATTAGTTGATGAATGATATTTTCGGATTAATTCTGATTGTTTTCTGCGAAAGAAAAGAAAAGGTGCGAAGCCTGCCGGTGCGAAACCGGATCTTGTCGGTGCGAATCCGGCGAGCCCCACACCCCATTCCATCTTCCCCAACCCCACATTCATCACCATCTCCAGTACAGCCTACAATATCAACCAAGGAGAGAGAAGAAAAGAGAGAAAGGGGAGGAGAAACCGATCCGAGATCGGGCCGGCCTCCCGGGTCCGATCAGCGACCCCGGCTGCTACCCGGCCCCGATCCGCGACCCCGACGCCGCCGCTCCTCGATCCGTCATCCCCGAAGGCGGCGACCCGAACCCGACGTTGCCGACCCCGCGCCCGGCGCCTGCGACCCCGATCCAGCACCACCGCTGGCCGCACCGCTCCCTCGTCCGGTCTTCTTCCCTGCAGCCCGAGAAGACAGCAGTAACGCCCCTTCATCTTTCTGCAGAACAGTGGACAGGATCAGCTTTATTTCGGTGGCTTGTGAGAGGGGTTAGTCACGTGCTTGCCCCAAATCAAGTACAAGAGGACGTGGGCTATTGGTTGGGGTATTGAGAACTGAAAACACTTACCTCCTTCATTATTTAACAAATTCCAAAGAGGTCCTTGGAGTTGGTTGCTTTCATCGCAAGGTTGTGGCGCGTGTGTCTCCTGGCCTGAACGCTGGCTTCATCATCCCTGTACTACAAGATTGTTCAGCGCATCGCACCCGCGACCTGCAAACCCATATTAACCCGGTTAGATCTTTTCAACTCAGCAATCCCTGTAAGAATTAGGATTCATTCTTTATTAAGTGCTGCTGGTTTTGTTTAGACTCATACCCATACTAAATTAACCACTATCATCTTAAAATAATTTGAGCCTAAAGCCTTTTGATTTCAAATCCTTTAAACTGTTATTAAGTTTAGATATAAATCTTGACGCCTGTTTCCTAATATCTGGGATCATCTGACTCCCAGACGATCCAATACTTAGCCCTTTGCCGGACCCGGAAATTTGAATTAATTAAGTTCTATAAGTGCTATTGTCATCGAATATTGTTCCTTAATCTCCTGATAGGCAGTAGTAGTTCATTGTTCGGCATCACATCGCCTAGGCGCCGCCTAGGCCATCGCCTAGGCGTTTTGGACCCCCGACCGCCTAGGCCATGGCTAGGCGGGTGGTGGAGTCTAGGCGGCAGCCTAGGCCACTGCCTAGGCGCCTAGTTTTGTAATTAGTTTTTTTAAAAAAAAAAAATTAGTCAGGTTCAAATTGAGTTTTCTTATATCCCGTTTAGTTTTATAGGTCCATGTTGCTTTATCGATGGCTAACACCATGCATCATTAATGGGAGAAAAAACTATTGTGTCCGTTCTCAGGGTTTGAAAAGGAAAAAGTCGAAAGAGACATATAAGGATTATTCATACAAGATTGACGATGATGTAGATGGTTAGGTGATTTAGATAAGTAATTTTAATTGTTTTTTTTTTTGGATACGTGGTTGTGAAATGTTCCAAAATAATAGATTATCTAATATGGTTATATTTATGCTTATGTTATTTGTTTGAATTTATGGCTATGATAGGGTTATGTTGCTTTTGCTAATATGTGATTAATATTTGCAATGTATAATCATTGTGGTTGACGCATGATTCTATTGATGCAATAATAATGGTTTTGTAGCTTAGCATACGCTCTGGATCATACCCATTATCAAATTGTATTATTCGACCATATCTATCTCTAGAAATTAAATTTTATTATGCATAAAATCACAAATTACTTATGTAGATATATGACTTATACTTATTTAATATATTTAATTTTTATCGCCTAGGCATCGCCTTGACGCCTTGACTACACTGATGCTCACAAGGTGGTTCAAGTGTAAATAGAAAGCGTGCAACTTCGTCTGTGCATACCATCTTCGGATCAGGGACTGGATCCAATGGAGGAAGCCCATGTGGAACCAGACATCATCATTATTGAAGATCAAATTGAAGACGAAGCATCTGAGATTGTTGGATCTCAAAATGAACGAGGAATTTTGTTGACTTTAAGTTTGAGTCATTTATTATATGGGAAAGTATGGGTCAATGTTGCATATATTGGCATTCAATGAGATACATGGGGATGTGTGAGTGCATGAATGGATTGCAGCAAAGTTAAAAGAGATGTACGCTTCCAGTCTTTAAGAAGTCTAAATTCTTCGTATTGAGATCTCAAGAGGCAATATAGAAGTCTAGGTGATGCCGAACAATGAACTACTACTGCCTATCAGGAGATTAAGGAACAATATTCGATGACAATAGCACTTATAGAACTTAATTAATTCAAATTTCCGGGTCCGGCAAAGGGCTAAGTATTGGATCGTCTGGGAGTCAGATGATCCCAGATATTAGGAAACAGGCGTCAAGATTTATATCTAAACTTAATAACAGTTTAAAGGATTTGAAATCAAAAGGCTTTAGGCTCAAATTATTTTAAGATGATAGTGGTTAATTTAGTATGGGTATGAGTCTAAACAAAACCAGCAGCACTTAATAAAGAATGAATCCTAATTCTTACAGGGATTGCTGAGTTGAAAAGATCTAACCGGGTTAATATGGGTTTGCAGGTCGCGGGTGCGATGCGCTGAACAATCTTGTAGTACAGGGATGATGAAGCCAGCGTTCAGGCCAGGAGACACACGCGCCACAACCTTGCGATGAAAGCAACCAACTCCAAGGACCTCTTTGGAATTTGTTAAATAATGAAGGAGGTAAGTGTTTTCAGTTCTCAATACCCCAACCAATAGCCCACGTCCTCTTGTACTTGATTTGGGGCAAGCACGTGACTAACCCCTCTCACAAGCCACCGAAATAAAGCTGATCCTGTCCACTGTTCTGCAGAAAGATGAAGGGGCGTTACTGCTGTCTTCTCGGGCTGCAGGGAAGAAGACCGGACGAGGGAGCGGTGCGGCCAGCGGTGGTGCTGGATCGGGGTCGCAGGCGCCGGGCGCGGGGTCGGCAACGTCGGGTTCGGGTCGCCGCCTTCGGGGATGACGGATCGAGGAGCGGCGGCGTCGGGGTCGCGGATCGGGGCCGGGTAGCAGCCGGGGTCGCTGATCGGACCCGGGAGGCCGGCCCGATCTCGGATCGGTTTCTCCTCCCCTTTCTCTCTTTTCTTCTCTCTCCTTGGTTGATATTGTAGGCTGTACTGGAGATGGTGATGAATGTGGGGTTGGGGAAGATGGAATGGGGTGTGGGGCTCGCCGGATTCGCACCGACAAGATCCGGTTTCGCACCGGCAGGCTTCGCACCTTTTCTTTTCTTTCGCAGAAAACAATCAGAATTAATCCGAAAATATCATTCATCAACTAATTAGAATCACGTTTAATGGGCTTTAAATAGCCTTACATCAGATAGCAACTCCCCTAACAAACGAAATCAGGATCATATCCGAACTAACAGTTTTAACAACTACTAATTATCCATCCGAAATTAAATAACAAAACAGCAAAATAAACTACTGTCGATCCACGAGCCCATCTCGTGGTGGGCTAGTCCGTAACTACTCGAACCAGATCTGCAGCTGCTGGGCGGTCTTCTGTCGGCGTCGACTGTAAACACGCGTCGTCGGCGGTCTAGCACTGGTGTCCCCACCAACCCTCCTGGGGTGGGAAGAACTCGACCCTGTCGAGTGAGTCCCCTGGCGGCTCTGGTAGTGCTCTAACAGATCCGGATCGATCCGCTGAAGCTCCTCCCGAGTGATCCATGCATCGTCCGAGTCTGGTCTCCCTTTCCAGCGAACAAGGTAGCGCTGATAGCCTCCGTCCTGAGTCGACACAACCTGATCATCCAAAATACTGTCAATTTGTTCATTTCGCATTTGCAGTGGTAGCGGCGGGGGTTCAAATTGCGACATAGGATCTACTGCAATAGGGGTGTCTGTGTCCAAGGACGGCTCAAGAAAGGGGTCATCGGGAATCACTGCTGGACCTTTAAAAGCGACTAAGTCTTCGATATTAAAAGTCGCACTGATTCCGTAATCGTCTGGGAGATCAATAACATACGCATTGGACCCAATTCTCCTTAGAACTTTAAACGGACCGGCACTACGTGCTTGTAATTTTTTTAGAGTGCCCGCAGGAAACCGCTCTGGTCGTATACGGACCATCACATAGTCACCCACTTGGAACTCCTTGTAACGCCTTCTTGAATCAGCTAAGTTCTTATAATTGTTATTTGCATCATTAATACGTTTATTAATCTCCTTGTGCAAATCATGTAAATGCTGTGCAAAAGACTCTGCTGACTCCGAGATCCTATTATTAGGGGCCATAGGTATGAGATCTATAGGCTTTTTAGGTTTATACCCATGGACGACTTCAAATGGACTCATGCCAATGGACCTATTGACTGAACTATTGTAGGCGAACTCTGCGGTCGTCAAGATTAAATCCCAGTCACGCTCGTGCTCTCCGACCAGACATCGTAAAAGGTTTCCCAAACTTCTATTGACAACTTCTGTCTGACCGTCAGTTTGTGGATGGTAGGCCGTAGAAAATTTTAGTTTTGTACCCATCATATGCCAGAGAGTTTTCCAAAAGTAACTCATGAATTTAACATCTCTGTCGGACACTATTGATTTGGGTAATCCATGCAATCTGACTACCTCATTGAAATAAAGCTTCGCGATCTTTGAAGCGTCAGATGTTTTGGAACATGGGATGAAGTGGGCCATCTTTGAGAAACGGTCCACTACGACGAAAATGGAATCGTGCTTTCGAAAAGTTCGAGGAAGCCCTAGCACGAAATCCATACTGACATCTTGCCACGGGAGATCTGGTACTGGCAGTGGGGTATAGAGACCCGTGTTTTGCTTACGTTGCTTAGCTAATTGGCAAGTTCGACACTGGCTTACTAACCTTGCAACGTCTCTTTTTAAGCTTGGCCAGTAAAACTGGTCTTCGACTGCCTGTATTGTTTTATCACGCCCGAAATGACCTGCCAGTCCTCCGGCGTGCAACTCCCAAATCAGAAAATCCCGGAGCGATGTTCGCGGGATACAGAGTTGTTTGGCCTTGAATAAGTATTCCTCATGAAGGAAGTAATCATCTGGCTCTCGGACAAACTTACCTCGCAATGCTTTGACTATTTCCCCAAAGTCAGGGCAATCTTCATAGTCGTCCTTGATTCGCTCAAAACCGACCACCTTTGCGCTCATAGCAAATAGTAGGACCACTCTTCGGCTTAGCGCATCAGCGGCTTTGTTGTCAACTCCCGCCTTATGTTTTAGGACAAAGGTATAGGCCTGCAGAAATTCGACCCAATGCCCATGTCTTGAGTTTAGGTTCTTCTGAGAGTTGAGGTACTTCAGAGCCTCGTGGTCTGAGTACAGGACGAACTCTTGCGGTAGCAAGTAATGACGCCAGTATCTTAATGCCTGAACTACCGCGTAAAACTCCTTATCATATGTGGAATACCTCATTTTAGCTTCATTTAACTTTTCACTAAAATAAGCTATGGGGTGTCCCTCTTGACTCAGTACTCCTCCTATGCCTACTCCGGATGCATCACATGCTACTTCAAACACTTTCATAAAGTCTGGTAAGCGCATAACAGGAGCTTCGGTCATTCTCTTCTTGATATCTTCAAACGCTTTGGCAGCAGCGTTTGCCCATTGAAAATCTCCTTTCTTCATGCAGTCGGTGATAGGGGCCATTATTGTGCTAAACCCTTTGATAAACCTTCTGTAGAATGTGGCTAGTCCATGGAAGCTGCGAACATCATGAATGTTCTTTGGTACTGGCCACTCTACAATTGCCTGAATCTTTGCAGGGTCCGCTATCACTCCTTCCGAGGACACTATGAATCCCAAAAATATGACTTGTCGTGTTAGGAACGAACACTTTTTGAGATTTGCAAATAGGCTCTCTTTCCTCAGGGTACTGCATACTTGCTTTAGATGGTCGAGATGTTGCTCCTTAGACCTACTGTAGATGAGTATGTCATCAAAGTACACGACCAAGAATTTTCCCATAAAGGGTCGTAATACCTGAGTCATTATCCTCATGAATGTGCTCGGAGCATTCGATAAGCCAAAAGGCATGACCATCCATTCAAATAGACCATCCTTTGTTTTAAAGGCGGTCTTCCACTCATCACCCGGGCGTATCCTGATCTGATGGTAGCCACTCTTCAAATCAATCTTGGAGAAGATTATAGCACCAGCCATCATGTCTAACATATCATCTAGCCTGGGGATAGGAAAACGGTATTTAACCGTAATTCTGTTGATGGCGCGGCTATCCACACACATCCTCCACGTTCCGTCCTTCTTAGGGGTCAGGAGTGCTGGGACCGCGCAAGGGCTTAAACTCTCTTTGATAAACCCTTTTCTCAGCAGTTCATCCACTTGTCGTTTTAGTTCTGCATGCTCTGTAGGATTTAGCCTGTAGTGGGGAAGATTTGGAAGTGTTGCCCCCGGTACAAGATCTATGGCATGTTGAATATCCCGCATGGGCGGTAGGTGATCAGGGAGGTCCTCCGGAAATACGTCATGGAATTCCTTTAGGATTGAGGTTACCTCCTTGGGATGTTCCTGCTGAGTCTCAACTCCGACTGCTTTAGCAACAAGGGCAAATACAATTGCCTCCTCGTTTACTACTTTTTCAAACTCCTTAGGGCTTATTATATTTAGCCCTTTCTTGTCGGCCACATCGTTCTTCTTTTTGTGAGCAGATGGCTTCGGCTCTAAAGGGTTTAACGTAATTCTTTTTCCTTCATGAATAAACGAGCATGAGTTGGTTCGCCCGTAAATGGTTGCATCTCGATCATAGAGCCAAGGTCTGCCTAAAATGATATGACCCACATCCATGGGGATGACATCACACCATATCTTGTCCTTGTAGGAAGAAAATTGTATGGGGACAAGACATTTCTCTTTGATGGTGATAGAAGAGGTATCAACCCAGGAAACCTTGTATGGATCGGGGTGCGGGACTGACTTTAGCCCGATACGGGTGACGATGGTAGAAGCCATCGCATTGATGCTACTGCCACTATCTATAATCACCTTGCAACTCTTTTCACCAAACTTAATATAGGTGTGAAAAATGGCGGTCCTTCGCCAATCATCCTCGACCTTAGGGTGTGCCAATGCACACCGAACCACTCCCAACCGGGTGGTTTGTGGTGGGGCCCTGATATCAGTAACGACTGTGAGCTTCTCGTAGTCCCCTGACACTTTTGATAGGCCCTCGTGGGGGAACAACGTTACAGAACGACCATTCAGGGCCACGGTGTAAGTGTTGGCTCTACCATCATGCATGGTGCGTCGATTGTACTGCCAGGGTCGTCCTAAAAGGACTTGATTACCCGGCACGGGCAACACATGACACCAGAGGGAGTCCTGGTAGGCTTTTCCCACTGACAAGTCAACTCGACACTTGTGAGTGACGCGAATTATTGATTCTTCCTGAACCCAAGATACTCGCACTGGATGTGTCAGCAAGATGGTTTGTAACTTCAGCTTTTGGACCATGGGTAGAGTGATGTAGTTAGCTTGACTACCACTATCTACCAAGAGAGGACAAGGATTCCCGTTAATTCGACAGATCGTGTAAAACAGAGTCGTTTGTTTCCAGAGTGCTCCTTCTGCGAGTTGCAACTTAGAAATTACTTTGCTAAGTTCATCCTCAGAGTTCGGTTCCTTTCCAGAGGAATCTAAGTCCTGAGGGGGAGTACTCTCTTCACGGGAGGTAGGGGTTCTCTGCGAGAGTTCACGTGGGGCACGAGCTTCTCTGAGGACCATTGCTCTATCCTCGCCTTCCTAGTCACTATCCTCAACATCAGAGTCAGGCTCATAGATCTCTTCCTCCAGATCTCCTTGGTCATCGATTACCAAGTTTTTCCTAGGGTCCTTAGTGGGGCATTGATGGGCAAAGTGTCCATAGCCCTGACACCTGTAACACTTTTGGCCTGACTGGGTGGGGTCTTCAACCGCTCCTTTGCCTTTATAATCTCTAGGGGGTGGTGGAGCATTGGAAAATGTTCTGGCTTGTGCCTGCCCAGTAGTCGGCTTTGCTCCCGATTGAATTGGTTTACTATACGAATCACGGGAGTCAAAACGTCTCACGAATTGCGGTTTTAAGTACCGCTCCAGCTCTTGGACCACTTGGTAGGCTTGCTCTAGAGAACTGACCTCACGCAAATTTAATTCTTTCTGGAGGTCGTCTCGCAGTCCAATCCTAAACCTAGAGAGGGTCATCTCTGGATCCTCTACCAGGTCGCACCTAAGTAGGAACTCATCGAACTGATCGATGTACTCGGTGACGGGTTTGTTCCCTTGCCTCAAGCTGTGCCACTTGTCTATGAGGCGGGGGCGGTAGGAAGGGGGAAGGTACTTTTCCTTAAGCTTTTCCTTCATCTCGTCCCACGTTGTTATGGGGTCTTGCCCATCCCTCCTCATAGTGTTCTCGACGTTATTCCAATACAACTTGGCTTGTCCAGTAAGTTTCATTTTGGCGAAACGAACCCGTTTGGCTTCTGACAGTTCGTACCATTGGAAGTAATGGTCCATGTCAGCTGTCCAATCCAGAAAAATCTTCGGATCCAGGCGACCTACAAAGGTAGGGGCTTCGATCTTTATGCTTCTCATGGCTTTGTCATCTGGGTCGGGGTAGTCCCTTCCATGACCTCTGCCATGACCTATACCCTGGTACCATGGCTCATGGTGACCGTGCGGGTTGTGATGACCTCGGCCCCGACCTCTATTTCTCTCGTTTCTCGCTGTGCGAGAAGCTTCCTCATCAGAGGTACCACCATGGGGTTCCCTAGAGGCCTCAACCAACTCTCTCATGATGACTCTATCATCCTCTCTATTCTTTTCTATGGCATCCAGCCTTGCCGTGATGTTGGCAAGAGCTTGAGCTAGTGCGGGATCCATTGTTGACTGACCGGGTGACTCAGGGAGGGTCCTACCACTCCTAAGGTTCATGCACACAATGGACTACTAATAATGATATGCGAATGAGGCTGTTCCTAATTCAACCTAGGGCTCTGATACCAAATTTGATGCCGAACAATGAACTACTACTGCCTATCAGGAGATTAAGGAACAATATTCGATGACAATAGCACTTATAGAACTTAATTAATTCAAATTTCCGGGTCCGGCAAAGGGCTAAGTATTGGATCGTCTGGGAGTCAGATGATCCCAGATATTAGGAAACAGGCGTCAAGATTTATATCTAAACTTAATAACAGTTTAAAGGATTTGAAATCAAAAGGCTTTAGGCTCAAATTATTTTAAGATGATAGTGGTTAATTTAGTATGGGTATGAGTCTAAACAAAACCAGCAGCACTTAATAAAGAATGAATCCTAATTCTTACAGGGATTGCTGAGTTGAAAAGATCTAACCGGGTTAATATGGGTTTGCAGGTCGCGGGTGCGATGCGCTGAACAATCTTGTAGTACAGGGATGATGAAGCCAGCGTTCAGGCCAGGAGACACACGCGCCACAACCTTGCGATGAAAGCAACCAACTCCAAGGACCTCTTTGGAATTTGTTAAATAATGAAGGAGGTAAGTGTTTTCAGTTCTCAATACCCCAACCAATAGCCCACGTCCTCTTGTACTTGATTTGGGGCAAGCACGTGACTAACCCCTCTCACAAGCCACCGAAATAAAGCTGATCCTGTCCACTGTTCTGCAGAAAGATGAAGGGGCGTTACTGCTGTCTTCTCGGGCTGCAGGGAAGAAGACCGGACGAGGGAGCGGTGCGGCCAGCGGTGGTGCTGGATCGGGGTCGCAGGCGCCGGGCGCGGGGTCGGCAACGTCGGGTTCGGGTCGCCGCCTTCGGGGATGACGGATCGAGGAGCGGCGGCGTCGGGGTCGCGGATCGGGGCCGGGTAGCAGCCGGGGTCGCTGATCGGACCCGGGAGGCCGGCCCGATCTCGGATCGGTTTCTCCTCCCCTTTCTCTCTTTTCTTCTCTCTCCTTGGTTGATATTGTAGGCTGTACTGGAGATGGTGATGAATGTGGGGTTGGGGAAGATGGAATGGGGTGTGGGGCTCGCCGGATTCGCACCGACAAGATCCGGTTTCGCACCGGCAGGCTTCGCACCTTTTCTTTTCTTTCGCAGAAAACAATCAGAATTAATCCGAAAATATCATTCATCAACTAATTAGAATCACGTTTAATGGGCTTTAAATAGCCTTACATCAGATAGCAACTCCCCTAACAAACGAAATCAGGATCATATCCGAACTAACAGTTTTAACAACTACTAATTATCCATCCGAAATTAAATAACAAAACAGCAAAATAAACTACTGTCGATCCACGAGCCCATCTCGTGGTGGGCTAGTCCGTAACTACTCGAACCAGATCTGCAGCTGCTGGGCGGTCTTCTGTCGGCGTCGACTGTAAACACGCGTCGTCGGCGGTCTAGCACTGGTGTCCCCACCACTAGGTGTTATGTTGGAAGTATATGAGTCTGTATTGGGAGTCTAAAAGGCTTTTGGGGTAACAAAGTGGTGTATGGTGTCCTATATATAGAGGTGCATGTAGTTTGAAAAATGGAAAGAAAAAAACCAATAAATGGGTCTACCGTGTCGACCCGTTCACGACCCGAACCCGTTTAACCTAGACCCAGACCCGCTAACTTCGTGTCGAGTCCATAATTGCCAGCCCTACTCTTGAGATCCCAATACAAAGATTTTTTACTTCCCAAAGACTCGCTTGTGTACATCCTATTTAAATTTGCCGCAACCCATTCCTGCGCTCACGGTAACTCATTGAATATCCAGACTTTCTCATATAATAAATGACACGAAATTAAACCCAACAAAATTCCTCCTTAATTTGAGATCCAACAATCTCATATGCTTCTTGTCTTTAGTTTGATCTTCAATAATGATGGTGTACGGTTCCACATGGCTTCCTCCATTGAATCCAATTCCTACTCCAATGATAGTATGCGTTTGCGAAGTTTTGTGTTCTAGATTCGCAGTTGAACCACCTCTCAAGCATTCACATCGACTACTTAGATGGCATTCTGATTCTTGAAATACTCCAAAGCAACTTGAGCTATGACGTTCTCTGCTTCTTTCTTGCTCGATCTCCACGGCCCTTCGAATTCAAAAGTGTAGTCGTACTCGAGATCAAAGATCTCAATAAATCCTC
Organism: Chamaelirium japonicum; assembly: GCA_947650365.1. Lineage (NCBI taxonomy): Eukaryota > Viridiplantae > Streptophyta > Magnoliopsida > Liliales > Melanthiaceae > Chamaelirium > Chamaelirium japonicum. The sequence continues at coordinate 43,417,942 of OX393550.1, forward strand.
TGTACCTCCTTTCTTGATATGGCCCGACTCGTTCAGTAAAAAATGCTAGTTTTCTCCGGTTGAGCATTTTTGTCGCTTCCCTTGGAACAATCTTAAATGGTATGGTGAGAGTATTCTCCATTGCCATGTGAAACAAAAATTCTTTGAAAATTATCTTTGAGACACATTTGCTCTTATGTGCCTGAGACATCAGCTCATCCTCAAGGACCTCAACACAATAAATGGTGATGGCCATTCTTGGGATAAGCCATTTGCTTATATACCCAATTATGTATCATGTTACCCTCACAGGTATACAACTTATATTTTTTTCTTCTTTGCATCTTGCTACCCTCAAAGGGTTAGGAAGACAACAAGAATGGGAAGAAGCAAAGCTGGGAAACCTACACGACCTAGGTTTTGATACTGTGTTGGAAATTTGGCTTTTCTAATACCTTGATGCCATAGGATTGATCTAACCATTTGTTGGAGAAGGTACTAGAAAGGCACAAAAGAATCCGGTGCATGTCAAGTTGTCATTCTCTTTCCTTCTCCACAAAATATATATGCTCTAAGTGTTTAAAAAGGCGTTTGAGGCTTACGCCTCGAGGCTCGCCTCGAAGTGAGGCGGTCCTGTGTTGCCTCGAGGCGCACGCCTCAGCAGCCACATATAAAAAACCTACACATCTGTATCAAGAGGTGTATGCTTTTGTCCGAGGAGCGCCTCAAGGCGTTCGAGACGTCTCATGCTCCAGGCATGAAACATAGGGCGGGGAGGGGTTAAAACTAATGTTTGGTGTGGAAGGGGCAAAAAGGGTTTGATATGTAAATCGCCCCCATGGACCCTTTTTCACCTATTGAAACCTCCTAAACCATTTTAGATCTTTTTAGGTTTTGAAACCCCTTTGCCTCCAAAAACCCAAAATCAAGATTTAGTGCTAATTTCTTTTCCGATTTTAATTCTGAAGTTGTATTCTTCTTCTTTGTGGATTGTCTACCAACTACAAGTGAGAAATCAAGATTTGTTTCAAGTTTAAAGGTATAGATCATGATCTTGCTTCTTCTACTAGTTTTTTCTATGATTTTTTCTTTGTATTTTACCATTTCATGTATTTGTATCATTGTTTTTTTTTTAATATTGACTATGTTAGCCCTATATTCGTATTTTATTGTTTGTTATTACTTGTTAGTTGCTACTTTAATTATTATCTTGAATATTAAAGAATTAAGCGTGTTTGAGCAATTTGACTTTTTATTTTGTTGTTAGATTGCTCGAGGAGTGCTCAATCGTGTCATATAAGATATTTTCTAATACATTGTGATTTATTATGCATACCTAGTTCAATTATTATTACACATTCAATAATAGTATTTATTCTGAAGTTTTTTTCCTTTAATTTTTTTTACCAAAACGCCTCAAAAAATTTTGAGGCTTACGCCTCGCCTCTCTAGAGGAAAAACGCCTCGATACGCCTTTCGCCTTTTTAAACATTGTCTAATACCACTTTGTAGAATATATATTTTGTGGAGGAAAATAAACAACAAGATGGGAAGAGGAAGATGATCAATCTGTCCAATTTTCACTTGGTTTGATTCACTTCATTTTCTTCTAAAAAAGACATGAAATGAGACACTTAAATAAACTTCATACAAGGCCTTTCATATCCTATATGACTTTAATTTTCACAAAACTCTTTGGTTTCCACCATGACTCTTGGGACTCCCCATGACTCTTGAAACACTAGAAACGTACATCATCATTAACTAGTCTAGGTTCACACACTAAATGCATGCAAGGAAAATGTTTTTGCTTACTAAACACGTCATCAATTATAATTTTCAACATCCTCCCTTAAACTTGATCTAACCATGCCGAGTTGATCCCATGGCAAGGAAAATGTTTCATGCTTCAATGGCTTCATAAAAATGTCGGAAACATTGTCTTGAGATTAAACAAAGATGAGTTTGATCTTCTTGTCCTTCACATGCTCTCGAATGAAGTGGAAGGGTGTCGATATGCTTGGTCCTCTCGTGGTAGACTAGATTCTTTGCAAGTGCATTTACCGATTTGTTGTCAATGCAGATCTTGGTCGACTCCTCCTGGACAATTAATAGCTCCTTGAATATATTCCTCAACCATATCATGTGGCAAACTCACGACGATGCAGCAACATACTCCGCTTCACATGTAGAAAGATTAATGATAGCTTGCTTCTTTGACGACCAAAAGGATGCTTTGAGACCAACTTGACAACGTGGTTGGAGAAGGAAAGAGAAAGACACAAGCTAGCTTCGGGATAACGTTGGTTGCTCGCCACTCCCAAGGAATCCACCAAGGTCGATAAGAGCAAGGGGACGCTCGCCACGCTCAAGGAATCCACCAAGAGAGATAAGAGCAATAACTTGAAGAAACTCTTCAAGAGAGAAACACTGAACTTCATTCAAATTCATCCAATTATAGCTTCTTTCTTACATAGCTATAGCTATTCATAGACAAAAGCATGGAAAGTTTCCAACTCTATGCATGCAAAGTGCAAACATTATTACCAACAGTCTTGGGGGGTTGGTACCCGAGACCTGGGATCGATTCCCGCTAACATCAAATTAAATAACTGGTAGGGGGCTGCCATAACCCTCCCTCAAATGAGACGTTGAGGGGTTCTCAAAAAAAAAACATTAATACCAAAAGCATTCCCTGGAGTCTTCCCACATTGCTATGGAAGATTACACATAAGCCTAAAAGCTATTGACAATTTCCAACAAAAAGAAGTAAACATCCAACTACAAACCATATGCTTTTAACGCATGCTTAGGAACTTAGAACATAATTAAAAAGGCTTCTTAATGACTCGTTAACTCATGGCTTTGCTTGGTTAAATCCGGTGTCAGCAAGTACCTCCCTTTCCAAGTCAACTAATCAGCCCGTCACTAAAACCACTATTGTACATGGTAAAGGTAAGCAAACTAATCCAAAGCAATATGTAACTAATTGTTAATTGAGAGAGCAGAATGCCAGTAACAATGGCTCGATTCTATAATCAAGTAAAAAGATATTGCCAAGTATCTAAGAGATTCAGAAGATGAAAATAAATTCAATAAAGATCTACAGATAACGATGGATAATGAAAGTTACCTCTGGCACATATATTGCTGCTATATATATGTTTGCTTCCAGAGAATCAATAACCAAGATAGCTCGGATCCCCAATGAACTCGGCTACCTGGTTCAGACGCACATGGATCATAGAATGATTATCAGCATCCCTGACCACTCCAGTCTCCTCTTCCATGTTCCTCTCCACCAAACTTCCAAACAGACCCCTGTGCTTCCCGTAGAGCACGAGGACAGAACCCCCACGTTTGGGCAGCACAGTCTCAAGGATCTTCTGATCCACCCCCTGCACAAGCTCCTTGCTCTCATCCATTGATATGTCGCACGTCGTGGGACCCACCACATCCACCACCTCCCCCTTCTTCTTGTAGAGTTTCCCACCCCTAAAATCCCTGCTGATTATCCTGACCCTAATGTGGCTCATAAGCCACCGGACTTCATCGCTGCTAGACTTGCGATGGGAGCCATCGGCCTGCTTTGTCTCCACATCCCTACTCCTCTTCTCCTCCCTTCTACTGTCCCGGCTCCTCTTCTCCTTCCTTCCCTCATCCCCTTCATGAACCTCCAACTCCTTCAACTTCTTCAGGCACTTCTTCTCCTCCACTGTGCCCAACTCAGCGACCATGTCTTCTCCGACCCTCACCTCGTCCCCACTCATTAGCAGTTTCAATAAAATCTTGGAGCTTCCCAATTTCTTCACAACTTTGCCCTTCAGCCCCAAATGTCGACCAGATATAACCCTAACGACCTTCTCGGAATCAACCTGCCGCTTCTTCTCCTCATGAGCCACCCCATTCCCCTTCTGTTTCGAAGCCTTGGGATCAGTGGGAGAGGGGGTGTACCCTAAACCTAAGGTTCCGGCCCTCCGCTCATACTGGACGACCTTGGTGTCCCCCTTGTTGTTCCGCCCAAGCCCCATCCCTTCTGACCACCCGTACCCAGCGAGGAGAGCAGCAGCAAAGCCCTCGACAGGGATGTCGTCGAACTCATCGAAACCACGATCAGCAGGCAAATTCTTCATGTCCTCCTGGAACCTGCGCAGGATCAAGTTCTCTGCCGGCTCTGCTCGGCGGCCGCCGCCTCCTTCCTGCTCTTGGGGCCTAGGGTCACTGCTTCCTCCATTCGAGCGGAGGCTGAGGCCGTAGGGGATGCTGGCGGCGGCGGGGTCGGCGGCAGATGTGTCGAGGACGAAGCGGGTCTCGGAGGATGGGGTGGGATCGTCGGAGAGAGGAGGGATGAGGTTCTTCATCTTCTTGTGGGGGCGGAGGAGGTCGACGTTCGGGATAGGGGGGATGACGTGCCTGGCGGGGGCGTCGGAGGTTAGGGTTTTGGAAGGGTCGAAAACGGTAACGAATTGGGACTGGGGGCTGCCGTCCGCCGTGGCCGCGGCGTCGCCGCCGCGGGGATGGGGGTCGAAGGACTGTGGAGCTTTGGCGGGGTTGGCTCGGGAGGAGGAGGGCTTGGAGGGGATGGAGAAGGAGAGCTTCATCGCTTTAGATCTGAATTGCTCTCCTCTGGTTTGCGACTCTTTTATGCCCACCAATTGCACCCAGCCAAGAACAACTTGGGTGCCGTCAGTAATTGGCTGGGTGCAATAAAAATTGCACCCAGCCAATTACTGACGGCACCCAAGTTGTTCTTTGGCACCAAGTCCACTTTGGTGAGCTTGTATTGGCACCCGACGCAACCCCAAATTACACCAACAGTTGCTTGCTGCCATGTCAATCGGGCTGAGCGAAATCGGAAAAACCTTCGAGCTGAATAGCATTGCTCCTGGCACATTGTGTCATCTGAATTGTTGCGTCGTTTCGTGTGGGGTTTCTTTCTAGAACACACTATTCAACCAGACAAACTCATTACCGACCCGATCACAGCCGACTCTTGCACCTAGCCTCGACCGGTGAATCTCACTCGAAGTCGGGCCTGTAAAGCTTTTCTCTGGTTGTATAGCATTGCTCTTTCTTTCTCGGTTTTCAATTTCTGGTGAAAACATGTTGCTAGTTTTGCTCTAGCAAATCCATACCCGATAAAAGAATTCAAGAATCAATTAGTAGGCTACGATTCCAAAGGGAGAGGGGGATCAACTTTGCTCCAATGATGCACGTGCGAGTCCAGTAGTGACCGTGCGTGGACGATGTTAGATCAACGGTGCGCCGATATGGAGCGAAAAATGTCTCTTTGCAATGTGACTGTTGATTCATCATGCATGCGTAGCTGCTATTGGCTAGGGCTGGCACTTTGGGACCGACACGGAGTTAGCAGGTCTAGGTCAGGGCTAAACGGTTCGGGTCGTAAACGGATCAACACGATAGACCCGTTTAATAAATGGGTAGGGTCCGGGTTTAGTGTTTGGACACGGTAGACCTGGGAAAACCCGTTTAATAAAACGGGTTGGGTCCGGTTTTAGTGTCTGGACACGGTAGACCCGGGAAGATTCGTTTAAAATTCAACGGGTTGTGCCGGGTTAGGTCGGGTCAGGTCTACCCGTAATCCGATATCGTAATATGTAGTACCAGCGGATCTATTGGGTCAGGTCAGGTCTAATCGGATTGGGTCGGATCGGGTCAACTGTATAGACTCGTGTGGTAGATGGGTCTAATGGGTCTTATCGGGTCTACCCGTTTATAAACGGGTCGGGTCCGGGTCTAGGGGTTTTGGACAGGACCCGGAACTAGACATGACACGACAGGACACGACCCGTTGCCACCCCTACTATTGCCTCGCATCGATCGCTTGCTACTTGAGTAAAATCAATCCTATGAAGAGTTCGTGAAGATTTGCCATTGGTTTCGGGTCTCAAAAATATATACGGTATGAACTTGATGAAGGAACTGGAAATTAGAAGCGTGCAACGAGCTTATGGCTTCAACCGAGGTTGGAGCTAGGGCTGGCAATGAGTCGGGTCGTGTCGTGTCCAGTTTCGTGTCATGTCCAAGACCCCTAAACCCGGACCTTACCCATTTAGCTAATCGTGTCTAGACCCTAAACCCGTACCCGACCCGTTTATAAATGGGTAGACCTGCTAAAACTCGTTTAAATATCTATTATTTATTTTTTTTTAATTTTAAATTTTGCTGTATTTCTCCATCCATGGGTGTCCTAATCACAGCCGTTTGTTGAACCCAGCACAGACTAGTGAATCACATAACTGACTATGTGACACTATGATTGGATGCCGGGTAGACCCGACCCGACCCGACCAGACCCATTAAATTTTAAACGGGTCTTAAACAGATCAAACGGGTTGGAGACAAAATACAGACCCGACCCGTTTACTAATCGGATTAGTCGTGCCGCGTCTGCAGTGTCGGGTCCAAAATTACCAGCCCTAGTTGGAGCCGAGCCTACATCGTGGGTCGGGTTTTGGCATCTATACTATAATAGTAAGCCGGACGAACAACTGTCATTTTTTAAAAAAAAAAATTTAAATCAAAAAATCAAGAAAAAGGTAATTGGGTTTCGAGATCAGTCATGAAGAGAGAGAAAGATTCCGAAAATTTTTCCCATTATCTCCCCGAGCTCTATCTCTCAACCTCCCGTCTCTCTCCAACTGAATATCTCTCCCCTCTCTCTCTCTACTCTCTCTAAACCGGACTCTCTCTCTCTAAACCTGATCCTAACCGTCCCTCTCTCTTCTCTCTCCTACCCGCTCCCACCCCCGAACTTCTCTCTCTCACCCCACGTCTCTCTCTCTCATCCTCCCGTCTCTCTCTCCAACCGAACCTCTTTCCCTCTCTATCTCTCTGCTCTCTTTAAACCGGACTCGATCTCTCTCTCTCTCTCTCTCTCTCTCTCTCTCTCTCTCTCTAAACCTTATCCTAAGTTCCTAACCGTCCCTCTATCTTCTCTCTCCTACCCGATCCCCGCCCCCGCCTAACTTCTCCCCATGCACGATTTCCCCATGCACGATCCTCGCCCCCGCTGAACTTCTCTCTTCTCTATCTCTCACCCCATGCATGTTCTACCCCGTCTCTCTCTCTCTCTCTTCTCTCTCCTACCCGATCGCCCCCCTCTCCGAACTTCTCTCTCTCTCCATCCGAATATCTCTCCCTCTCTATCTCTTCTCTCTCTAAACCTGACTCTCTCTTTCTCTAAATGATCCTAGACGTTCCTCTCTCTTCTATCGAGCCTAACCATCCCACTATCTCTACACCTGCATCACAGCCGTCCGACAGGCATCACAGAGTTCATCCTTCAGATTATAAAACCTTTATCTCTCTCTCTTTCTCCCCCACCTCATCCCTCCTCCCGTCTCTCTCTCTCTCTCTACGTGGTGCGTCCCCAGACCGGCCAGCCAACCACCATCCCCTCCCGGTAAGATCCCTCTTCCTGTTTCTCTCTCTCTCTCTCACCCATGCCGCCGATCACCACTCCCACGAGTCCCTCCAACATCTCCATTCCTTCGACGACCTCTCCCGCACTCCCACTTCCCCAGTCCTCCGACGACCCATCCCGCGACCCCTCTCCCCAACCCGCCGACCACCCCTCCCGCGCATCCTTCCGGCGTCCCCCATTCCGTTGACGACCCCGCCCGCACCCAGTCCTCCGACGACCCCTCCCGCAGTCTGCCGACCACCAAACCCGTTCGTGCAGTCCCTACACCGCCCATCCCGCGCGTCCCTTCGGTCTCTCTCTCTCTCCTTAGTTCGGAGACCACCCTCAGCCACCCCGAACTATCATGGACGAAACCCAAACAAAAGATCACAGCCGTCCGACTGTATCACAACCGTCCGCCAGCATTTAAGATTTCAGGATGAATCTTACCACAACTGCATCACAGCCATCCGACCTGCATCACAGCTTTCACCCATTACATTTTAAAACCCTTCTCTCTCTCTCTCTTTCTCCCCCACAACATCCCTCCTCCCGTCTCTCTCTCTCTCTCTCTCTCTCTCTTTCTCTCTCTCTCTCTCGAGTTCGGATCTCCTTCGGTCGGGCGGCCCCAGTCGGAGCATCACAGCCAACCCGAACTTTCATGACGAAACCCATGCAAAATATCGCAGCCGTCCGACTGCATCACAACCGTCCGACCGGCATTTGAGATTTCCGGTTGAATTTTACCACACCTGCATCACACCCGTCCGACCTGCATCACTTCCACATACAATCAGAGTATCATAGCAACGGTCGGAGCATCACAGCCATGCAACTCTCTCCCTCTCTGTCTATCTTACCTATGTCATACATGCAGGAATCCCAGTTCGTCGACCACCGCTCCGGCGTCCCTCCAACATCCCCTAACCACCATTCCCGCATCCCTCCGGCTCCATCCGGCTACTGGTAAGACTATTTCTCTCTCTCTCTCTCTCTCTCTCTCTCTCTCTCTCTCTCTCTCTCTCTCTCTCTTTCCCTCTCTCACACTCTCACCCATGCCGTACATGCAGGAATGCGCTATTTCTCTCTCTTGCTTCTCGACCCAGTTTATGTCATCCATCTGACCGGTAAGTAAGTCCTCCGCCAAAGCATGTAAATTTTTTTTTCCGGGAAGAGATGGACCAGTGTGAGGTTCGGATCACCACCGGCAAGTCAATCGCACTCTGTCCAGACCGGCAATACCACAATCGCATTACGTCCCGACCGGCACCATCGGCCGGTGAATTGTACCACGTTCCTGGCTGGCAATCACCAACGGTTGGTTCATATCAGTCCAATCCGTCGGTGAATCGCTCATCCATGCCATTAAGTCTGTCCACGAGATATATGGGACTCCTGTCGTACATGCAGGAATCCCGTATAACTCTTCATTCCTGTATCTTTCTTCCCGCCCCAATTTGTCAAAGCATGTAGTTTTTATTTATGGGAGGAGATGGACCAGGGTGAGATTCGCATGGCTTCCGGTAAGTGAATTGCAATCCGTCCCGGCTAGAAGTACCACAATCTCACTACGTACAAGCTAGCATTACTGTTAGAGCATGTAATTTTTGCTTTAAATGAAAACTATCAGAAAAAAAGAAATATTAATTAGTAAATAAAAGATGAAGTGTTGCTATTAGCTAATTCTATAAAGTCGGATTTGGAAAAAAATTGTTTTCAAGTAGTTAAGTGATTTAATTTGGCTTAATTATCAGGGGGCAAAGTGTAAAATTTTTTTATAAAAATAAATCAACGTATAAGTGATTTAATTTTTGCTTTAAATGAAAACTATCAGAAAAAAAGAAATATTAATTAGTAAATAAAAGATGGAGTGTTGCTATTAGCTAATTCTATAAAGCCGGATTTGGAAAAAAATTGTTTTCAAGTAGTTAAGTGATTTAATTTGGCTTAATTATCAGGGGGCAAAGTGTAAAATTTTTTTATAAAAATAAATCAACGTATAAAGTTTAATGTTAAGAATTTTTTAATATAAAATAGTTCAATTTTTACTATATTGATTTTAGTAGGTGAAATTTTTAGATTTATATATTTTTTAATTTTTGGTAATCAAGTTACAACCTACTACATGCAGTTAGGCAATCACCAACGGTTGGTTCATATTAGTCCAATCCGTCGGTGAATCGCTCATCCATGCCATCATTCACCTTGCATTAAGTCTGTCCACGAGATATATGGGACTCCTGCCGTACATGCAGGAATCAAATTAATTTACGCCGAGCCAAAGCCCCAAAAAAAAAGAAATATTAATTAGAAAATAAAAGATGGAGTGTTGCTATCAGCTAAATCTATAAAGCCGGATTTGGAATAAATTTTTTTTCAAGTAGTTAAGTGAATTACTTTGGCTTAATTATCAGGGGTCAAAGTGTAAAAATTTTTTATAAAAATAAATCAATATATAAGGTTCAATATTAAGAATTTTTAAAAATTAAATAGTCCAATTTTTAGAAGCCAAATGTTATCGGGTCCATGCCGTAATTTAGCATCAAAATCGAGGGCAGATATGTACCGGGCGATTATAATTGTATAATCACCAACGGGAGGTTCATATCAGTCCAATCCGTCGGTGAATCACTCATCCATGCCATCAAGTGAATCGAAATCCGTCTCGGCTAACGTACCACAATTGCACTACATATAGGCTAGCATTAATGTAAAGCATGTCAATTTTGACTTAAATAAAAACTATCGAAAAAAAACAAATATTAATTAGTAAATAAAATATGGAGTGTTTCTATCAGCTATATCTATAAAGCCGGATTTGGAACAAATTTTTGTTCAAGTGGTTAAGTGATTTACTTTGGCTTAATTATCAGGGAGCAAATTGTAAAACTTTTTTATAAAAATAAATCAATGTATAAGGTTCAATATTTAGAATTTTTTAAAATAAAAAATTCCAATTTTTATTATATTGGTTTTAGTAGGTGATATTTTTAGATTTATATATTTTTTAATTTTTGGTAGTCAAGTTACAACCTACTACATGCAGTTAGGCAATCACCAACGGTTTATCGGGTGAGGGTCTAGATCAGGCAAGTCAAGTATTTGGTTTGATTCTATTGTATTAGTTCTAAGAAATTTGCCCCATGCCGATGTACCCTCCATAACAGAGCTGGGATGTTTGCATGATCACCAAACGCCCAAGATTTGTATATCCCATTGTGATTAAAGCATGTGCCTGTGGATAAAATAGATACGGATAGATTTGATGTATTTACGGAAAAAAAGATACGAAAATGTGCCCTTCTCCTGGGAATTCCTATTCCCATGAAAAAAAATAGAAGGTTCAGTGACCATTTACGCCGAGCCAAAGCCCCGAAAAAAAGAAATATTAATTAGTAAATAAAAGATGGAGTGTTGCTATCAGCTAAATCTATAAAGTCGGATTTGGAATAAATTTTTTTTCAAGTAGTTAAGTGAATTAATTTGGCTTAATTATCAGGGGGCAAAGTGTAAAAATTTTTTATAAAAATAAATCAATGTATAAGGTTCAATATTAAGAATTTCTAAAAATTAAATAGTCCAATTTTTAGAAGCCAAATGTTATCGGGTCCATGCCGTAATTTAGCATCAAAATCGTGGGCAGATATGTACCGGGCGATTATAATTGTATAATCACCAACGGGAGGTTCATATCAGTCCAATCCGTCAGTGAATCGCTCATCCATGCAATCAAGTGAATCGAAATCCGTCTCGGCTAGACGTACCATAATTGCACTACGTACAGGCTAGCATTACCGTTAAAGCATGTCAATTTTGACTTAAATAAAAACTATCGGAAAAAAACAAATATTAATTAGTAAATAAAATATGGAGTGTTTCTATCAGCTATATCTATAAAGCCGGATTTGGAACAAATTTTTGTTCAAGTGGTTAAGTGATTTACTTTGGCTTAATTATCAGGGAGCAAATTGTAAAACTTTTTTATAAAAATAAATCAATGTATAAGGTTCAATATTAAGAATTTTTTAAAATAAAAAATTCTAATTTTTATTATATTGGTTTTAGTAGGTGATATTTTTAGATTTATATATTTTTTAATTTTTGGTAGTCAAGTTACAACCTACTACATGCAGTTAGGCAATCACCAACGGTTGGTTCATATCAGTCCAATCTGTCGGTGAATCGCTCATCCATGCCATCAATCTCCTTGCATTAAAAAAACAAATATTAATTAGTAAATAAAATATTTGAAGTGTTTCTATCAGCTATATCTATAAAGCCGGATTTGGAACAAATTTTTGTTCAAGTTGTTAAGTGATTTACTTTGGCTTAATTATCAGGGAGCAAATTGTAAAACTTTTTTATAAAAATAAATCAATGTATAAGGTTCAATATTAAGAATTTTTTAAAATAAAAAATTTCAATTTTTATTATATTGATTTTAGTAGGTGATATTTTTAGATTTATATATTTTTTAATTTTTGGTAGTCAAGTTACAACCTACTACATGCAGTTAGGCAATCACCAACGGTTGGTTCATATCAGTTCAATCTGTCGGTGAATCGCTCATCCATGCCATCAATCTCCTTGCATTAAGCCTGTCCACGAGATATATGGGACTCCTGCCATACATGCAGGAATTCCGTATAACTCTTCATTTCTGTTCTTTCTTCCCGGCCCAATTTGCTAGAGCATGTAGTTTTTATTCATGGAGTGTTTCTATCAGCTATATCTATAAAGCCGGATTTGGAACAAATTTTTGTTCAAGTGGTTAAGTGATTTACTTTGGCTTAATTATCAGGGGACAAATTGTAAAACTTTTTTATAAAAATAAATCAATGTATAAGGTTCAATATTAAGAATTTTTTAAAATAAAAAAGTCCAATTTTTATTATATTGGTTTTAGTAGGTGATATTTTTATATTTATATATTTTTTAATTTTTGGTAGTCAAGTTACAACCTACTACATGCAGTTAGGCAATCACCAACGGTTGGTTCATATCAGTCCAACCCGTCGGTGAATCGCTCATCCATGCCATCAGTCACCTTGCATTAAGCCTGTCCACGAGATATATGGGACTCCTGCCGTACATGCAGGAATCAAATTAATTTACACCGAGCCAAAGCCCCGAAAAAAAGAAATATTAATTAGTAAATAAAAGATGGAGTGTTGCTATCAGCTAAATCTATAAAGCCGGATTTGGAATAAATTTTTTTTCAAGTAGTTAAGTGAATTACTTTGGCTTAATTATCAGGGGTCAAAGTGTAAAATTTTTTTATAAAAATAAATCAATGTATAAGGTTCAATATTAAGAATTTTTAAAAATTAAATAGTCCAATTTTTAGAAGCCAAATGTTATCGGGTCCATGCCGTAATTTAGCATCAAAATCGAGGGCAGATATGTACCGGGCGATTATAATTGTATAATCACCAACGGGAGGTTCATATCAGTCCAATCCGTCGGTGAATCGCTCATCCATGCCATCAAGTGAATCGAAATCCGTCTCGGCTAGACGTACCACAATTGCACTACGTATAGGCTAGCATTAATGTAAAGCATGTCAATTTTGACTTAAATAAAAACTATCGAAAAGAAACAAATATTAATTAGTAAATAAAATATGGAGTGTTTCTATCAGCTATATCTATAAAGCCGGATTTGGAACAAATTTTTGTTCAAGTGGTTAAGTGATTTACTTTGGCTTAATTATCAGGGAGCAAATTGTAAAACTTTTTTATAATAATAAATCAATGTATAAGGTTCAATATTAAGAATTTTTTAAAATAAAAAAGTCCAATTTTTATTATATTGGTTTTAGTAGGTGATATTTTTAGATTTATATATTTTTTAATTTTTGGTAGTCAAGTTACAATGCTAGATGTTTCCTCTTAAGGTAAATTTTGGTAGTCATAGTATCTAATTTTTGCTAGATGTTTCCTCTTAAGGTAAATTTTAAATTCAAGAAAAAATCAAATATAATTATATGTTATTTGACTTTGTAATATTTCTTCTAATATTTTTCTAATATTTCATAGGTTGAGATACGTTGGATGCTAGATGTCAAATAATTACATTTGAGCATATCTCTTATTGACAAAATATGGGAAATGTTTCAATTTGGTATGACATTCCGCTCATGGTCACATCTCCAATATTTTCGCAAACAATGAACTGGAGGTCACATGTTCTATGCACATTTATCACACGTCAGGTATTATTCTTTTACATAAATATGGATAATTTTTGTATTTAACTTTCTATTTAAGTGTAAAATTGAGAATAAATATTATTGTTGTAGGTGAAGATTATATTTATGGAAGAATATAAAATAGATCGTGAACATTTCGAGAATAGGTTAGTATAAATTTTCATTGACATAATCATTAAAAATATAAATTTATGATTTGGTTAACAAATTTTGTAACAATTGAAAATATAGTTGGCAATACCAAGGAGATAATTCAACTCAAGTCGAGCAAAAAAAATTACGATATCTATACAAGAATGCTAACAGGTATATTTTTATATTTTCACTTACAGTCAATAATTATTATTAGATTGTAGATATCGATCTTTTTATTTCTTAAGTGAAATATTATCCATAATTTTCATAAGTCATTATATTTATTTTTTTATTAATCTTTGACAGAATGAGTATGTTGCAATATTATCCATTTAGACTTCTAAGAATGAAAGGAGATGGATATAAAGTTGAGGGACGAATCGTAAGGATGCTCGATATTCATAGAAAGCAACATGGTTCTTTCACTGGCCACATCTGGCGAATGGTACTCTTAGACATAGAGGTAATTTTATATTATAGAATGCATTTATCTAAATTTAAATTTATATAAAAAAATTGTCTCTATATTTCAAAACAGGGTTTTGAGATGGAAGCACGGATTTTAAATGATGATGTCATTTATTTTAAGGATCGACTTAAAGAAGGAAGAATTTATTCCATGTCAAATGTTCGAGTCCAAAAATCAGATGATCAATATCGGATTGTTGATAATGAATTTCATTTTATTGTGACTAAGAAAACAATTATTAGAGAGTCTACTTCAAGACTGTTAGAGATTCCGAGATACAAATATAATTTTGTATCTTTAGGTGGTATTAAGCACCGGGATGGTATACCTGCTAATTTAATCGGTATGTATAACTTTATTAGAATAAAAATGATTTACTATATATTTGTAATCTAATATGAATTAATTTTTAAATAATTATCAGATATACTTGGATTTGTGATTGGTATTGGTCCTGTGCAAGAAATAAAAAGGCAAGCATATCAAGATTCCAATGATAACATCAAGCAAGATATTATAGTTTTTGATCAGAGGTAAGTTTTTATTTTATTTTTTATTTTTTTGAACAAGTATCTATTTAATTAATAATAGATTTTTTATATACAATTGCACTCCTATCACAATGACATTGTGGGGTCGACACGTGAAGGAGATTGGTCAAAAGTTAGAAAGTATTATTGATGAGAAACCAATAATTTTAGATTGTGCCATTCAAATAACAAAATATCGAGGTAAGTTCGCTATTATGATTTTAAACTAAAATTTCTAATCTTTTATTTATTTGTAATTAATATGCATTTCTATTGTAGGAACAGGGTTATCAACGATGGCATACTCTAAAATATTTATCAACTGATTAATCAGAGAAACACGTGACCTTCAAGCATGGTAATTACTAAATCTATACTTTTATATTTTGTCATAGTATCTAATCTTGAGTTTCTCTTATAGGTTAACAGGAGATAAATACGCACAATTTCGGATGCAAAAATATTAAAACTATGGGATGTCATCCGACGTATTATTTAGAGCTACGCGTATTTTGCCAAAAGAAATTTATGATATACCACAAGAATTTGCAACGGTAATTATATTTGTTGTAATTAAAATTATATTTATAATGATCATACTAATTTATTGGCTCTTTAGTCATTGTATTTCAGGATGAATGTCACACTTTATGACATAGATTTTAACAAAGGACTATGGTATACTGCATGCCATAAGTGCAATTCAAAGATTGAGACATTTGAAAATCATAACTTCTGCAATCGTTGTAGGTTAAGAAATCCAAGTTTCTCACAAAGGTTAAATATTAATTTTCTTTAACAGTAATATTAATTTTAAATATTAATAATTCCTATATTAACTAAATGTTTTTTATAGATATGCGATATATGTTATAGCTGGTGATATATGGGCAACTCCAAAATTTTTACTATTTGGGAAGGCGGCAGAGACAGTTATTGAAAAATCAATACAACAAATTAAAAAAATATTAACACAGGTAATCGTTTATACTATTTAATTATCATGTAAGATTTAGATCGATATTGATTTGTTTAACTTTATGATTTTGCTCAGGAAAATATTCAGGACCATGTGCATTCTAGAATCTACGATCGATATATTTTTGTGATTGAAAAACCAATCACATTAATAAATGATCCAGAAATACACGAATTTGTGGTTTATACTACTTTTCCTATCAAAGAAAATGATAAAGTATTCAGATCCATTGAGATGGATTACATGTTGAAGAAAAAAAACAAAAGGTTGGTATTTATTTAAATATTTTTTACTAATTAATCTTAAAACTTGGTTTTGTATAATTTATTTAACAACTTAAATGTTTTTTTGTAGAGCACGGAGTCACGATGATGCATAGTGATGATCTATACACGGAGTCATGATGATGCATGAACGGAGTCATGATGAATTATAATGATTATGCAAGAAAAAAATGATTTATTTTTGTTCAAGTATTAGTACAATAATAACTTAGTCTTTATCAGTTTAACTTTGTGCACGAACATTAAATCGATGTCCGAATGGTTGATAAGTATTTTACCATATGTGTTGCATTGTCCTTCTGAGAATTTGTAGTAGTTCGAATGGTTTGAATGAAAAAACAATGTTTTACCTGATGTGTTGCATTTGTTCCTCTGAAACTTCTTATATACGTGGACTTCGGCTTATCGTTCGTTGGAAAACTTCTTATATAAGTTAAGAGGGGAGATTTTCATAAGTTAATTTATGTTGTATTTAGTTTTATGACATCGAATCAGATAAATCCTGCTCCCGTGCATCGCACGGGTTTTTTGCTTGTCAGAGCCTAATCGTAAGGTTCTGTATCGTATCGTGGGGCAATCAACCCTAGACATACTTAAGGTCCGATTCCAAGGTGTACATCTCTTTCGCCCAAACCCCCGCGGCTTCTTTCCCTCGTCCTGCCATGGCCGCAGCACCCCAAACCTCGGAGACTACCACTGCAAGAACCCCCATGAAGAGGAAGGTGAAGCATCGGCAGGGCAAGAAGCCCAACAAGAAATCGAAACCATTCGATCGGGCCGCCGAGAAGGCGAAGAAGCCAACCATGAAGATGAAGAAGCTGTTCCAGAAAAGGGCAAAGGAGTACGACTCCGACGAGGACGCGGAAGATGACGGCGCAGATCCCGATGCCCGAGTAGGGGATTCGAACGCAAGTGCTCCTGCAGATCGAGACGGCGGCTCCGCCAGGGATTCCGATGAGGAGGAGGGACCGAGGGATTCGGTTTCCTGTGACGATTCTGGTGGCTCCAATGACGAGTCCGATGGGGATGGAGCTCATCCGGGGGTCACTAGGTTCGCCGAAGGCTGCAGAGCTTTCAAGCTGGCTTTCATGAAGATCATGAAGAAGAAACTCACCAGCGATCCTCTCGTAATTGATCTTTGATGCCTGCTTCCGATCCCTGAGTAATTTTTCCACTCTTTTTAATTTTTTTTTTCTTCCTCCCAGGGTCCAATTTTGTCGGCGCATAAGAAGCTTGTCGCAGAGAAGCTCGCCGATGAAGAAGCCGAGCATAAGGGGAAGGCGGAGACAAAGAAGGAGAAGCATTTGGTCAGTGCTCCTTGATTGGTTTCCTCTCATCCATACTTGGATACTGGGTTTGGCAATATAAGCGAATACCGCCCTCTACGTGTTTGTCTTTTTGCTTGACAGGCAGCGGAGAAAGGGCACGTTGAGCCTGCTAGTTACTTAGATGCGAAGGAGAAGTTACTCATTATTGTTGCGACGAAAGGAGGTTTTTTTTAGTTAGAAGTTTCTTCCGTTTCCCTGAATCAGTATTTACACTCGAATCAGTTTTTCTTATTTCTCGATATTGCGCTTTTGCTAACAAAGGGAAACCTTGTCTTGCATGTTCTGTGCTGGATCTTCAGTGGTTCAGTTGTTTAATGCAGTAAGATCATGATTGTATTTGGGTGGTCTCTCTCTCTTTTTTTTTCAGTACCTAATGGATATGAGGCCATGAGGGCACTTAATATCAAACATTGTTAGAATCCTAAAGGTGGTTATGTGACTTGTGCCTAGGTCAATAAGGCGCAGAATCCTCAAAAAGGCTTGAATCCTTCAAAATCCAAAGACGCAAAAGGTATGGTAACAATCACTGCAATGGATTCCTTATCTTTTTATTGAGAACCTTGAGGAAAGTTTAGGATTAGACCTCATTTTTTGTTCACATAGCTGTCTTTCCACTATTATGCTCATTTGATGCCATGACATTTGTTCATATGCCTATAATTTATAAGGGGATTTAGGGTAAATTGTTGGACTGTTCGACAAAACATTTTTGAGGGGTGTGATCAAATGGTGGTCGAACATTTGTTGAATGAGAAATTTCTCGTCTTTAGATGCATATTTGCATCCACGAGGAATTATATTTGAGATGCAAGTTTAAGTTCCCAGTTATTCATTGTTCTTTTTTCTTTGTTGTTTAAAATTCACACTGCTTTTCATATGGAATTTGAAAGTGGGATGATGGGGGCATTTTATTTTTCACTCATTTGCTTATCTGTCAGAATAGGGTATTTTTTGGTTCGTTATGGTTTGGTTAGCAATGGTATTAAGTGAGTTGGAAGGATTGTGTCATATTTTATATAGGTTTTAGTTTTTTTAAGCTGAAAGTATTGTCTACTAGCCTACTAGGTATAATGGTGAGGACACCCACCACCTAGCGAGCTTCAAAGATGCGAATTTGCACTTGTCGGAGACAGAGGAGCGCCCAACCGTTGAGTTTTTGGATCGGAGAGGCCATATAGCACTCGTCCAAGTGCTATTGGGCTTTACTTGGGCCTACTTTATTTTATTGGGTTTATTTGTTACATTTTCGGATTATTAAATAAATTAAAATTTATTTTTGGTGTATGCCCAAATTATAAGGGCGTTTTAGGCTTTTCTCTCCCCTTGAGCTATTAGGGTTTGGAGGGATTAGTATTTAAAGGATGACTTTTAGCCATCATTGAGATTTAATGCTGATTATGAATAAATTTTCTGGTTTTCCATTGTGAGAGAGTTCTTTTGGAGAGGGTCCTCGGGCAAGAGCCGGAAATCCCGGTTACATGAACAGGTGACATGACAATTTGAAACTAAGTTTATCAACTTGAACAAGTGGCATGACAATTTGAAAGGTCACATGACTGACCCACCATAAGAGTTCAATTCACAAATTGCTCTAAATTAAAAACCTGAAATGTTTACTTAAACTATCCTTGGATTTTAAATTTTATCTATACTTCACTTGAATCGTCTGACTTGAATCTAAACTATTCCTTGTTCCATTTTCCTTCTTTCCAACCCATATTTTTTGAATATCTTCAATTTTATTTTTACTTAAATTGTTGCAATTCATTTTCTTAAGGATCTAACACTATATGGGTAGGTGACTATTTGTTCTCAGACCCTTATCTTAGCAAGTAATATATGTTCTAATTTTATTTTTACTTTGAGAAATTTGCTCAAATGTGAGGATCTCCATAATTGTTGCCTCCACTCCTAATTAGATGTATCCCTTGCAATGAAGATGAGAAGATGAAATTCCATCCTTGATTATTAAGTTGGGATCACAATGGTGCTTCTCCATCTAGTGGCTAACTCTTCCTTCTTCACTCATGCGCGCACAATTGGGGATTTTTGTATTCTAACTAAATTCCTTGGGTGGACGTTCCATTCCGCGATCCTTCAGAAAGTTTAAAAACAAGGTGGATGGGATAAGGAAATTCTTACTAACACCATTATTGTGACCATCCTAGCCTTATCCCAACTACAAGGAAGATTGACACGGATTTTTCGATAAGCTCTCAACTTGATGTCTACCCTCTGAGATTGGTACCAAAAACCTGATCAAGGCAACTTGGCAAGAAGGGCAGCCAAAATGATGCATGGGCTACTAGAGCTGACGTGTATCGGCGTATGCAATGAGACCAATGAAGATATTTCAATTCATAATGCAAACGGAAACTGATAGATCTGGCCGAAGGATCACTAATCTTAAAAACAAGTTCTCATACAATTTTGTTCGCTGAGCCTCTTTACATTCTCATTAATTACAAATAGATACCAACAATAAATCTATTAGAGTAAAGTGACGAGACACATGATTTTTAGGTGGAAAGCCTAAATGGGTAAGAAACCACCCCGAGCAAGCTAGAATGCAAATGTCATCCACTATGAGAGAAATAATTTACAACCAGAGCATTATCCAATACTTCTACAATCCAAATTTGAGCCTAGCACATGCAATCGGCAACCACCATGATAATCCACCTTCAAAAAATCTCTTCTAATGTTTTTCCATGCTCAATCCACGAACATCTCCTTCGTGCAATTGCCTTGCCTAG
Organism: Chamaelirium japonicum; assembly: GCA_947650365.1. Taxonomy (NCBI): domain Eukaryota; kingdom Viridiplantae; phylum Streptophyta; class Magnoliopsida; order Liliales; family Melanthiaceae; genus Chamaelirium; species Chamaelirium japonicum. Next base: position 43,438,039 of record OX393550.1, read on the forward strand.
GACTGCTACAATAAATCTGAGATCTCGACGTCCCATAGGCAAGCTCGAGATACACCTCCGACAGATCTGACATTCTAGTTCCCTCAAGGATATGAGCATGAGGGAAGAAGAAAGGTCTTTCACAATGATTCCGGTCTCTAGAAAGATCTTCTTCGATGATTGAATTAGATCAAAGAATCCAAATGAATCATCAAGAAGAACAAATCTCGTAAAGAACACGTCTGGAACGAAGAAACTACGATTTAATATGCGAGAGCCTTCAATGAAAATCAAGAGGGGTTCGTATTTGTCTTTTAAATTTAACTCTAGGTTATGTGATGGCTTTATAGAGTTTCCTAGGCTCAAAGGCCTGTATATGCCTTTTTTGGGTTGGATTGGTTAGGACATGGAATAAAGCAAGAACCAAAAAGGACAAGCAAAACATGCAGACCCATGCAGTTCGCACCTAGGTGCACACCCCAAGGTGCTCACTTCAAAACATAAACTTTAGGTTCTCACCAGGGTGATTACTTCACCTGGAGCCCAACTTGGATGTGCACCCTAGTTTCAGGGTGGAACATGTAAACTTGAAATTCTAGAACCATCGTTCCACCCCTGGAAGTCTGAAACTCATTCAGTCAAAAGCCATACAATTATCCATCCAAAAAAAAAAAGCCATACAATAAGTAGAGCATAAGAAAAAGTCGATCGGATTTCCTAGGTAGGAGTTGAGAAAAGTTTTCTATAAAAAGGAGTTCTTGATGATAATAGAATAGGGAATTAGGAACTTTATGGTGGCCTGAATTGATAGGATAGGGCTTGTTGGTTATAGTAAATATTGCCATTTTTTGCTATGCAAATATTACCAATTTTTGCTAGTGAGTGGGAACTCCATGCCTCAGGTCAATCACGACACAAACACTAAATATTGACAAACTATGATGTCCTTCCATGTCATCTCTTGGCACACCTAGAAAGGTGTCAAGTTTAATGTTATATGAAGGGAGGTGTTAATCTGATTGACATATGGAACAGCTGATCCAGTTGGTCCTATATGTTTCTTGTATAAATCTGGATGTGGTGCACTGTTCTCCATCATATTTCAAAACAGACAATGGTTTGACAATATTAGGAATATTGTATTGCTTCTCCTTTTTGTAAAATGAAGAGTTGCTGGATCCGGTCTTTCAAATTGTATCTTGCCGTCGTTCTTGATAAGATTGTCAGACATTGCTTTTTATAAAGCCATTTCCTGCATGTAATGACTAAATTTCATTTCACTTTGATTGATATGCTTTGAATGTCTATAGTGTTAGCGCAACGAAGAAAACAAACCTTTCTGTCAGAGCTAAAGAAGTCAACACCAGAAGCTGCTAGCAACCTTCAGTCATCCAAGACTTCCAAGGTATGCCATTTTTCGATATCGTTTGCTTGCCATTTATCTCTGTACCTTTCAAGAGTGCTTGTTCTATTTACCATTGATCTTGAGCACACAGATGTTCCTTTAGGGTAACCTTGATTACCCTTGAACTTCCTTTGTGCAGGCTAGTAAATCTACGAGCATAGAAGATGATGATGAACCTGGGTGGGCTCCTTTACATGACACTTACATGCTTACTAATTCTAAGCTGAAGAACTGGGATAAAATGATAGTTAAGATTTAACCTGGAATTCGATTTTGATTTTTTATTTGCTATGCTTTGTTGAAGTTAATGGTATTCTTCAAATGCTAATCCAGTAGATTTCATTGCTGTTAATTCAGGATTCTGTGGTAGATGATCATGGCAAATTACATTCGGAGAGCTCCTCCGATGACGAATAACATCTGAATACACTGGAACATTTAAGGTAAATGCCTATTTTCAAGCAAGTCTTATGGAACCCAAAAAAGTTAGAGAAATGCTATTCAGCCAGAAGGTTTTTCCGATTCCGCGTGGCAGCATACAACTGGTGGTGTTAAAGATTTAAATGTCGCTAGTGAAAATCAGCCACCAGTTGTACGCTGCCACATCAGTCGTACTGAGTGGAATTTGGAAAACCTTTGGGCTGAATAGCATTTCTCAAAAAGTTATATATTTCTTTCTTGTAAAACAGTACCTCTTTGAATGGTTCCTATGCATCATAGGATGTTTTTGATATATTTTCCATCTACTTTTAATGGTTAAAGAATAAATAGGTGACAACATAAAGAAGGCACTAAAAGAGCAGCTTAGATCTATCCCACTAGGAGTCAACCATAGAAATATGTACATCAGGTAAGATGAAGTAAAAGAAAACTATTACATTTATCCATTCCTTCCCCTAATTCTTCTTCTATATATATATATATATATATATATATATATATATATATATATATATATATATTCATCCCCTTGTAAGCTGAACGGTCGCATTAGTGAAGGACTACTTGACAATTGGAAGGCATATATTAAAAAAAAAAAATTTGTGCTCAACCTATTCTTGTATTAAGTGGTTAATAGGGGTACAAATGGGTGTGGTTTATCCAAAGTTTGACACGACGCAAACCTGACCAAATTAGCTTCGGTCTATGATATAGATCTACAACCAATGACTAATGAGTTTTAGTCAGTTTAGGTCCAGATTAGGGATGGGTTGGATTCATGTGCTAGATCCAACATTATGAAACAATTCTGCCCGGTCTAGTTGTGTTGGATTTAATTTTGTGCAGATGCTCACACATCTTAACCGGAGTGTGAGTGTCAGTGTCTAATTCGGGATCCAAACCCTACTTGTTTGTCCTTTGAGCCTGGTCGGTCTATAGGGGGTCAGGTATGGGTAGAAAAGGGTCTATTCAATGAACTTGTATGTCTAATGGTGATTAGTTATGTTTGTGACTTTATCTTTGCATGATAAAGTGGTGTAACGATTAGCTTTACTGTCACTCTGACGCTGAATTTCATTTTAAACACTTGGCTAGCCTGGTAGAAACATATGCCAAAATCGAACACCTATGGATGTTATTGGCTCCACCGTTCTTGCATAATTTTCAATGTGCATGGTCTGTGAATCCTTAGGAATCCTAATTAGCTCTAATATTCACACCATTAGATTTTAGGTACCCGTATTTTGTCCAGTAAGGGTCCCAATTTGCAGCAATCTTTTGTTTTTATTCATTTCCTGTATTTAACTAGAAAATTTCATTTTGCCCTCTTTTTGTGTTTGCATTAATTTCCTAGTTTCACTTTTCATTCAATTGGGCTTTGTGTGTGCTCCCATACAATTTGACATTTCATTCAAGCTTAAAGGGACTAGGTCATTATGAAAATGAATAAATTTAAACTTTTTAACTATGATTCATAATAATAAGAGTTCATTATACTGGTGGAAGACCTTTCTTTATTTTTTTTTATAGAAATATCAACATGTTTATTTATACATGTAGATAATGATTTTTTATTACATAGCGAATCCTTATTTTCTCCCCTATCAATCACGCTCATAATCCGCTAAAAAAAAAAGGGTAAATTACACTTTACCCTCCTGAAGTTTAGATCAAAAACACTTAACCCCCCTATAGTTAAAAAACTACATTTTACCTCCTTCAAATCTATTTTGATCAGATAAAAATTACCAAACGAGGAAATTAAGTAGTTGACAGAAGGGGGTTTTGTGCTAACATTTCAAACTTTAGGGAGCAATTTGGAACAAAATAAACTACAGGGGGGTTAAGTGCTTATGAGCTAAACTTCAGGGGGACAGTGTTATTTATCAAATAAAAAATAAAGGTTTCGCAGGTGAATATTGACTATTTCTTGATTTAGGAACAATGAACATGGAAAGTAGGAAAAGGGTCTTGGTCTATCACAGGCCTTATGGCTAGTATCTCATAATGGCCTTTGCTCAAGATTTGAGTTCTATCTTGAATCGAATAAGCCCAAATACATCCCTTTCTATGCAAAACTATGGTGCTGAATAATAGTGAGTTTTTTTTTAAAAATAAAAAACATCTTGTAATAGTGGTAACTTCCAAACTTTGGTGACTTACCGGTTTACAATTGCAGGTCCTCTAGGGAGGTCAATACAATTGCAGATCGGATCGAAGATGTGTACCATCCTGTACACTGAACGGCCATCACAGTCTGCGACTCCGTTTTCGTATTCGAGATCATCCGTTATCTGACTATGTTATCCTCTCTCTGTTTAAGTTATGAATGAATGTCCAGCAGGACAAGGGAGGTTTGTTTCTTGTTATACTGTATCGACGGAAAGATGGCGCTTCGTATACTCATAGAACCAAATTCTCAGGATCATGTCTCATTTCCTCGGTGGTTTATCGTTATAGATGGTGCATTCAGAGGGGTGCTCTGCTCTTATCAAGTTACTTTGCCAACTTCCAAGGTTCAAAATGTCGATTTCGACCACCATTTCAATCAGGCAAGTCTCCGTATCCTCGGCCTGGGCCAAGTTGACCCTCGGATTAGTGCCAGGCCCAAGCTTGCGATCGTGGGCTGTGGTCTTTCCTGGGATGAGGCTTGGATCTGGTCCTGAAAAATCGGCATATTTTGCGAAAAATTGTGATATTTTGTGAAATATTGCATTTGGATCTTGAAAAAACGAAATAATTTGCAAATTTTTCTGTGATATTTTTATTTTTTGTTCCCTGCCAACTTCTTCATGAGTTGTGATGATTGATAGCTGATTAAGCACGCACTTTGCTGGACGAGGAGAGAGCACGACGGAGGGACAGAGAGAGAGGGAGGGTCTTTTGAAGGTGAAACAAGTATTAAAAGATCTGGTTATAGTCGTATGCTTTTGTATATTAGGTCCCTCCACCCGACGATAAGGAAGGCTTACGGTTACAAAAGACAAATAAAGATATATTTTGCACCGTTTGATCCTTAGATGAGTGCGTTTCATAGGAAATGGTGGAGGGGTGTGACTTCACTGTAACAATCCAAGTGATCGCAATCTAAGTTTGAGTCAATCTCATCCCTTGGATCTCCACGTCTCTATTCCTAGACTGATTGGCCATGAGAGATTTCCTCTATCCCAAAATCGTAGGTATTGAGAGATGGTTCTATCATACATATAAGGATCGTTTCCACCCTAACTTTGCCGAGGTGGGACTGATCCTCCTCACAGATTTAACCATCTCTCTCTCACTCCCCATTTATAAATCAAACCCCAGACTTAGTGGTCATTAAGAGGTTAAGGAGAGAAAAAAAAGGGTTAATATGTGAGAGGTCTCTAAAAATAGATCCATCCCGTGAACAGGCTCTAAATTTTCATTTAACCTAAGGTTTGTCTTTTTTGGTAAACCCGAAACTACTCTTCCCTGGTTACTTCTCTCATCTCTCCAAAGTAGCTTCAGCGACGGAGGGGATAGCGGCCAGCAACTCTGGTGGCGGTGGCGTTCGGTTTGGGGTTTGGTTGAGGAACCTGGGTCTAGGGTTCATCCAATAGTCTGTAGATCTTAGGGTTATGGTTAGGTTTAGGTTCTGTTCGGCGGCGACGGCGAGTAGCTCCGGCAGGCTCCGATGGATTCACTGGTTTGGTGGCATGGCAAAAGAAAATTTGATATGTTGTGGAGGGGCATTTTCGTTCATAGCATTTCAAAGTCCTTAGGCTAAACTGATCTCTTTGTTAGGGACGACTCTGTGTGTGTGTGTGTGTGTGTGTGTGTGTGAGAGAGAGAGAGAGAGAGAGAGAGAGAGAGAGAGAGAGAGAGAGAGAGAGAGAGAGAGAGATTCCTTCAAGGCTTAAATCCCCAACCACCACCTCCCCAATATCCTATTAAGGCTGCGTTTGGTAGTCGGAAAGTGATGGGAAAGTGAGAGAATTCCCCCCTTAAGTGATGTTAGATGTGTTTGGTAGCCAGGAAAGTGGACAGGAATCAGAATACTTTTATACCTAAAGTATCCCCATGTTAGTGTAATCGGGGGGAAGGTGAGGGGATTCTCTTTTCTCCCACTCATGGGAGGAAAGACTTTCCCCTCGGGAGGGGAAAGACTTTCCTTTCCTTTAATGAAATTTTTCGGCTACCAAACGCGGCCTAAGAGTCTGTTCTTTTGGAAGGAAATCAATCCATTTATGCAAAGATCTATCCATTTTCATCCATTATTGGTTGTTCTTTTAAGTGGAAATCAAACCACTTAAGTGGGCGAAAATAAAGCAATTTTCTTAAAACCGTGGAAATGATGTCCGACTTATTTAGAGATGAAATGATATGAACAAAAACTTAATTTAGTGGAAATGAGATCAACGAATTAGATTTTCACAAACATATTTTCTTGCTTAATTTTCCTTAGCCAAAAGGACTGAAAATCATTTTTATTTCCACTCACTTATGGAAATAAAAAAGGGGGTTATTTTGACTTTGCTCCCCAAATTTTGCCTCGAATTAGACTTTACCCCCCATATTTTTCATTAATTAGACTTTACCCCCCAAAAATAAATGTTCCGTCACCTCACCATCTAAGAGAAAGGGTGAGCTGGCGGAAAAGAAAATAAAGTTTTGGGGGTGAGCTGACGGAACAGTTAGTTTTGGGGGGTAAAGTCTAATTAATGAAAATATGGGGGGTAAAGTCTAATTCAAGGTAAAATTTGGGGGGCAAAGTCATAATAACCCTAAAAAAAACCCCTAAATGAACCCCAATCTAGCTATCAATTTTTGCTCCAGCAATGAACACTCCAGATACTTAGTGATGCATCTGGACTGTTTCCCTAATGTGCAAGAAGAAAAGGTGCAGCTCGATGTAGTGTAAAAGGGTAATGCCTGACCTGCACAGGTCATGGTGAGAAAAAAAAAATGATGATCGTTAACTATGACCGACCAATGATATTTCACCACATACGCCACATAAGGGTAATGAGGTAATTTGAACCCCAATGAAAATACCTCCCTAGCCTCTTCAAACTACCTCCTTACCCTTATGTGGCATATGTGGCGCAAGGCCATTGGTTGGTCATAGTTAGCTGTTATCAATTTTTTTCTTGGCCATGGCTGGGTGTAAAATTCAGATCGGACGGCTCTGTACTTTTTAGTAAATGGTCCATATTCATCAATGAGCATCTGGAGCAATAGTCCGCTGGAGCAAATTTTTTTGGGGAAATGGGGTTAGGTTCCATACAACAGATTGGGTTAACAAACATGACACTCATAAGTTCCAATTAAGGGGAGGTCCCAATTAAGGGGAGTTCTTAATACTGATCTTTGCCTCTCCCCCCTCTTTCTCCCCTTCTTTCTTGATCAGCCCTAGTGATAGTAACGTCGGTGAGCAGTAGCTAAGCGGAGACAACAGCGAGCGGTGACAGTGGCTTCTGCAACAGTAACGTCGCGAGTCGCAGCTGAGCGGCAGAGATGAGAGGCAACGACGACGAGTGGGTTCGGTTTGGTTCGGATTAGGTTTAGAATTAAATCTAGTACTCTAGGGTTTATCATATGGCCTATAGATCTTAGGTTTTAGAAATTGGATTAGGTTTTAGGACTAGATCTAGGGTTTAGGTTTCAGGATTAGGTGTATGATTCACCCAATTGCATGTAGATCTTAGGTTTTAGAATTAGAATTAGGTTTTACGTCTAGGGTTTAGAGCTGAGTGGCATTCAAATCAAAATTTGAAGGACATGAAGCCATGAAGGGGCATTTTCATTCTCTGTCCTTGGGTTTAAACGAAACTCATTTCAGCCTCCCCTCTTTAACCCTAAATCCCCAGACAGATCCCCTCTTTTGCCCCTCCCTCAATCTCCTCTCCTTTTTTCTCTCTATCTCCACACCCGGCCTCCCTCTGTGGTAGCGGTTTCAAGGAGGAGGGGCAGCGGCTCGTCAGGACCGGAGCTAGGAGAGCAGCCGACGCCCTTTTTCTTCTTCATCTCTCCCTCTTGCGGTGGCGCGCGGCGGCCGACCGGCAAGGAGAAGACGGCACCGGAGAGGAGCAAGGAGGAGGACCACGGCCGGAGTCTAGATCCACAGGTCAGCTCCTCTCCTCCTCTCCCCCTTTTTTTTTGGTTCTGTCGAGACCTGCCGCACCCCCGTCTTGCCTTTTACTTTTGGCGAGGCCACAGCCGCCGGCCATGTGACCGGCGACTGTGCAGCGGGTAGTGCCCACGGCCGGGCACCACTGACGGCTGTGCAGCCATCAAGGCCCGACCAAGCCACGGCTAGGCCGTCACGGTCTGACAGCCACACTGAAACCTTAGACCCCTGCTGCGTTTGAGTGCAGCCGCCGACCCCCTCTGATAGGATCTGGATGCACAAAGAAATTATGCAGACCAATGGGAAGAAAAGATGGGGATGAAGATAGAGGAACTTCGAGGGTTCCAGCCTCCTAATAATATTAACAGCAAAAAAGTTCCTTCATCCTTACAGATCCGGGCCTTATATAACATCGACCCTTATTTTCAAAAAGGAAAGAGATACCAAATAAGTAAACTAACATATAAGGAAACTACTCCTATCAGAGTTAATGCCGATCTGCAATCCTGCGTTCTCCCGTTTGGTTAGCCCTGCCTCCCCCGTTGAGTTCGGCGCTTGGTTTGACCCCAGCTCGGTGGAGTTTGGGCACTAACATTCCTTCCCTCTTGCAGAACAACCTTGTCCTCAAGGTTCAGGTGGGAAAATTGTCGTTGTAGTTGCTCGTAGACCTCCCATGCAGCATCGTCTTCAAGTAGTGACGTCCATTGGACCAATGCCTCTCTGACACGGCGGTTCCCTTGTGTAGCCCAACGAAAATCTGTAATTGCAGCTGGCTCAACCTCGAGTATGCCCTCTTCGGAAATGTTGGGCAATGGAACTGTCTGTAGATCAGTTGGTCCGATATGCTTACAAAGTTGAGAAACATGAAAGACCGGGTGAATGCGTGAGTCTTCTGGCAATTGAAGTTTATAGGCTACAGGCCCAATTCGCTGGAGTATACGGAAAGGCCCATAGAATCTGGGAGCTAGCTTCATATTGCGTTTGCAACGAATCGATGTCTGTCGGTACGGTTGTAACTTCAAGTACACGGTGTCCCCTTCTTCATACTCGAGATCCCGCCGATGCCAGTCATGTTGTACCTTCATGCGATTCTGAGCAATCTCGAGATTTTGTTTCAGAGTTCGGAGGATATCATCCCGGTTGCGAAGAAGTTGTTCCACACTTGCGACCGCAGTGGTGCCTGCCTCATAACGGTGTACTACAGGCGGGGGTCTCCCATAAACTGCTTCAAACGGAGTCATTCGTATGGATGATTGAAAAGAAGTATTGTACCAGTATTCGGCCCAAGGTAACCACTCGGCCCATTTCTTGGGTTGCTGGCCGGCGAAGCACCTCAAGTATGTCTCTAAGCAGCGATTCAGGACTTCGGTTTGCCCATCCGTCTGCGGATGATAGGCAGTACTCATGCGTAGTTGTGTGCCCTGTAACTTGAAGTATTCTTGCCAGAAGAGGCTGACAAAGATCGGATCTCGATCGGATATAATCGAGCGCGGCATGCCATGCAATTTAGTAATATGGGTCACGAACAACTCGGCTACTGATTTAGCTGAATATGGGTGGCGTAGGGAGCAAAAGTGCCCGTATTTTGTCAACCGATCCACCATCACCATAATTACGCTGTTTCCCGATGATATTGGTAATCCATCAATGAAGTCCATGGAGACGTCTTCCCACACACGGTCCGGCACCGGAAGGGGCTGCAACAGTCCGGCTGGAGCTCGTGCCTCATATTTATTTCGTTGGCAAACCTCGCATGCGGCAACATAAGCACGGATGTCTTTCTTGATACCTTGCCAAAAGAAGTTCTCTGTGAGCCTTTTGTAGGTTCGTAAGAACCCGGAATGGCCTGCCGACGGGGTGGCATGGAACTCATGCAACAGATGTGCCTTGAACCTGGTGTCCGAGGGCAATACCAAGTGTCCCTTATGCCACAGTATCCCGTTCTTCAGCGAGTAATTAGGAACCGCCGCTGGGTTGTCTTGTAGTTGTCTGCGAATGCCTTCCAATACAACACTTGCCTTTGCCTCCGCCCTTAGATCCTCCATCCATGCAGGACGGGGAAGAAAAATTGCCGACACTATAGCATCCTCGTGTCGTCGAGATAACACATCTGCCGTTAGATTAACCTTGCCAGGCAGATAGACGATCTCATAGTCATAGCCCAACAACTTGACCACCCATTTTTGTTGTTCTGGGGTAGAGATGCGCTGATCCAGGAAATACTTAAGACTGCGGTGATCTGTACGGATCTGAAACCGACGCCCCAACAAGTAGTGGCGCCATTTGTTAACCGCATACATGATTGCCATCATCTCCTTCTCATAAGTTGATCGCCCGAGCGCATGCCCTGTCCACGCCTTACTAATGTACGCGATCGGCCGTCCTCCTTGTTTTAGGACGGCCCCTAGTCCGCTGCCTGAGGCATCCGTCTCGAGGACAAACTGCTTTGAATTTTCAGACTGGAAAAGTCCGGCAATGCGAGGACCGGGGCATGTGTCATTGCCTCCTTCAAGCTTCTGAATGCCTGTTCCGCCTCTTCCGACCACCGGAAACCATCTTTTTTGAGTAGGAGCGTTAGCGGCCCGGCGATCTTTTCGTAGTCCTTGATGAATCGTCTGTAGTAGCTTGTAAGTCCGAGGAAGCCCCGAAGGCCTTTGATTGTTGTAGGCCTGGTCCACTGGAGCATACATTTAATCTTCTCTTGATCTGCTGCTACCCCATGCTCTGAGATGACGTGACCCAAATACTCCACCTTGCGACGACCGAACGTGCATTTAGACCGATTAGCATACAACTGGTGATTCTTTAATAGTTGAAGAACAAATCGCAGATGATCCATGTGGGCCGCCCATGATTCACTGTACACCAAAATATCGTCAAAAAACACAAGCACGAATTTACGAAGCACAGACCTGAAGATGTCGTTCATTAGTGCCTGGAAGGTAGCGGGGGCATTTGTTAACCCAAATGGCATGACAAGGAACTCATAATGCCCTTCATGTGTGCGAAAAGCCGTTTTGTGTGTGTCCTCTGGCCGCACCCGGATTTGATGATACCCGGACTTGAGATCCATTTTGGAGAAGAATCGGGCACCGTGAAGCTCATCCAGCAACTCATCGATGACCGGTATGGGAAATCGATCCTTGATGGTGATGGTGTTGAGGGCGCGATAATCCACACAAAAACGCCACGTGCCATCTTTTTTTTTTACCAAGAGTACCGGTGAGGAGTACGGGTTAGTGCTGTGACGGATGATTCCTGCCTCCAACATCTCCCGTACCATCCGCTCAATCTCATTCTTCTGGATGTGTGGATATCGGTATGGTCGCACATTTGCCGGCACGACCCCTGTCTGGATTTGAATGCGGTGATCTTTGTCTCGCAGAGGGGGCAGTCCGCTCCGTTCGCTGAAGGTCTCCTGAAACTCGGTCAGAAGGTGGTCGAGCTCCCTTGCTTGATCATGGTCACTCTCCTCCTCGCTAGGAATCGATTCCGAGCCTTCAACCACGACTTGCATGAAGACAGCTTCGGACCCCGTCTGCAACATGCGTTGAATGGACTGCATACTCCCTGGTAGCACTGTCCCGGTTTTTGCTCCCTGGAGACGGTATTGTTTTCCTTCCGCAGTGAAGTCCATGGTTAATTGTTTCCAGTCGCAGACCACCGGCCCAAGGCCTTGTAACCATTGGATCCCGAGTACTACCTCCGATCCCTTCAACTCCAGTGGGTACATGTCGGTGATGAAACGATAGCCCTGAATTTTCATCTGCACGCCCCGACAAATATCCTTGCATCGTAGCCGGTTGCCATCGGCCACCATCACCTGGAAGGCCGTTGTAGGTTCCACCGGGCATCGAAGCCGTGCGACCAGCTCCGCACACACAAAGTTGTGGGTGCTCCCGCTATCAATTAGGACCGCCACATGTTGGCCCCGGATCACCCCTGCCATGCGCATTGTGCATGGAGATGCAAGACCAGCGAGTGCTTGAAGCGAAATCTCGGGGGCGTCTGCCTGTGGCTCGTCCTCTCATCCTGTGTCCTCTTCCAAATCATCATAATAGCCATCGAGAAGGAAAACCTGTTGCACCTTGTAACGGTGACCTGGTGCAAATTTTTCGTCGCAATTATAGCATAGGCCCTTCTCCCGTCGTGATTGCATCTCGGCCCAAGATAACTTTTTAAACGGTAATCCCCCCGGTGTGATGCGGGACGCGGCCGGTATAGTGGTGCGGGGCGCAACTGGTGTGGTTCCTGCCTTGTAGGGTGGTGCCGATGCATTGATAGTCCGTCGTTGCTTTTGCAGTTTTTCCTCTTGCATTCGCGCCAATCCCACTGCCGCTAAGACGGTGGAAGGTTTGAAGAGTTTCACTTCACATCTGATTTCCTCCTTCAAGCCACCGATAAAGCTGCCGATTAATGCCTTCTCTGGCCAGTCCTTGACCCGTGTGGCTAATTTCTCGAATTCGACTTGATATTCTCGCACCGTTCCGGCTTGACATAGCTTGGCGAGTGCCTCATCGAAGTCCTCATATTCGGATGGTCCGAAACGGACACATAGGGCCTCCGTGAACTCTCGCCATTCAAGTTGAGGATGGGTGGTTACATACCATCGAAACCACTGGAGCGCCTCTTCTTGTAGGTGAAAGGATGCCAACAACACATATTCGTTGTCTGCCGTACCTTGGTATTTGAAGAATTGCTCCGCCTTATAGATCCATCCCGTTGGATCTTCCCCGGAAAACCTTGGGAAATCCAATCGTTCGAACCGAGCTTGCACCCCTCCTGACCGTGCTTGCGGCCCGGGGGTTGCTGTGGTTGAACCCTCGTCCTGAGAAGCCCGTTGGTGCGCGACAACGATGTCCAACTTGGCCATCATTGCTGCCGTCAACTCTCTAAATTCACGGATGTCGCCCTCAACCTTGCTCAGGCGCTCTTCTGCTCTAGTCTGATGTTGGGCCATGGCTCTGATACCAAGTTGATAGGATCTGGATGCACAAAGAAATTCTGCAGACCAATGGGAAGAAAAGATGGGGATGAAGATAGAGGAACTTCGAGGGTTCCAGCCTCCTAATAATATTACCAGCAAAAAAGTTCCTTCATCCTTACAGATCCGGGCCTTATATAACATCGACCCTTATTTTCAAAAAGGAAAGAGATACCAAATAAGTAAACTAACATATAAGGAAACTACTCCTATCAGAGTTAATGCCGATCTGCAATCCTGCGTTCTCCCGTTTGGTTAGCCCTGCCTCCCCCGTTGAGTTCGGCGCTTGGTTTGACCCCAGCTCGGTGGAGTTTGGGCACTAACACCCTCTAAGGTGTAGTACCACCCACCTGTGGTGCAATACCCGATCTGTGTCCGGCACACTCTTTTTGTTTTTCCTTTTTATTGTTGTTGATCATCTAAGTGAGCCTCGATTGGGGGTTGCACTGGCGACTACATAAGTCAGAAGTAACCTTTACGTGGTGGTGCGGCTTTTGGCCATCGAGGGATCCTCATCCCTTTATCTGGTTTAATACGTAGGACGATGTTGAGGGTGATATAGTATTCTTATATAGCTTGTGCCGAAGCCATTATGATCATGTGAGGGCATGAGACCAAACCGTGTGACTACCTGGATTTATCCATGACTGTTGAGTAACCCTTGTGCGCGTGGCAACACGCCTCCGAGCTACCCTTGTTCCCATCTAGCCGATCCGGAATTCGAACAGGCAAGACAAAATATTGCTGCATCCTTTTGAATTTAGGCCCAAGAGGCTCAATGAATTTTGATTTCACATGCCAAATTGTACCTATACCTACCCGAGGGCATTTCGAGCGAATAGCGAATCGAATCCCCGACCATAACCTGAACGGTTGAACCCCATTATAGATGCATTTGTTTAAAGTTTGTAGAGTGCCATGAGATGTAATTTGGTGGACTTAATAAAGAAATAGGTGCCTTAATATTATAATGAGTGTCGGTACTTTGGAGACAAATGAGTTTTCAGTCACTATGGGACTTCACCAAGGGTCAATCGTAAGCCCGTATCTTTTTACTCTCACCAAGGGAAATAGTAACAAGAAGGAACCTTTTTGCACAATGACGGTCATGAGAAACTATTGTGATTGCTTTCAATATCCTATGTCTATTATAGAGAAGAATGGAGAGATAGACATGGATATATCCACTAAAATAGGAGTTGTTGCGATGAAATGGAGACGAGCTTCAATATTCCTATTTGATCAACACATCTTTTTTGATTTAAGGCTAAATTTTGTTAGACAACAAGAAGGTCCACATTGTTATATGGTTATAAATTTTGAGCCATAAATAGTGTTTAAGCACAAAAAATAAACGTGGAAGATGATGAGTATCTAGAGTTGGATGTGTCGTAAAAATATGAGGAATGTGGCATGGGATGAGTATATGAGAGGAAGTGTGAGGTCTAAATGATGAAAACATATTACCTTCTTCTTTGAGCGTTGTAGAGATTATCCAAATCTGTTATGGAGGATTTCCAACTCCATAACAATAGCTTCTTGTAAGCAATCATCACAATTACGGACATCCCACCATAGATACCGAGTGCAAGGTTACTGAGGGAGCTCTTGCAGAAGATTTGATTCGGCTGAGAGCATATCCATTTATGTAGGGAATGGGTGGATCTTAGGGGTAGAGAGAAAACTGTCTCCATATAGCCACAAGACTTTCGGAGAAATGTTGGATTTGTGGAATGGATTGGCTAGGAGAAGTTTTGAAGAAATTCATAATTTGTTCATGAAAAAGTTGAATCAATTGATCATGAGAAAGTTGGCTCGGCCGCTCGGGGCATATGCACATTGAGGAAGTTGGTTTCCGTCTGTAACTACGATATGGTCATGTACAACCATGGACGGAGCCATGTTTTTTGTATTGTGTTTGTGTTGTGGGTGGGTGGGGGGTGCGGGAGGCGAAATCATCAAGCAATATTGAACTTTGAAATTCAAATGCATAAATTAGCATTATTGTAATTTTAAAGTTGCTTCATTATCATAAAAAAACTGTTACAATTGTCCTTGTCCTTGATGTTTTTTTTGGGAACTGTTGTATGATCACCTCATTGTGGGTTATAAGAGATTAAGTAATGCGTTTATGAATACATTTGATTTAATATTGAACCTTTGTTTTTAGAGATCTAATAGCCAGGTTCGTAAACTTGATTTAATATTGATCCTTTGTTTTTAGAGTTCTATTAGCCAGGAAGATTATAATATAACATATGTTTAACTGTATGAGGAACTTTCACAATGCCTATTTATTTTTAGAGACTTCACAATTCCTATTTATTTTCATATCCTTTCTTCATTTAATCTACAAACCATTGCTTGTTTAGGTTGATTTAGATGGTAAATAGGCAACTTCATTTTTATTTGAATGGCAACATAATATTTTTATAACCTCCCATTTGTCTAGGACCTAATTAAAATTAAAATGCACGATGAGTAGCTTGCTAGAGCCAACAATCTAATTCATTCAATTGTAAATTTAAATGTCGTTCCATTAGAAAAGAACAACCATACTAGGCGATACATTTCTTGATGTTTAGACATTCATGAGTTGCATATTAAGGTACAAGAAATCTAGTTTTATCTTTAAAGCATATATCAAGGCTCCATGCCTCAAATTGAAGGTGGATTAATATTAGTCATCCCACTATGGCAGGTACAATGTTGAAATATATCTGTAGATGGAATTGATAAAAAATGCTTCCTGCAAGTATGAGTTTGGAGAAATCATGTTGAAGATCATCATAAATCTTGAGAGCGCTATGCAGTCAAGGTCGGTAGTCGGCCCTAGTCGGCCAAGGGCCGACTAGGACTAGTCGGGACTAGTAAGGAGAGGAGTTACAAAAATGCAAATCTAAGAGACTACAATGCGATTGGGGGGAACAGAACCATAGAAATACAAATGGGCGATAAAATAGAAGGTGAGAACATATGAGAATAATGTATGATCACGATAAGAGAAGAAGAAAACCAATAGAAATACAGATCCCCCCCCCCCCCTCTTCCAACTTAAATAAATAAAAAACCAAACCCAATATTACATTTACCTAACCTCGGCAGTGGGAGACTCGAGGAGGTGGGCTAGAACGACGAGGGAGCACGTCGACAACAATCTGAGGTTAGAACATGTAAAACTATTCCCTGGAAGGGAGACGAATGTCATCGGACCTAGAAGGGGGGCAGAGGTCACTGTAGAGAACACATTCAGCCCGAAGGCATATCAAATGTTCGCGCTTTTTTTCTTCTTTTGGTCATGAACTAAATATCATTAATTGATGATTGTTATTTCAATTTTTTTTTAGTGCACTGCAGGCTCACATTGTGGATGATGGTGATTTAACGACGTAGGTGGAGGGTCCAAGGGGGGCAGCTCGAATGCTACGAGGTGAAGGTCACAAGGCCATCGGGTGGCCCAGGCTTGGGTATAGGCAAAAAATAAAATCCTGGGGTGGGGCAGTCCCCCCTTTCTCTCTCTTTTCCTAGGGATTATATGTAGGTCTACCCTTACAACAATGCGGCCGTTGCAAGGAGAGGGTCTTGATTATTGTGGAAGGTGTCAAGGAGGAAGACCTAAAATAACGTTGATGGATATTTTTGAAAAGATGTGAATTATTTTTTCTGACAACCGAGAGTCATTAAGAGAGAGAGAGAGAGAGAGAGAGAGAGAGAGAGAGAGAGAGAGAGAGAGAGAGAGAGAGTGCAATTGTTGTCTCTCTTAAGTTTTGTTCTCTTTGTGCTGGTTCATCTTTAGTTGCTAAAAGCGTTCGTACTACTAATTCTCTCGATATGTTTACTATTTAATAATATATTGAAACTCTGTATTATAAATATAAGACTGGATGTCATCTATCCTTCAATGAGGGGGAGGATAAACGACCCTACAATCCAGCATGTGTCATATGGATAAATTTGGGGAGCTGATAAAAGCTGAAAGAGCTGTAGCGAAAGCCTGATTTCATCTTATTTCATTTCTTTTAAAGTTGACGTCGTGCTGACCCTTTCTTGTTGAACAGCTATGAAGGTAAGATCATCGGTGAAGAAACTGTGTGAATTTTGTAGGACGGTTAAACGTCGTGGTAGGGTTTATGTGCTGTGCACTGCCAATCCCAAGCACAAGCAGCGACAAGGCATATCTACATTTGCTTACGAGGGACCGCTGCCTCCTGTGTATGTATTCAAGTTCAGATCTTTATTTAAATGTATTTTATATATGATTACAATTCTGCAGGTAAACATTACTTTTAGCTTGTTGGCATTTTGTCCTACTTTTGCCTGTAATTTGCTATGGTAGAGCTTGTTAATCAAATGACAAGAGATTTAAGACCAATGCAGGATATTACTTGCTTTATCCTTTATTTCCGAGAGTAGATTTCATGTGAATGGAATGGATTGATCTTGTTACCCAAATATTTAGCAAAAATGATCATTTTTATTTAACCGTGTCCTTGTGTGTATTTCGTAAGACCACATGGTACTAAAGCTTGACGTTTAGGTATATTACTTGTTAGTATTGCGAATTGCGATTCGGGACATGACCTACTGATTTAAACAACGGTTTCTCGAAAATGACCTAGAAAGAAAACTGAACTCGTGACTGAACCTTAAGTTTTCACATGTTACATATTTTGTTGGCTAGATGGAAGGCTTCAAAGCTGATCAGTGTGGTGCCTGTATATATTTCCATGCTTTTTCTTTGATCGAAACATGCGTTGCCGAAGATTGCGAATTGTTGACGCAATACAAAAAACTGAAACTGTTGTGAGGGCATTCTGCAGATTAACGTTGTACGGACCAACGATAAATAAACCTTGATCTTGACATTATGGGCGGCCTATGTGTTGGCAAAGCCAACTTACAACAACATCGTCCTCATGGTTTCATTCATGATCTGAAGGCGATCTTGAAAATGAGATCAAAGTATTCTTCTTTGTCCTTCTCTGATCAATCCTTTGTTGTTATTGTTGTACTTTGTCATATATCCTTTTATTTTTTGTTATATATTTTCTTATTTATTCAAATCTTGAATTTTGCGGTTCTTGGCCATTTTCTACTCTTTGCTGATGCTATTCTATTTCAACTGCAGGTCATCCGAGGCCGGTACTAAACAGGAACCGTCACCGAGCAATGGTTGGCCCGTAGGGCTGGCATCCCTTCTGAACAAGCTGGATAAATAGAGGAAAGACGCCCCGGATGAATTGATCAGGGTTCTTCTGATTCCCGGGAAACCTGTTCTGCTCTGATTTTCTCAGCTGTGTTATGCTGGCCTCTTGTTGTGTTTGAGTCCTGAACATGTCAACTCATGGGTAATAATAGACTGTATGCATGGAAACTAACATGTTACTTGGCCAGATGACTATTTCTGCTGTATTTGAGTTTTGAGAGTGCTATCACTGTGGGACCCATATATTTCTTGACTGCGATGTTGTTTTCGTCAAATATGTTGGGATTTTCTGAGGTCCGAAAGCTTTTGATTCATTTCGAACCTCATCGAACACAGTTCTGCAGTCTGGTTCAACAGACCCTACTGGTTCAAGGATGCAACTCAGAACATGCCTGCATCTAATAAGTGTATGCAGAGGGCGTAACAGTCGAACCTTCGTTCATTTTTCTTCCGGCTCGATGATCAGTCTCCTTCATTGCCTGTGGCTAATTTAGCCAGCCCACCCAATGTCGGTTCGACACATCAGCTACAAGTAAAGGGATGAATCTAGTGGCAGACGTTGGCAGCTCATCCTATTCATGGCTGAAACTGGAGGATAAACCACTATATACATAACCTCCAGGAATCGAGAGGATTCTTCTATGACATCTACTTCATCTTCTTCCTCAACTCCTGCAAAGGGTTTTCCTTTGAAGCACTGATGCAGAGAGAGAGAGAGAGAGAGAGAGAGAGAGAGAGAGAGAGAGAGAGAGAGAGAGAGAGAGAGAGAGAGAGAGAGAGAGAGAGAGCTTTGTTCTCATCGGTCAAATAGTGAGCTCGCGCACCCTGTGGGTTTTATTCACATCTGAAGAGCTTTTTTGTAAAATTCCAGGGGGCCTTAGTGATAGCTCCCTGACAAAGTAACTCATGCAAGTCCTGTATTGCACTAATTGCAAAAAAAAAAAAGTCCTGTATTGCAAAAGCACCCTTCCAAAATCCCGCCGAAATAGAAAAAGGACAATAATGCCCAACTAAAGTCCATTAAATGTATATTTTCTGGCATTAATTGAACGCGAACCATTTTTTGCATAAAAAACAGTTGAAATTGATTCCGATTGTCGATTTAAAACCACAAAATAATTTATTTTTTTTCTATATTTTTTCATACAAAAAAAAAAATCTACCAACAGACCAAATAGTTACTCTATTTTATCTAATTGTTACTCTTTATGTGTGAGATAGAATCAACTTGGTTTTGCATAGTTAAATGTATTTTTTGTCACAAAAAGAATAATATTGTGACCAAATGAGTAGAAAATACCACTACAATCAATTTATAATTAAGACATTTTACTATATCAAATTGTTACTCTTTGTTAACGGATTGTTACTCTTTGCTACAATTGTTACACTTTATATGTAGGGCTAAAATTGTCATTAATTTTTTTTTCATTATTACATGTGTCCGTAGAAGGAGCTCCCGTTAGCCAAAATTAACAGATTGTTACTCTATACCAATTATTACTCTTTTGCTACGATTGTTACACTTTATTAGAAGTAAGTGTGGGGGGGAAATTACGGCCGTCGTACAGTTTCCCTTAAACAGTCGATTGATGGTTGACTTCGAATGCGGTGCACTGTAGAGTGCTGAGCAGCCATCTGCTGAGCTATCATGCAGGCACTATTGAGGAGAGAGAGAAAGAGTTGACACAAGATGTGGTGATGAAGTTCGACCGAAGCCTACATCTCTGTGCGATAAGATACAACATTTGAATCCACTAACTCTGAAAAAAGTAATGCTACTCTTGACGGTCCGAGAAGTACTTATATAAGTAGACAGAGGATTAAGTGGACTTGACTAGAGTCTGATTACCAGAAGGTTCAGGGAGCTCTGAAAAACAGAAAGTAGAATTGATGTTGCACCCATAGTAAAATTATCTAGATGTTGCATCGTCGGGCGTTAGCTAAATGTTGCACCCACAGTAAAATTATCATTTAAAATTTTTTGTTATTATATGTGCGTGCAGAAGAAGCTCGTGTTAGCCAAAATCCAACCACAAGGGCTTAACATTAAGTTCAAACTTTACAAACCACATTAAACGAAAGAGAAATGCTATTCATACTGAAACTCTTACCAAATGACATGGCATCCATTCATAGCACCCCTTTTTGCCTGCCTCTTCAAGGAATTGCAATGGGGTAGGTTTGGGAATTGATTTTTATGAATTTTGAATAGCCCTGCCCCGAACCCGCCCCATTTACAAGAGGAATTTTAATCCCGACCCTGACCCTGACCTTGACCCATTGCCATCCCTGACCTCTTCGGGCCGACTGCAATAACTGGTATGGGCTGGATGAAACGAACGAATCTGATCACACCACGCCATTCGACATGACTTTTTCGGTAAGAGTTTGGGTATGAATAACATTTCTCTAAACAAAAACCTTTATAAGGAGCTAACGTTTTTTTTTTTTTCGGGATAATTGGTGATTAATCCCTGACAAAAGAAATTTTTAGCGTAAAGGATAATGAGACATTGTCTATTATGTTAGGTCATTGTCTATCACATATTGTTCACGTGATGTCCATATTTGTGGTCTCGATGTGGTCCCACGGGAGTATTTTCTGTTACCGCTCTACATGATTGTTTTTAAACCCCTTAAATACCTAAAATGCTTAGAATAGGGACAATGTAGTCTATCAGATACTATGCCACTATAACAAAATATAATGTGGGATCCCTATTTGTGGTCCCAATGTGGTCCCCCATGAAAATTAATCTGTTGAGTAATGTTATTTAACAAAACTCATCACCAAACTGATAGGTGACATCGCATTATTAGCGGAATTATGGACCATGGGATGAATCCTATGGGGATTCCACCACCATAGGTCATTGCCGCCCCACAAGCCACTTCTTACCGCAGACACCGGCCACCACCTTCGTCGCCCGTCGGTCGCCCATTGCCGCTTGCCTCCAGTGACTAACCGTGGTTCCATCAATCACTATCCACCGCCACCGGTGGCGGCCGACGGGGTCGAGGCGGAGGATCGGTGGTTGGCAGAGGTGGCGGTCGGTGGTGGTGGGTGGTGGCTATTGCCCCGCCGGCCACTACTCCTCGCAGTCAACCACCATCTCCGGAAAAGCTACAAGGGTCTGACATAATCAGCCAAATTTCGATGTCTTTTACTTTAAACGTTTATTCTATCAGCGATTAATAGCTAATCTGTATAATTCAGATGTAAAGAGCATTAATTGGTTTCTGGAGCTTGAATTATGGTTCTTAATTTTTAGCACCATGAATCAAGATTCAATAATTATATTTGATCAACATTCTATATTTTTATAAATATTATTATTTGTAAATTGGTTAAAAATAAAATGGCATCAATTGAGTTGCCAAGAGCAACAATTCATGAATTAGTGATCTTAGATCAAATTTTGATTGAATTTTAATTCATATATGTTTTAAAGGGCACATGATTTTGAATTCAATATAAAATGATATATTAGAGCAATGTTATATATTTTACAAAATATTAAATATCTTTAAGGTTTGTTAAAAACACAATAACAATAATTAATTTATAAAGATCAACAATTCAAAAGAACATATGTTCAAATACAGACATAAAGGGAATATGTTTATATTTTAAATAATATTAAATCTCTACAAAATTTGGTTAAAACATAAGAGCAATAATTGAACTATAAAGAGCATAAATTTAGAATTTAGTTATTTTAAATCAAATTAGATTTGATTATATTTTTTGAAAGGTAATAACTTTTTAATTAATACAGATCTAAAAGATACATTAGTGTAATATTATACATTTTAAATAATATTAAATGTTTATAAAATATGCTTAAAACATAAGAGCAATAATTGAATGATAAAGAGCAACAATTAAGAATTTGGATATTTTATATCAAATTTTGATTGAATTTAAATTTATATATGTTTCAAAGGACACACAATTTTTAATTAAGTTAAATCTCTACAAAATTAGTTTAAAATATAAGAGCAACAATTAATTATAAAGATCATAAATTCAAAATTTGGTTATTTTTAATCAAATTATATTAAAATTTAAATTTATATATGTTTCAAAGTACAATAGCATTACAATGCAGATCTAAATGATACATTAAAGTAATATTACACATTTTAAAAAATATTAAATATCTGTAAAATGTGTTTAAAATATAAGAACTGGAATCGAATGATAAAGAGCAACATTTTAAAATTTAGATATTTATATCAAATTTTATATAAGAGCACCATCGGAGAGCGCCGATATAGGAGGCGACCTCGAGGGTAGGGTTTGCAAATGCCCGGTGGGGCTCTAGCTATCGATAGGCCGTAAGGATAGAGACGATGGGTCGGGATGGCCACCCTGTACGATTGGAGAGCGACAATCAGAACTTTGGCAACCCGGGGGTTGCCCACTCATCTTGGCCACCAACCAGAGTGGTTGGTCAACCACTTTGCACCATCATAGAGTGGCGTCACAGGATACGACCCCGGGGTCGGGTTTGCACATGCCTTGCCGGTCATCGGTTGAGCTAGCAACACTGCACCACCGAAAAGTAAGGAGAGGGACGACGGGCCGGGCTGGCAACCTTGAACCACCAGAAAAGCAAAAATCAGAACCCTAGCAGACGAGGGGTGGTGCATTGACCTCAACCATCGACTGGAGTAGTCGGTCGGCTCCTTGCACAACCGGAGAGCGACGTCATAGGAGGCAGCCCCGAGGTGGGGTTTGCACACGCCCAACTGGCCATCGATTGGCCGCAAAGAGAGGGACGGCGGGTTGGGCTGGCAGCCCTGCACCATCGGCAAGCAACAATCAGAACTTTAGCGGCCGAGAGGGGGTTGGCCCACTGACCTCGGTCACAGACCGGAGTGGTCGGGCGGCCACCCTGATGGATCGTTGTCCCTTGATTGCCGGCAAGCTCCTTGCAGACTAATGCGAAAAAGAAAACGATGGCCGCATGAATTTTTTCTTCGTTGATTTTGAGCTTTTTGATAGTTTAATAGAAGTTTTCTAAGCGACAATTCATATAACATGATAATGGTATGATTGGTAAATTAGAAAAAAATTATAAAATTTATTGTCTTTTGGAGTCCGATAGGTAAGGAAGAAAGGATGCGGTATCTAGTCTTTACTGTTGGATTGTTACAGGGACTTTACATTAACATGTAGATCAGAACGTCCTTTTCATTAATGTAATCCACTGTCAGGGACTGCCCATTAATTTTTTTTTTTTTTGGAAAGGATAAGGAGCTAACGTTAATAACCCCAAAGTTGTATCTCCTTTTTTTTTCACATTTTATCTTCTGTTTTGTCTTATCGAGACAATCATTGATGGTTAGCTCCAGCGTGGCAATCTGAGTGGTGGCCCCAAGGCCACATCAGTTGATTAGGAGGGCGGTGAGTCAAGCCAAAGGCTCTTCTGATAAGGCCACATCAGTTTGTACGCTTGGAGATAAATGTCGGTCAGTGGGCCCACATGCATCACAACCACACGATGGCAGGGGACCCTAAAGTGAATCGTACTCCATCCAGCCGACTGCATGTGGTTGTGGGGCAGGCACGCCGGGCCCACCGACCGGGGCCTACCGACCAGAGGAGATGTGCATGAAGGCTATCCGTGGAGATCTTAAGAGCATCTCCAATCTCTCTAAAGGTTGGGAGCTCCCAATGTGGCCACATATGATGGGGTGGAGAAAATGGATGGTCTCCAATCCTCTCCAAACAAGGAGCTCCTACACAAGGATAAAATGGTCAAAAAATAAAAGTTGCATGCATCCACTAGGGGTTGATGTGTAACAAAATGAGGACAACAAGGTATAAAAACATATGGGGACCAATCATTAGGAGCTCCAAGCTCCATCCCGACTACCGCCAAGTCTTGGGAGCTCCCAGCACCACATTTGCTTTTGGGAGTGGGTTAGAGTGGCTAGAAGCTCCAAGCAAGTGGTCCTCATATGCTGGGAGCGACTTCAGATAGGGTTGGAGATGCTCTTATCCTTGCCCTTCTATCCACATCAAATAAAATATGGGTTTGTAGAGAGAGAGAGAGAGAGAGAGAGAGAGAGAGAGAGAGAGAGAGAGAGAGAGAGAGAGAAGGGTTGTGATGGAGGGAGCTCTGTCACATCATTCTTCCAGTAATGGAGTCCACAGCTCAAATGGTTATTTTTTGGTAAGCAGGGGGTAGTCATTACAGAATGACTTGGAGGTCGTCCCTAACTAGGAAAGAGAGAAGTATAGAAAAGTTAGAAGACCAGTACCCTTCAACTCCATTCAGGCATGCTTCCTTCGCAAGCCAATAAGCAGCGCCATTAGCATAACCGGGGACCCACTGAACTGATACTCCAGACAATCTCTGCCATAGATGTGTGCACTCCAGAATGAGCGAGCTTATCTCTACTGACACACCTTTGTGAAGAACCAGCTCATCCCTCGTCACCTTAGCATCAGTAAGGATCACAACATTACAATAGTGGCCTGCAACGAGCTCCTCAAACGCGACTCGAAGAGCCCAGAGTTCTGCCTGAATGGGGGATAGAAAATTTCAATCTATACTATATTCAGCAAAACAAACCATCAAAGATCAAGGAAGATATGCATTTATCTGTTTACTATTACATCTTGAAGTTTTTTTTTAACACCAAAAATGTGAAAAATAGCACATGCGCTACCAAATCACACTAATTGATGGATGTATTTGTGGAATGGAGGTCCCAACTGTGAGCCGGGCAAGCATGGGTTTTTATGCCTAAGATTCAGATTTAGCCAAAAGTTGGATTTCGGATTGCTTGGAGAAGCAAAAATCTATAGGTCAGCATAGTTTTTCTACATACTAACATTTTGAAGGAGTGCAGATCTTTTTTATTTATGGAGACAAATAATTCTTGATTATGTCCATGATCCTCATAGCAATCAGTTTCTATTGGTAAAAGTAAAAGATTGAGGTCCACTTCTGAAGTCTGACCACTACTTTTTTTTTATAGATTCAAGGGGGAGGTCTCAATCGGACCACTGGAAGACGTCATGTAACATCCACCCCCAAACATATAAGATATTGTTCGCTTTGTCCATACCCGCACAAGAACTTTCCAGGGAGGTCACCCATCCTAGTACTGCTCTCGCCCGAGCACGCTTAACTACGGAGTTCTTACGAAATCCGTAGCGGCGCACGGTTTTAAAACGCGTCTTTTATGTTTGGGAGGAAAAATTATATAAGTAGCTCAGGATCTCCTTCTCTCCATGCGATGTGGGGCAATTCGTGGCATTGTACACCTCACCTCACCTCATCCATCTTGGCATCCCAGCATCAGGAGTCTTGGCTCTTGGCTATTGGCCTATTGGATCTTGGTCGTCACACGTTACATGCCGGCTCAACAAGAAGACGCACATAGGCGGACCAAACCACACAAAGACGGATGAGCAGAACAGAAAGGGGAAAAAAAAACCAAACTAACCCCATCACGACCATCGACGCCATCACCGCACAGGGTAGAGGAGCCAAGCCTCTACGAGTTGCCGGAAAAATCCGACGAGGCCCGCTAGAAACTCCACATTTTGCCTAGCCAGAGCCGCCACCATCGTCGAGTCGGGGCCGCTGAAAACGAGCAGGGGCGAGGTCGATGACCTATTCGAGGCCACTGCAACGATCGATACGAGCCGCCGCACCACGCCGGAGATGGAGACCACCATCTCACCGTCGTCGGAGTCGGAGGGGACTCCCAAAATCCCAAAAATAGGAAAAAGAAAAGAGGGCCCGATGCCATCACTGGAGGAAATGACCGGCCAAAAAACATCCCTATCTACAGGGGAAAAGAGAGGGCAAAGCCCATATCTGAACCTCGGAGGATTTGCCGTCGAAGATCCCGGCCCCCCAACACCGCCAACGGCGATGTGGGCATCGAAATTAGCCCACGGGTCGAACCCGATTTGCACACGTAAAACGGGCTCGCACTCAACGGCCTTTGGGTCGAACCCGACTCCCGCATGCAACTCGGCCCGCACACAACGGCCCACATGCGAAAATCAGGCCCATACACAACGGCCCACATGCAAAATTGGGCCCGCACACAAACGGCCCGCATGCACACTCGGCCCGCGTGCAAGCTCGATCCGCGCACCATGGCCCAATTCGAAGCAAACGGGTCCCACCGGACCCGTGACTCGAACACAAAGAGAGGGGCCCACCGGCCCCCTTCTAGAAAACCGTGCCCCCCTCCTCATGGAGAGGTGGGGCCGGCCCTAAAAGAAAAAGAAAAGAAAAAGAAAAGAAAAAGAAAAGAAAAGAAAAAGAAAAGAAAGGAAAAAGAAATCAAAACCGCCTCGATGCGGGGGGAGGTGGCGTGGACGTCTACGTAGCCGTAGATCCGCGACGATCCCTCGATCCAACGGACAAGATGACGTTGTGTCGCCATCCGATCCAAAAGTGCAACAAGAATAACAACTCAATCTTTAAAAGATCGAGTCACATCTAGCCCGTAACCACCCCAACTAAAAGGGAGGGGATCGAGTTTGTTTCCCCGAATCAAGGAACAATATCTTGATGGTTATGGGGGGAGATATTGGATGAAACAAAAAGATTTCAGCAATATCTCCCCCAACCACCCACCTTTGCCTATAAATAGAGGGGGTGGGGGAAGGCACAAAGGGTCCGAAAAGCTGAAGACGAAAGAACGCTACGAAGAAGCTCCAACGCTTGAAGACCGAAGGCTTCACGAGGCACGGCAAGCATATCCTACGGGAGTCCTTGGCCCTTCAAGTCCTCATCAACGTGAAGACCTTGCACTCGGAGATCAAAGCTTCGACTCCTCGCACGAAGAAGAAAGCGTGGAGAAGAAGACCCGGAGCCGTCATCACCCGATTGCTCCAACGATCTTCATCAGCTCCGAAGACGCCATAAGCAAAGGCCGGAGAAAAAGATCGAAGCCGACAACACCCGTCGTCTTCAATCAAGGCATCGACTCCTCGCACGAAGAAGAAAGCCGGGAGAAGAAGGCCTGAAGCCGGTGCTACCCCTGCCGCCTTCGTCAACCAAAAGCCGACGCTACAACCGTCGTGCTAAAGCCGGTGCCACACCCGCCGTCTTCATCAACAAAAGCCGACGCTACAACCATCGCACGAAGATCGGTGCTACACCCGCCGTCTTCATCAACGAAAGTCGACGCTACAACCGTCGCACGAGCATCGGTGCTACCCCCACCGAAAAGCCAAAACCAACGCCACAACCGTCGAGGAAGCCGGAAGAATAAAGAAGCCTTGAAGAAGTAACGCCAGTCGTTCGAGAAGAAGATCGAGTCGAAGCTAAAGTCAAAGCCGACGCAAGAAGCCAAAGCAAACGCACCGGTAAAGCCCGCGCTAAAGCAACGCACGTGCCAAAGCCAAGCAACTACGACGGTCACGAGCAAAGCACCGCACGTTCTAGCCGATACGACATGAAGTCCGGAAGAACTAAAGCATCGCAAGTCTCTACCCGCCTACGTTCAAGCGCAAGCGCCAAAGCAAAGCAAACGCCAGAGCCACGCCAAAGCTACGCAAAAGCCGAAAGCTAAAGCCAAAGCCAAAGCCAAAGCTGACGCCAAAAACACGATCGACGCTGTGAACCGACGATTAAGGACGCCGAGGTCTAGCAAGGATCGAGGAAGACACGAAGACCGAGGAACGAAGCCCAAAGCCTCCCTAGCCGAGAAAGCGCGAAGCACGGACGGGACAAAATCAACGGTGTAAACTCCTTAGCCTCTCAAGAAACCCTCATCCTGTAAAGACCCCTGTCCTGGGCAACCCTTTCAGAGCTCTCGCACGAATATTACGTGGAGACGCGGATCAAAGGGACCCTCCAGAGGATCTCTCCCACAATCTCCTGATCAAAGAAAATTTGTAATCTCGTGTGATCCGCAATAAAGACGACCCGAATCTTTTTCTGCGCTCACAGATTTCTGGCACGCCCGGTGGGACATCCTCTCCTTTCATCCGAACGTTTGAAAGAGTTGCTTCAAGTTCGCCATGGCCGGAACGAACGACGATACGTTTGCTCCAACAAGCCTCTTACCTATCGCCGAGTCTCCACTACTCCGACGCGGCGATCCAGAAAACCCGGTGGATGACGTTCCCCCGGTAGTACGCGTCTACACTCGGCGTATTCAAACTCTTGCGGACTTCTTCACGCCAGAAACTGCTGCCGAAGATGCCCGCCAAGGCGCTAATGAGGCCTTGGTGCATGAAGAAACGAGCCTCAATCCTGGAACATCTGTCCAGAAATTTGGGGAGGACCAGCCCCAACCCCGAGCCCGTTCGGGTTCTCCAGCGGACTTTGCACCTCCTTTGCCGGGGGCAAACATTCGTCATCAAGCAGAAGCAAGTCAGCGTAACTACGTCTCCGACGACGATGGCGAGGGTGCGGGCATGCAACATCGAGACGTCCTGCGACATCATCCTCCGTCTGCTCTCCAGCTCCAAGTCATGCAAATGGGTGAACACATGGCTCAGCTCACCCAACTAATGGAAGAGAAAGATCGTCACATCAACACCTTGCTTCAAAGGCTGAGTGCCAGGGATGTCGCAACATTCGGTCAACCTCCTGCTTCTCCAGTAGCTGCTCCAGCCCCGTCTCCAACTTCTTCTCCTGCAGAAGTTGGCCCGGCAACACTAGCAACTACTCCTGCACTTTCCTCGGCTCCCGTGCCGGTCTCGGTAGCCACGCAACCTTCAGTGGCAGCAACGATGAATGCCCAGCAAATACAAGCACTAGTGGCTGACATGATGCGTTTCCACGGTGGCAGCCTACCTCCGATTACGGCGGCATATTCAAAGCCTTACACCATAAGGATCCAACAGCTGCGCTTCCCTACCGGGTTCCAGCCACCAAAATTCCAGCACTTCGACGGAAAGGGCAATCCAAGGCAACACATTGCTCACTTCATCGAAACTTGCAACAACGCCGGCACATACGGCGACGAGATGGTGAAGCAGTTCGTTCGCACCCTCAAAGGTAATGCTTTTGACTGGTATGTTGATCTTCCTCCAGGATCCATTGACAGCTGGGATCAAATGGAGAGGGAGTTCCTCAACCGCTTCTACAGCACTCGGCGCATCGTCAGCATGACCGAGCTTACAGCCACTAAGCAAAGGAAGGATGAGCCGGTGATCGACTACATCGATCGCTGGAGAAACCTTGCGCTAAACTCGCGAGATCGCTTGTCTGAAGACTCGGCTATCGAGTTGTGCACCCAAGGCATGCACTGGGGCTTGCTCTACATCCTCAAAGGGATCAAGCCTCGGTCCTTCGAAGAACTGGCGACTCGGGCTCACGACATGGAGCTCAGCTTAGCAAATCGCGGGGACTCAAAGGCCATAGCCTTCCAGAAGGTGGAAGAGGAGGACGAACCGGCGGCATCAAAGCAAGTCAATGTTACCGACCTCGCTTCGACTTTCGAACCACTCAAGATCGGTGGCAAGCTGGACAAAGGCAAAGGAGCCGCCATACCACCTCCTCAGCCTCAACGGCCACCAAGGATGACTCTCGAGGAGCTTGAAGCTAAGGAGTATCCCTTCCCAGACTCAGAAGTTTCCTCCATGTTCGATCAGTTGATGCAAGAAAATACGATCAAACTTCCACCACCAAAAAGGCCGGAACAAGCACATCGAGTCAACGATCCACTCTTCTGCAAGTACCACCGGACGGTCGGCCATCCCATCGAGAAGTGCTTTGTCTTCAAAGATAAGATCATGGCACTCGCCAAGCAAGGGATGATCGAGATTGACTCTGGTGATATCGTCGAGTCAAATATGACGTCAATCACTTTCGATTCCTTCCCGCCAGCACTGACTGCTCCACAACGCACTTCAGCAAGGCTGCGCATCGTCTGTCAAAGATCGATGGCGAAACCAGCTCTAAGAAAACGACGACGGTATGCTCCTGTAGTGCCCAGGGCCAAATCCTCACTGCCTTGGGGGCAACCGCCTCTCGCGCAAACACTCCCTTTTCCAAACAAAGCTACATCCCAGCATGTGCTCAAAGCAAGAAACGAGCAAAAAGACTCTGAAGTCAGCCTGCTAGGCCAGCCATCAGGTAAGTTCGACTTCTACGTCTTCTACTCCAAACCTCCTTCGATCCCAATGAAAGAAATCAAGCCAACCGGCTGGGGATCAGAAGATGAGTTGGTAGAGCCTCCAGAAGAGCAAGTCCTTCAGATCAAAGAAGAGCCTTTGATTACAGCACCAATTCTTCACCCTGGCGAGGAAGATCTTCTTGATAAAAACGCATGGGCTATGACGCCTCGAAGGAGAAGGCCACGACGATCAAACTACCAAATAGCATGTCTGGCCAACCACGAGCAAGATCGGGTGACAAGAAAACTCCCCAGAAGAAAGACCTTCAAGGAAAAGAATGAAGCTCCAGAAAGAAAGACGTCCAAAGTACCTCCAGCAAGTCCGGAAAATTTTTTCCAGCAAACATACCCAGAGCTGGTGACACTCCAGGAGTTCTTTCCTAATCGCTTCCTCGAAGCTGATCAAAACTTCAAGGTTTCCTGCTGCATGATGG
Organism: Chamaelirium japonicum; assembly: GCA_947650365.1. NCBI lineage: Eukaryota > Viridiplantae > Streptophyta > Magnoliopsida > Liliales > Melanthiaceae > Chamaelirium > Chamaelirium japonicum. The sequence goes on from OX393550.1 coordinate 43,468,696, forward strand.
AAGTTCATCAAGTGCTCCAGGAAGACAATAAAGAAGGCGGCTCCAATATCGAAAGTATGGAGAGAAGCATCGCCGCTAACGGTAAGCCGTGCAACAAGGCCAAAGCATACCTTACTGACGTCAAGTTCCACCAGGTCAAAGACCCCATTGCAGAAGTTCCTCCAGCAAAAGCTCTACGAGCTCGGAAAGTCAAAGCAGCTGTGAGGGACAAAACTTCTCCACTTGCAAAACCAGTGATATCCTCCGGCCAGACGGTGCACAAAGACAAAGAAGCACCAGCATTAAGACGAAAAATCCACATCAACTCCAAATCAAGCTCAACGCCACACGTTCCGTTGCCAGCTCAAGCTGCGACAGTCCTGTCGCTCGCACCTCAATGGCTTCGCAAGTCAGGACGATCACCTTCCACTCCGGCAAAAGAACCAGCGTCACCATTTTCCGAGGCCAACTCCATTACTTTACAAGAGATGACACTACCGTTACATGGTCTGTTGCACGCCTCAAGCTCAACCCAGTCTTCTGAGTACACCAGCTCAACTCGCAATCAAGACAGAAAACACTCGGGGGCAAAACTCCACCGAGTTGATGTTCAAATCCAGCCGCAACAAAGAAAGCACGGTGCATATGGGTTCACTACCCTCAGCTGCAATACCACATCACCTGACAAAGACTCAAGCACGCCTCCGCAAAATTGGCGAACAAATTCTTCCAAATCGCCGAGGCATCGGATCCAGTCAAACTCCAGCAATCATCAAAACTCCAGTCAAGAGGATCTTCACTTCTAACTACATTGAAGCGAAGAATGCGGATGACAACTGTGAACCAGCGGCGACTCTGCCTACCAGAGGCAAGTCCCTCAAAAGGTACTTTGCCTAGCGCAAGGTTACCCCCCTTGCCCCAAAAAAAAAAAAAAAAAAAAAAAAAAAAGAATAAAGGAACTACGTGTGACTTGATCCCTCTCAGTAGGGTACGTAGGCACCCTGTAAAGGTTCAGTCCAAACAAAAAAAAAGTAAACCATCATTCCAGAAAAATAAACCCAGATAGACGCAAGTCCAACTCCGTGGGATGAGAAGCCGTCAGCCTCTGTCAAACCACCAGCCAGCGCTGCCACAGCTCATCTCTCGAGGCACCCACGCGGTGCAACTCCGAAAAGCGAGAAACCAGCAGCTCTCAGCGATTCGTAAGCTCATCTCGCTGCTTTGCAAGCTCCGTTGCAAAAGTCTTCTCGGTTGCTCGAGCTTCCTCGAAACGGGACTCCAGCTTCTGAAGCAACGCATGAGTAGCAAGTCAAAGTCCTAGAGGTGTCGAAGCGGCCCGCCTCCCGCAGCCTACACACGCTGCAACTCCAGGGGTAGAGAAACCGTCAGCTTCCGACGCGTCGCCAGCTCTGCACGCTGCTTCGCAAGGTTCGCTCCGGAAGCCTTCTCGATCGCTCTACCAGCTCAACACATCGCCAGCCTTGCACGCTGCTTTCCACGCTGCTTTGCAAGAAGGGATTCCAGCTTCTGAAGCAACGCGCAAGTAATCTCCACCTTCTTCTGCACCCGAACCAAGTCTGCAGTAGCAACGTGAGAAGCCCCTCAAGTCGACGTTTCTCTTCCTCAACCTTTGCCAATGCCAAGGAAGCGTCCTCCTCTAGTGAAGCCCGTTGCAAGCAATGAGCCTAGCTATCCGCCAAAAGGGTGCACATATGCTCCTCAAACAAGGAGCCATCCACCAGGAAACCCACCAGCTACTCAAAGCGTCAAGACCCTCCTACTCGAAGGGTGCGAGCGTCGCCTGGATAAACTTCTGGCACAACTCTCCAAAAGAAGCTTAGAAGAAAGGCTCTGCGATCTATACTTTCGCTGGCAAGCCTCTAAGTGCTGAGACAAAGCGCGATCCTGTCCTGAAGACCCAAGCACGGGAACCGCCTCCTGAACCGTCTCCGTGACGGCTGTCAAAGATGCCACAGGAACTGACCAAGAAGCTGCGGCCAAAATATCCGTTGGAACTGACTCCTGAATGATAACTCCGGACTCGGTAGAACGATCTGCCGTGAAAATCCCTCATCGTTGAAAATGAGCTCGTCCAACTTCGACACACGCTTCCTGCTTCGAAGTACGGCGATAGAAGACTCGCGCAAAAAGGGAACGAAGATGCATACTCCCATGGGAGACCGCATCGACGATCCATTCAGAAGTCAGAAAGCTCTCGTAACAGCGGCAGAAGACTTGCGCAAAAGGGAAATGAAGATGCGTACTCCCGTAGGAGACCGCATCGACGATCCCATCGACTTTCGGAAAGCACTCGAAGGGATAAGTCCTACAAGGAGACGAAAAGTGCAAGTTAAATCAAGATGTGAGGTCAATTCCAGAAGAAAAGGGCAGTGCAAGTCCAGAAGTCTTTTTTTTTTAAAAAAAAAAAAAAAAAAAAAACCCCGGAGCTAAAGCTGCAGCCCCAAAGGGGACCATAGCCCCATGAAAAACCCAAGACCGGAGAGGGGTCAACAGCCCTTTCCTTCCTTCAAAATCCAAGAAACCAAAGGGCCACAGCCTCTTAATGCCAAAAACAAAATTATAGAGGGGGCCGTAGCAAAAATAGCCACAGCCCTCTTCTCTCCGAAAACCCACAGCCCCCAAACGGGGTTGTGGTCTCCAACTCCTGTGCCTCCAGCCGGAGCCCTCACCCGCAGTCGTCGCGTGCTTAAGCTGCTCCCACGCCGACTACTCGCAGCTCCGCTCGACCTGCGCACTGCCACCGCCGCTGTTATCGACACTACAGCCGCACTTCACCCCGTTGTGCCACCTGCGCACCGCCGCCGGCCTCCATGCCTAATCTCGCACCCGGCTGGACCCAACGACACCGGCCGCGCCTTGTTGGAGCCATTAGCGCCGCCGCCACCTGTCAAGCATCGCCGGAGCCATCAGCGCCACAGCCACTTGCCGTGCCTCCCCGGAGTCGTCCGCAGCCACTTGCCGTGCCTCCCCAGAGTCGTCCGCACCCCCGGCCGACCCCGTCTCCAGCCCGCGCGCCGGCCGCACACCGCAGCCCCCGGCCGCGCCCCGTCTCCGGCTCGCGCACCGGCCGCACCCCGCAGCCCCCGGCCGAGCCCGCCTCCGCACCTCGCAGCCGGCCCGCGCACCACACCCCGAGCCAAGGACTGCATCCTTCGCGACCTCCACGAAGCCAAAAAGACCGTTGGAGCAGTCACGTGGTCAAGATCGGCAAGCAAAAGACGACCAAGACAGGCTGCTCCTTGTCAATGCTAGTAGATTGCCTTCCTCCGCGTCGAACTCCAGAACGTCCATCTCGATGTCCTCCGAGCCGGCGTCACCACCAGAAAAAGTTCTCTCCATAGTCCAAAGGAACATCCAGCTCACCTCGATCAGCCTGCTCGTGTGCAACCTTGCCAATCGCTATGCTCACGCAGTAGAGCTCAACGATCCCACCGGCCTTCGGAAAGCACTCGAAGGGACGAATCCTGCAAGGAGGCAAAAAGTGCAAATCAAATCAAGATGCACAGTCAATTCCAGAAGAAAAGACAGATCAAGTCCAAAAAAAAAAAAAGGGAGCCTCGGCTAAAAAGCCGCAAGTCCCGAATGCCAGAAACAAGGTGAGCCTCGGCTAAAAAGCCGCAGGTCCCGAATGCCAGAAACAAGGGGAGCCTCGGCTAAAAAGCCGCAGGTCCCGAATGCCAGAATGAAGAAAAAAGGGGGTGCCCCGGCTAAAAGGCTGCAGGCCCCGTACGCAAAAATAAAGAAACAGGAGGGGGGCCACGGCAAAAAGGCCGCAACCCCCCCTCTCTCTCTCCTGTTAAAACCCGCGGGGGGGCTGTGGGCCTCGGTCAACCCGGCCACCGGCACCCTGCCGCGCCCGCACCAACCCGGCCACTAGCACCCTGCCGCACCCACGCCGCGCCGCGCTGGCCACCAGCGCGCACGCCACCGCCGCTGCCGCTGCTGCGCCGGCCCCCGCGCGCGCCACCGCCGCTGCCGTTGCCGCTGCTGAGCTGGCGCGTGCGCCCCGCTGCCGCTGTCGCTGCTGCGCCGGCTCCCACGTGCCACCGCCGCTGCCGCTGCTGCGCCGGCCCCCGCGCGAGCAACCGCGCCACCGCCGCTGCCGCCGCCGCTGCTGCGTCGGCCCCCGCGCGCCACCTCCGTACCGCTGGCCCCCGCGCCGCCGCTTGAGCCCCGCCTGCCATGCACGCCGACCACCACCATGCTGCTGCTGCTGTCTCGCGCAAACCAGAGACGAAAAAAAAAAGAGAGAGAAGAAGCAGAGACCGAAACCAGAGAAAAAAAAAACCGTTAACCCCCTATATGTAGGCGTAATTGGTTATTGGGATAGAGACGGGGTAAACTTCCTATCCCATAATCTAGGGGTCAATATCCGAAGTGCATCCCGATCCGATGCAACCACCGTTTCATAGCAAAAAAAAAAAAAAAAAAAAAAATAAAAGAAAAAGAAAAGAAAAAGAAAAGAAGGAAGAAGAAAAGAAGGAGTAGGAAGAAGAAGGAATGAACCTACGGCATCTTCAACCACTCTGCCTCCTCCGCTCGATGCGTCATCCGCTTCGTCATCACCATCGGCCGCGACAATCGGCTTCCACCATTACGCTCCAACACCAAAGAAGGGCAACAACCCTCCGCCAAGGCGCATCGCGGCCGTCCTCGCACTCCCGTCACCTTGCCACCCTGGGACTCTGCGCAGCGGCCGCCGCCAACGTTCGCGCTATCCTTGAAGCAAAAGAAGTCCACGACAACAAGGAAGATGAACAAAACCTAGAAGAGGTCTTCGTCTCCAAGCAGCGAAAGCCCTTCGTCTCCTGCATTAGCAAAACGATGGGGGAAACGAAAGGGCGGGGGTCCTCATAAAGGAAACAACCCTCCGCCAAGGTGCACCGTGGTCGTCATCGCGCTCCCGTCGCCTTGCTGGCCTGGGACTCCGCGCAGCGGCTGCTGTCAATATTCGCGCCATCCTCGAAGCAAAGGAGGTCCGCGACAACAAGGAAGATGAACAAAACCCTAGAAGATCTCTTCAATGACTCCAAGCAGCCAAAGCCTTTCGTCTCCCGCGCTAGCAAAACGATGGGGGAAACGAAATGGCAGGGGTTCTTGTAAAGACCCAAATTCCGAGAAAAAAACGTAAGTCAAGTCCAAGCGCTTCGCGTTTCCCGCAGGCGCACTCGAACTTGAGGGGGCATTTGTGGTCATCGAAATTAGCCCACGGGTCGAACCCGATTTGCACACGTAAAACGGGCTCGCACTCAACGGCCTTCGGGTCGAACCCGACTCCCGCATGCAACTCGGCCCGCACACAACGGCCCACATGCGAAAATCAGGCCCATACACAACGGCCCACATGCAACTTGGGCCCGCACACAACGGCCCACATGCAAAATTGGGCCCGCACACAAACGGCCCGCATGCACACTCGGCCCGCGTGCAAGCTCGATCCGCGCACCATGGCCCAATTCGAAGCAAACGGGTCCCACCGGACCCGTGACTCGAACACAAAGAGAGGGGCCCACCGGCCCCCCTTCTAGAAAACCGTGCCCCCCTCCTCATGGAGAGGTGGGGCCGGCCCTAAAAGAAAAAGAAAAAGAAAAAGAAAAGAAAAAGAAAAGAAAAAGAAAAGAAAAGAAAAAGAAAAGAAAGGAAAAAGAAATCAAAACCGCCTCGATGCGGGGGGAGGTGGCGTGGACGTCTACGTAGCCGTAGATCCGCGACGATCCCTCGATCCAACGGACAAGATGACGTTGTGTCGCCATCCGATCCAAAAGTGCAACAAGAATAACAACTCAATCTTTAAAAGATCGAGTCACATCTAGCCCGTAACCACCCCAACTAAAAGGGAGGGGATCGAGTTTGTTTCCCCGAATCAAGGAACAATATCTTGATGGTTATGGGGGGAGATATTGGATGAAACAAAAAGATTTCAGCAATATCTCCCCCAACCACCCACCTTTGCCTATAAATAGAGGGGCTGGGGGAAGGCACAAAGGGTCCGAAAAGCTGAAGACGAAAGAGCGCTACGAAGAAGCTCCAACGCTTGAAGACCGAAGGCTTCACGAGGCACGGCAAGCATATCCTACGGGAGTCCTTGGCCCTTCAAGTCCTCATCAACGTGAAGACCTTGCACTCGGAGATCAAAGCTTCGACTCCTCGCACGAAGAAGAAAGCGTGGAGAAGAAGACCCGGAGCCGTCATCACCCGATTGCTCCAACAATCTTCATCAGCTCCGAAGACGCCATAAGCAAAGGCCGGAGAAGAAGATCGAAGCCGACAACACCCGTTGTCTTCAATCAAGGCATCGACTCCTCGCACGAAGAAGAAAGCCGGGAGAAGAAGGCCTGAAGCCGGTGCTACCCCTGCCGCCTTCGTCAACCAAAAGCCGACGCTACAACCGTCGTGCTAAAGCCGGTGCCACACCCGCCGTCTTCATCAACAAAAGCCGACGCTACAACCATCGCACGAAGATCGGTGCTACACCCGCCGTCTTCATCAACGAAAATCGACGCTACAACCGTCGCACGAGCATCGGTGCTACCCCCGCCGAAAAGCCAAAACCAACGCCACAACCATCGAGGAAGCCGGAAGAATAAAGAAGCCTTGAAGAAGTAACGCCAGTCGTTCGAGAAGAAGATCGAGTCGAAGCTAAAGTCAAAGCCGACGCAAGAAGCCAAAGCAAACGCACCGGTAAAGCCCGCGCTAAAGCAACGCACGTGCCAAAGCCAAGCAACTACGACGGTCACGAGCAAAGCACCGCACGTTCTAGCCGATACGACGCGAAGTCCGGAAGAACTAAAGCATCGCAAGTCTCTACCCGCCTACGTTCAAGCGCAAGCGCCAAAGCAAAGCAAACGCCAGAGCCACGCCAAAGCTACGCAAAAGCCGAAAGCTAAAACCAAAGCTGACGCCAAAAACACGATCGACGCCGTGAACCGACGATTAAGGACGCCGAGGTCTAGCAAGGATCGAGGAAGACACGAAGACCGAGGAACGAAGCCCAAAGCCTCCCTAGTCGAGAAAGCGTGAAGCACGGACGGGACAAAATCAACGGCGTAAACTCCTTAGCCTCTCAAGAAACCCTCATCCCGTAAAGACCCCTGTCCTGGGCAACCCCTTCAGAGCTCTCGCACGAATATCACGTGGAGACGCGGATCAAAGGGACCCTCCAGAGGATCTCTCCCACAATCTCCTGATCAAAGAAAATTTGTTATCTCGTGTGATCCGCAATAAAGACGACCCGAATCTTTTTCTGCGCTCACAGATTTCTGGCACGCCCGGTGGGACATCCTCTCCTTTCATCCGAACATTTGAAAGAGTTGCTTCAAGTTCGCCATGGCCGGAACGAACGACGATACGTTTGCTCCAACAAGCCTCTTACCTATCGCCGAGTCTCCACTACTCCGACGCGGCGATCCAGAAAACCCGGTGGATGACGTTCCCCCGGTAGTACGCGTCTACACTCGGCGTATTCAAACTCTTGCGGACTTCTTCACGCCAGAAACTGCTGCCGAAGATGCCCGCCAAGGTGCTAATGAGGCCTTGGTGCATGAAGAAACGAGCCTCAATCCTGGAACATCTGTCCAGAAATTTGGGGAGGACCAGCCCCAACCCCGAGCCCGTTCGGGTTCTCCAGCGGACTTTGCACCTCCTTTGCCGGGGGCAAACATCCGTCATCAAGCAGAAGCAAGTCAGCGTAACTACATCTCCGACGACGATGGCGAGGGTGCGGGCATGCAACATCGAGACGTCCTGCGACATCATCCTCCGTCTGCTCTCCAGCTCCAAGTCATGCAAATGGGTGAACACATGGCTCAGCTCACCCAACTAATGGAAGAGAAAGATCGTCACATCAACACCTTGCTTCAAAGGCTGAGTGCCAGGGATGTCGCAACATTCGGTCAACCTCCTACTTCTCCAGTAGCTGCTCCAGCCCCGTCTCCAACTCCTGCTCCTGCAGAAGTTGGCCCGGCAACACTAGCAACTACTCCTGCACTTTCCTCGGCTCCCGTGCCGGTCTCGGTGGCCACGCAACCTTCAGTGGCAGCAACGATGAATGCCCAGCAAATACAAGCACTAGTGGCTGACATGATGCGTTCCCACGGCGGCAGCCTACCTCCGATTACGGCGGCATATTCAAAGCCTTACACCATAAGGATCCAACAGCTGCGCTTCCCTACCGGGTTCCAGCCACCAAAATTCCAGCACTTCGACGGAAAGGGCAATCCAAGGCAACACATTGCTCACTTCATCGAAACTTGCAACAACGCCGGCACATACGGCGACGAGATGGTGAAGCAGTTCGTTCGCACCCTCAAAGGTAATGCTTTTGACTGGTATGTTGATCTTCCTCCAGGATCCATTGACAGCTGGGATCAAATGGAGAGGGAGTTCCTCAACCGCTTCTACAGCACTCGGCGCATCGTCAGCATGACCGAGCTTACAGCCACTAAGCAAAGGAAGGATGAGCCGGTGATCGACTACATCGATCGCTAGAGAAACCTTGCGCTAAACTCGCGAGATCGCTTGTCTGAAGACTCGGCTATCGAGTTGTGCACCCAAGGCATGCACTGGGGCTTGCTCTACATCCTCAAAGGGATCAAGCCTCGGTCCTTCGAAGAACTGGCGACTCGGGCTCACGACATGGAGCTCAGCTTAGCAAATCGTGGGGACTCAAAGGCCATAGCCTTCCAGAAGGTGGAAGAGGAGGACAAACCGGCGGCATCAAAGCAAGTCAATGTTACCGACCTCGCTTCGACTTCCGAACCACTCAAGATCGGTGGCAAGCTGGACAAAGGCAAAGGAGCCGCCATACCACCTCCTCAGCCTCAACGGCCACCAAGGATGACTCTCGAGGAGCTTGAAGCTAAGGAGTATCCCTTCCCAGACTCAGAAGTTTCCTCCATGTTCGATCAGTTGATGCAAGAAAATACGATCAAACTTCCGCCACCAAAAAGGCCGGAACAAGCACATCGAGTCAACGATCCGCTCTTCTGCAAGTACCACCGGACGGTCGGCCATCCCATCGAGAAGTGCTTTGTCTTCAAAGATAAGATCATGGCACTCGCCAAGCAAGGGATGATCGAGATCGACTCTGGTGATATCGTCGAGTCAAATATGACGTCAATCACTTTCGATTCCTTCCCGCCAGCACTGACTGCTCCACAACGCACTTCAGCAAGGCTGCGCATCGTCTGTCAAAGATCGATGGCGAAACCAGCTCTAAGAAAACGACGACGGTATGCTCCTGCAGTGCCCAGGGCCAAATCCTCACTGCCTTGGGGGCAACCGCCTCTCGCGCAAACACTCCCTTTTCCAAACAAAGCTACATCCCAGCATGTGCTCAAAGCAAGAAACGAGCAAAAAGACCCTGAAGTCAGCCTGCTAGGCCAGCCATCAGGTAAGTTCGACTTCTATGTCTTCTACTCCAAACCTCCTTCGATCCCAATGAAAGAAATCAAGCCAACCGGCTGGGGATCAGAAGATGAGTTGGTAGAGCCTCCAGAAGAGCAAGTCCTTCAGATCAAAGAAGAGCCTTTGATTACAGCACCAATTCTTCACCCTGGCGAGGAAGATCTTCTTGATAAAAATGCATGGGCTATGACGCCTCGAAGGAGAAGGCCACGTTGATCAAACTACCAAATAGCATGTCTGGCCAACCACGAGCAAGATCGGGTGACAAGAAAACTCCCCAGAAGAAAGACCTTCAAGGAAAAGAATGAAGCTCCAGAAAGAAAGACGTCCAAAGTACCTCCAGCAAGTCCGGAAAATTTTCTCCAGCAAACATACCCAGAGCTGGTGACACTCCAGGAGTTCTTTCCTAATCGCTTCCTCGAAGCTGATCAAAACTTCAAGGTTTCCTGCTGCATGATGGAAGTTCATCAAGTGCTCCAGGAAGACGATAAAGAAGGCGGCTCCAATATCGAAAGTATGGAGAGAAGCATCGCCGCTAACGGTAAGCCGTGCAACAAGGCCAAAGCATACCTTACTGACGTCAAGTTCCACCAGGTCAAAGACCCCATTGCAGAAGTTCCTCCAGCAAAAGCTCTACGAGCCCGGAAAGTCAAAGCAGCTGTGAGGGACAAAACTTCTCCACTTGCAAAACCAGTGATATCCTCCGGCCAGACGGTGCACAAAGACAAAGAAGCACCAGCATTAAGACGAAAAATCCACATCAACTCCAAATCAAGCTCAACGCCATATGTTCCGTTGCCAGCTCAAGCTGCGACAGTCCTGTCGCTCGCACCTCAATGGCTTCGCAAGTCAGGACGATCACCTTCCACTCCGGCAAAAGAACCAGCGTCACCATTTTCCGAGGCCAACTCCATTACTTTACAAGAGATGACACTACCGTTACATGGTCTGTTGCACGCCTCAAGCTCAACCCAGTCTTCTGAGTACACCAGCTCCGAGCAACTCGCAATCAAGACAGAAAACACTCGGGGGCAAAACTCCACCGAGTTGATGTTCAAATCCAGCCGCAACAAAGAGAGCACGGTGCATATGGGTTCACTACCCTCAGCTGCAATACCACATCACCTGACAAAGACTCAAGCACGCCTCCGCAAAATTGGCGAACAAATTCTTCCAAATCGCCGAGGCATCGGATCCAGTCAAACTCCAGCAATCATCAAAACTCCAGTCAAGAGGATCTTCACTTCTAACTACATTGAAGCGAAGAATGCGGATGACAACTGTGAACCAGCGGCGACTCTGCCTACCAGAGGCAAGTCCCTCAAAAGGTACTTTGCCTAGCGCAAGGTTACCCCCCTTGCCCCAAAAAAAAAAAAAAAAAAAAAAAAAAAAGAATAAAGGAACTACGTGTGACTTGATCCCTCTCAGTAGGGTACGTAGGCACCCTGTAAAGGTTCAGTCCAAACAAAAAAAAAGTAAACCATCATTCCAGAAAAATAAACCCAGATAGACGCAAGTCCAACTCCGTGGGATGAGAAGCCGTCAGCCTCTGTCAAACCACCAGCCAGCGCTGCCACAGCTCATCTCTCGAGGCACCCACGCGGTGCAACTCCGAAAAGCGAGAAACCAGCAGCTCTCAGCGATTCGTAAGCTCATCTCGCTGCTTTGCAAGCTCCGTTGCAAAAGTCTTCTCGGTTGCTCGAGCTTCCTCGAAACGGGACTCCAGCTTCTGAAGCAACGCATGAGTAGCAAGTCAAAGTCCTAGAGGTGCCGAAGCGGCCCGCCTCCCGCAGCCTACACACACTGCAACTCCAGGGGTAGAGAAGCCGTCAGCTTCCGACGCGTCGCCAGCTCTGCACGCTGCTTCGCAAGGTTCGCTCCGGAAGCCTTCTCGATCGCTCTACCAGCTCAACACATCGCCAGCCTTGCACGCTGCTTTCCACGCTGCTTTGCAAGGAGGGATTCCAGCTTCTGAAGCAACGCGCAAGTAATCTCCACCTTCTTCTGCACCCGAACCAAGTCTGCAGTAGCAACGTGAGAAGCCCCTCAAGTCGACGTTTCTCTTCCTCAACCTTTGCCAATGCCAAGGAAGCGTCCTCCTCTAGTGAAGCCCGTTGCAAGCAATGAGCCTAGCTATCCGCCAAAAGGGTGCACATATGCTCCTCAAACAAGGAGCCATCCACCAGGAAACCCACCAGCTACTCAAAGCGTCAAGACCCTCTTACTCGAAGGGTGCGAGCGTCGCCTGGATAAACTTCTGGCACAACTCTCCAAAAGAAGCTTAGAAGGAAGGCTCTGCGATCTATACTTTCGCTGGCAAGCCTCTAAGTGCTGAGACAAAGCGCGATCCTGTCCTGAAGACCCAAGCACGGGAACCGCCTCCTGAACCGTCTCCGTGACGGCTATCAAAGATGCCACAGGAACTGACCAAGAAGCTGCGGCCAAAATATCCGTTGGAACTGACTCCTGAATGACAACTCCGGACTCGGTAGAACGATCTACCGTGAAAATCCCTCATCGTTGAAAATGAGCTCGTCCAACTTCGACACACGCTTCCTGCTTCGAAGTACGGCGATAGAAGACTCGCGCAAAAAGGGAACGAAGATGCATACTCCCGTGGGAGACCGCATCGACGATCCATTCAGAAGTCAGAAAGCTCTCGTAACAGCGGCAGAAGACTTGCGCAAAAGGGAAATGAAGATGCGTACTCCCGTAGGAGACCGCATCGACGATCCCATCGACCTTCGGAAAGCACTCGAAGGGATAAGTCCTACAAGGAGACGAAAAGTGCAAGTCAAATCAAGATGTGAGGTCAATTCCAGAAGAAAAGGGCAGTGCAAGTCCAGAAGTCTTTTTTTTAAAAAAAAAAAAAACCCCGGAGCTAAAGCTGCAGCCCCAAAGGGGACCATAGCCCCATGAAAAACCCAAGACCGGAGAGGGGTCAACAGCCCTTTCCTTCCTTCAAAATCCAAGAAACCAAAGGGCCACAGCCTCTTAATGCCAAAAACAAAATTATAGAGGGGGCCGTAGCAAAAATAGCCACAGCCCTCTTCTCTCCGAAAACCCACAGCCCCCAAACGGGGTTGTGGTCTCCAACTCCTGTGCCCCCAGCCGGAGCCCTCACCCGCAGTCGTCGCGTGCCTAAGCTGCTCCCACGCCGACTACTCGCAGCTCCGCTCGACCTGCGCACTGCCACCGCCGCTGTTATCGACACTACAGCCGCACTTCACCCCGTTGTGCCACCTGCGCACCGCCGCCGGCCTCCATGCCTAATCTCGTACCCGGCTGGACCCAACGACACCGGCCGCGCCTCGTTGGAGCCATTAGCGCCGCCGCCACCTGTCAAGCATCGCCGGAGCCATCAGCGCCACAGCCACTTGCCGCGCCTCCCCGGAGTCGTCCGCAGCCACTTGCCGTGCCTCCCCAGAGTCGTCCGCACCCCCGGCCGACCCCGTCTCCAGCCCGCGCGCCGGCCGCACACCGCAGCCCCCGGCCACGCCCCGTCTCCGGCTCGCGCGCCGGCCGCACCCCGCAGCCCCCGGCCGAGCCCGCCTCCGCACCTCGCAGCCGGCCCGCGCACCACACCCCGAGCCAAGGACTGCATCCTTCGCGACCTCCACGAAGCCAAAAAGACCGTTGGAGCAGTCACCGTGGTCAAGATCGGCAAGCAAAAGACGACCAAGACAGGCTGCTCCTTGTCAATGCTAGTAGATTGCCTTCCTCCGCGTCGAACTCCAGAACGTCCATCTCGATGTCCTCCGAGCCGGCGTCACCACCAGAAAAAGTTCTCTCCATAGTCCAAAGGAACATCCAGCTCACCTCGATCAGCCTGCTCGTGTGCAACCTTGCCAATCGCTATGCTCACGCAGTAGAGCTCAACGATCCCACCGGCCTTCGGAAAGCACTCGAAGGGACGAATCCTGCAAGGAGGCAAAAAGTGCAAATCAAATCAAGATGCACAGTCAATTCCAGAAGAAAAGACAGATCAAGTCCAAAAAAAAAAAAGGGAGCCTCGGCTAAAAAGCCGCAAGTCCCGAATGCCAGAAACAAGGTGAGCCTCGGCTAAAAAGCCGCAGGTCCCGAATGCCAGAAACAAGGGGAGCCTCGGCTAAAAAGCCGCAGGTCCCGAATGCCAGAATGAAGAAAAAAGGGGGGGCCCCGGCAAAAAGGCTGCAGGCCCCGTACGCAAAAATAAAGAAACAGGAGGGGGGCCACGGCAAAAAGGCCGCAACCCCCCCTCTCTCTCTCCTGTTAAAACCCGCGGGGAGGCTGTGGGCCTCGGTCAACCCGGCCACCGGCACCCTGCCGCACCCACGCCGCGCCGCGCTGGCCACTAGCACCTTGCCGCACCCACGCCGCGCCGCGCTGGCCACCAGCGCGCACGCCACCGCCGCTGCCGCTGCTGCGCCGGCCCCCGCGCGCGCCACCGCCGCTGTCGTTGCCGCTGCTGAGCCGGCGCGCGCGCCCCGCTGCCGCTGTCGCTGCTGTGCCGGCTCCCACGTGCCACCGCCGCTGCCGCTGCCGCTGCTGCGCCGGCCCCCGCGCGAGCAACCGCGCCACCGCCGCTGCCGCCGCCGCTGCTGCGTCGGCCCCCGCACGCCACCTCCGCGCCGCTGGCCCCCGCGCCGCCGCTTGAGCCCCGCCTGCCATGCACGCCGACCACCACCATGCTGCTGCTGCTGTCTCGCGCAAACCAGAGACGAAAAAAAAGAGAGAGAAGAAGCAGAGACCGAAACCAGAGAAAAAAAAAAACCGTTAACCCCCTATATGTAGGCGTAATTGGTTATTGGGATAGAGACGGGGTAAACTTCCTATCCCATAATCTAGGGGTCAATATCCGAAGTGCATCCCGATCCGATGCAACCACCGTTTCATAGCAAAAAAAAAAAAAAAAAAAAAGAAAAGAAAAAGAAAAGAAGGAAGAAGAAAAGAAGGAATAGGAAGAAGAAGGAATGAACCTACGGCATCTTCAACCACTCTGCCTCCTCCGCTCGATGCGTCATCCGCTTCGTCATCACCATCGGCCGCGACAATCGGCTTCCACCATTACGCTCCAGCACCAAAGAAGGGCAACAACCCTCCACCAAGGCGCATCGCGGCCGTCCTCGCACTCCCGTCACCTTGCCACCCTGGGACTCTGCGCAGCGGCCGCCGCCAACGTTCGCGCTATCCTTGAAGCAAAAGAAGTCCGCGACAACAAGGAAGATGAACAAAACCTAGAAGAGGTCTTCGTCTCCAAGCAGCGAAAGCCCTTCGTCTCCTGCATTAGCAAAACGATGGGGGAAACGAAAGGGCGGGGGTCCTCATAAAGGAAACAACCCTCCGCCAAGGTGCACCGTGGTCGTCATCGCGCTCCCGTCGCCTTGCTGGCCTGGGACTCCGCGCAGCGGCTGCCGTCAATATTCGCGCCATCCTCGAAGCAAAGGAGGTCCGCGACAACAAGGAAGATGAACAAAACCCTAGAAGATGTCTTCAATGACTCCAAGCAGCCAAAGCCTTTTGTCTCCCGCGCTAGCAAAACGATGGGGGAAACGAAATGGCAGGGGTTCTTGTAAAGACCCAAATTCCGAGAAAAAAACGTAAGTCAAGTCCAAGCGCTTCGCGTTTCCCGCAGGCGCACTCGAACTTGAGGGGGCATTTGTGGGCATCGAAATTAGCCCACAGGTCGAACCCGATTTGCACACGTAAAACGGGCTCGCACTCAACGGCCTTCGGGTCGAACCCGACTCCCGCATGCAACTCGGCCCGCACACAACGGCCCACATGCGAAAATCAGGCCCATACACAACGGCCCACATGCAACTTGGGCCCGCACACAACGGCCCACATGCAAAATTGGGCCCGCACACAAACGGCCCGCATGCACACTCGGCCCGCGTGCAAGCTCGATCCGCGCACCATGGCCCAATTCGAAGCAAACGGGTCCCACCGGACCCGTGACTCGAACACAAAGAGAGGGGCCCACCGGCCCCCCTTCTAGAAAACCGTGCCCCCCTCCTCATGGAGAGGTGGGGCCGGCCCTAAAAGAAAAAGAAAAAGAAAAAGAAAAGAAAAAGAAAAGAAAAAGAAAAGAAAAGAAAAAGAAAAGAAAGGAAAAAGAAATCAAAACCGCCTCGATGCGGGGGGAGGTGGCGTGGACGTCTATGTAGCCGTAGATCCGCGACGATCCCTCGATCCAACGGACAAGATGACGTTGTGTCGCCATCCGATCCAAAAGTGCAACAAGAATAACAACTCAATCTTTAAAAGATCGAGTCACATCTAGCCCGTAACCACCCCAACTAAAAGGGAGGGGATCGAGTTTGTTTCCCCGAATCAAGGAACAATATCTTGATGGTTATGGGGGGAGATATTGGATGAAACAAAAAGATTTCAGCAATATCTCCCCCAACCACCCACCTTTGCCTATAAATAGAGGGGGTGGGGGAAGGCACAAAGGGTCCGAAAAGCTGAAGACGAAAGAGCGCTACGAAGAAGCTCCAACGCTTGAAGACCGAAGGCTTCACGAGGCACGGCAAGCATATCCTACGGGAGTCCTTGGCCCTTCAAGTCCTCATCAACGTGAAGACCTTGCACTCGGAGATCAAAGCTTCGACTCCTCGCACGAAGAAGAAAGCGTGGAGAAGAAGACCCGGAGCCGTCATCACCCGATTGCTCCAACGATCTTCATCAGCTCCGAAGACGCCATAAGCAAAGGCCGGAGAAGAAGATCGAAGCCGACAACACCCGTCGTCTTCAATCAAGGCATCGACTCCTCGCACGAAGAAGAAAGCCGGGAGAAGTAGGCCTGAAGCCGGTGCTACCCCTGCCGCCTTCGTCAACCAAAAGCCGACGCTACAACCGTCGTGCTAAAGCCGGTGCCACACCCGCCGTCTTCATCAACAAAAGCCGACGCTACAACCGTCGCACGAAGATCGGTGCTACACCCGCCGTCTTCATCAACGAAAGTCGACGCTACAACCGTCGCACGAGCATCGGTGCTACCCCCACCGAAATGCCAAAACCAACGCCACAACCGTCGAGGAAGCCGGAAGAATAAAGAAGCCTTGAAGAAGTAACGCCAGTCGTTCGAGAAGAAGATCGAGTCGAAGCTAAAGTCAAAGCCGACGCAAGAAGCCAAAGCAAACGCACCGGTAAAGCCCGCGCTAAAGCAACGCACGTGCCAAAGCCAAGCAACTACGACGGTCATGAGCAAAGCACCGCACGTTCTAGCCGATACGACGCGAAGTCCGGAAGAACTAAAGCATCGCAAGTCTCTACCCGCCTATGTTCAAGCGCAAGCGCCAAAGCAAAGCAAACGCCAGAGCCACGCCAAAGCTACGCAAAAGCCGAAAGCTAAAGCCAAAGCTGACGCCAAAAACACGATCGACGCCGCGAACCGACGATTAAGGACGCCGAGGTCTAGCAAGGATCGAGGAAGACACGAAGACCGAGGAACGAAGCCCAAAGCCTCCCTAGCCGAGAAAGCGCGAAGCACGGACGGGACAAAATCAACGGCGTAAACTCCTTAGCCTCTCAAGAAACCCTCATCCTGTAAAGACCCCTGTCCTGGGCAACCCCTTCAGAGCTCTCGCACGAATACCACGTGGAGACGCGGATCAAAGGGACCCTCCAGAGGATCTCTCCCACAATCTCCTGATCAAAGAAAATTTGTAATCTCGTGTGATCCGCAATAAAGACGACCCGAATCTTTTTCTGCGCTCACAGGCGGCAACCGAGGAGACCAAGAGGATTTTGGCGAAAACCCTAACCAAAGACTGCGATGTTGTTATTGACACATGGAGGGCATCTGCCAGCTACCACCACAACTATAGCCTGTAGGTCGGATGGAACCGCAGAAGATTCGAACTCATCGTCATGTATTTGTGCACTGGGGTCCACTATCCCATGTGCTGAGTGCAGAACCTCGTGGATTGATAGCTAGGTACTGCCCGGTGAGCACATCGGAAATTTTCCCCCGAACTACTTTTTCTACTTTTTATATTTTTATATTATGGGCCTCACTTTCGGGTTTCCCATTATTTTTTGAGATAATGGGTGTTTAGTCCCACACAACAAATCCAGTTAATGAACAAGACACTTATAAAGTCTTTTAACAGTAGGTCCCAAAATTAAATTTTTAAAAATTACCCCCTTCCCCTCTTTTGCCCTTTCCCTTCTCTCCCGAGCAACCGACGACAACAACAAGCAGTGGCAAGCGCAGCGGTACGATGAGCAAATTGGCAGCGAACAGTGGGTAGCTCAGAGTAGTAGCAGCGGGTGGCTCAAACAAGGAGCAGTGGCAACGAGTAGCAACGGGAGGCTTAAGTTTTAGGATTAGTTCTAAGGTTCATCCCCATGGGCTGTAGATCTTAGATTTAGGGTTTGGATTAGGTTTTGGGGTTCGGATTGGGTCTAGGATTCTCCCCATGGCCTTTAGATCTTAGGGTGCGTTTGGCATTGGTTTTGAAATTTTAGATTTTGATTTTGAAATACCAAGAACTAGTTTTGTGCAAAACCAGTTTTAGCTTATCGAGAACAAATTCTAGAATTATCGACATTTGAGAATTTGGCAAAAAAATCAGTTTTGAGCCTAAAACAAGTTTTACAGTTATTTTCTATATTTTTAAATATTCTATTTGAAAAACATTATCTATATAACATACTCTATCTATTATATTCTTTTTCTATATATATCTCATTTTCTCTCTCTATAATATTCTCTCGATATCATTTTCTCTCTCCAATAATTTTTCATTCTAAACCATTGTCTGTGCAATACTCTCTTTGCAATATTCTCTCTATATAATATTTCTCTTTAGAGTACTTTCTCTATAATATTTTCTATCTACAATATTTTCTCTTTATGATATTTTCTTCGTCTCTCTCGATGTCAATTCTCTCTATAATATTTTATTTTTCTAAAATGTTCTCTCTCCATTAATATTTTCTCTCTACGATATTTTTTCTTTCTACAATATCTTCTTCCTAACATTATCTCTATGATATTTTCTCTCTAAAATATTTTTTCTATTCCTCTGTGTCATTTACTCTCTCTACAATATTTTCTCTCTATAGACTCATTCTAATGTATTTTCTCTCTCTATAATATTTTCTTTAATATTTTATCTCTATAATATTATTTCTCTTCTCTCTATGCTATTTTCTCTCTCTATGCTATTTTCTCTCTATAATATTTTCTCTACTTCAGTTTTTTTTAAACATTTACTCTCTCTAAAATGTTTTCTCTTTATAATATTTTCTCTCCCTAGAATATTCTCTATGTTCAATATTTTTTTCTCTCTATAATATTTTCTCTCTCTAAAATATTATCTTTCTACAATATTTTCTCTTTTTAAAATATTCTTTCTACAATAATTTTTCTATCTACATCTTCAATCTTTTTCTATAATATTTTTTCTCTATAACATTCTCTCTATGGTATTGTCTCTCTATAATATTTTTTCTCTTTACATTATTTTCTCTCACTACAATATTTTCTCTTTTTAAAATATTCTATCTCTACAATATTTTCTTTCTTTAAAATATTCTCTTTCTATGATATTTTCTCTCTCTAAAATATCCTACTTCTATAATTAATGTTTTCTCTCTACAACATTTTTCTCTCTAAAATATTCTCTTTTTATAATATTTTCTCTCTCTAAAATATTCTTTCTATAATATTTTCTCTCTTGAATATTTTTTCTCTCTATGATATCTTCTCTCTATAATTAAAATTCTTTTTCTATAATATTTTATCTCTAAAATATCATATTTTTACAATGTTTTCTCTCTACAATATTTCTCTTTAAAATATTATCTTTTTATAATATTTTCTCTTTCTAAAATATTCAATTTCTATAACATTTTCTCTCTCTATGATATATTCTCTCTATGTTACTGGATGTGCTAACTCCACCTGTACCTAGTAGCTCCGCCAGAACTACCTTATTGGTTGGCTTGAGGTTTTCACTATAGCTGCTACAATAAAATCACTGTAGCAAGAGTATCAGTTCGATTTGGTAAAAGTATCAATTTAGTGAATTGTCCGTTGCTACAGTGATTTTCACT
Organism: Chamaelirium japonicum; assembly: GCA_947650365.1. Lineage (NCBI taxonomy): Eukaryota > Viridiplantae > Streptophyta > Magnoliopsida > Liliales > Melanthiaceae > Chamaelirium > Chamaelirium japonicum. The sequence continues at coordinate 43,488,151 of OX393550.1, forward strand.
GTAGTTGTTATAGTGATTTCACTGTAGCAAGAGTATCAATTAGCTGAATTGATACTATTTTCTTAAGACGAATGAATATTCTTGCTACAGTGAAATCACTGTAGCAACCGCAACATGCACAGTATCACCCGGTGAATAAATAATATTGTTGATGACGAATAGATACTCTTTCCGGAGACGAATGTATATTCTTGCTACAGTGTTTTCGCTGTAGTAGCTACAATGAAATCATTGTAGCAATCACTACATGTATAGTGTTAATCGGCAAATGGATACTCATGCCAAAGACCAATGGATGTACTCTTATTAACAACAAATGGATACTCTTGTTGGAGGAGCAGTTTTGTAATTTAAAAGATAAAAAGAGGTTAAAATTTTCGATTAAGGACTTGCTATAGAAACGTGTCCTTCGGGAGGGACTTTAGCTAATATCCTAGCAACTTATATCCTTTAGCTTAAACAACGACAAGTGGAGGAATTTAGGACTAATTAACCCTTAAAAAAAAAGAGTACAATGCTATTTGAACAACCACCACCTCACGGTGGGTTACGGTCGTTTGCCCAGCCCTGCCCGATGCCTTCATAGGCGGGTTGCTTGTGAGCTAGCGGGGCGAGCGCACATTATCCAAGAACGAAACAACAGCAAGCCAACAACGTACAAAAGAAAACAAACCAACGTACCTTAGGAAGGCAAAAGGACACCCTTTTGATCCATTGAAATCTTTTGGCAAGTCTTCTCTTTCACAAACATGACGCCTCCTCCTGAATGTCCGTTCATCATGCAACCAAATCATTGCTTAAATATCATAACAGTTGCAGCAATCGTTAACTTTTTTTTTTGCAATTAAACAATTGTTACTTTGTGTTTGAGAAATATTAAACCCACACACAAGCCACAGTGGACAGTGTTGATTCGTTTGCTACGCTCATGAATGCTATTTTCTCTCTTCTTTTTTCTTTTTTTTTTAATTTGTTGGACAGACCAGACAAGGTCAGACGACAAAGCACTAGACTAGACCAAGGGCTCAAAGAGATCCGAAGATCAAAACGATGAAGGCAACATAGTTGCTATTTATTAAATCACATAATCCCATGGACATGACATCAATGACCAATATTCGCTCGTGCAAACAAAACAAAGCAACCTTGAGGGAAAGTTTGCTCCGAGTGCAGTGTCCATATCGGGAGTCGAACGGTTGCTCTATCCAACAACCTATTTATAACACTACAAAAAAAAACATTTTTACTGGCGGAAAATATCCATCGATAATATTATTTTTCTGTCAGTAATAATTTATGACGACGTAAATAAATTCCGTCAGTGACCGTCGGAAAAGATGACGTCAGAAGAAAAATGATGACGAATTAATATTTCCATCGGTATTAAATATTAATATTGGCAGCTATTTATCAAGTATCGGCAATATATGAATATTTTAAAAAATATATAATAGATTATTAACGACGGTCAACCTTATATCCGTCAGCAAAACTATGTATATTACCGATGAAAACTTATAGTTCGTCGGCAATATATGAATATTTTTAAAAAATATAATAGATTATTACCTACGGTATGACGTATATCCATCGGCAATAATATGTATATTACTGACGGTAATTTATTCCGTCGGTTATAGTTAAAATATATTATTTAATAAATTTATTATTACCGATGAAAAATATAAGATCCGTCAGTAATAAAACTTAAAATTTTTTAAAAAATTACTAAAATCTGGTTGTTTAATTCCTATGATTTACAGCAATACCACAATATGTTCAAATATTACTGCTAATTACCACAATATTATCACAAATATTACCATAATTGACAAAATCAAATATTACCATAATTTATCAAATATAACCATAAATTTCCAAATATTACCACAATACTAAAAAATTACCACATATTTATTACAAAATTATTTTCATACAATCCAAAACTGAGAGAAGCTGCGTGCCCTAGCTCAACCACCCCACGCCGCCCGGCACCAACACTAGTGCACTCATCCCCTGAAGCTGCACATCCTGCAATTAAATTATATATGTAAAAAAAATGATTTACATCTATATATATAGCATGTTGGAATTGGAGCTTAGTGCAATGCATTTTCGTGGTGACTAAATCATGTGGTTATGAATCAGTTGTACTGGTGCTAAACGGTACTCCAGTGTTTGATTGGCCGTGATATTTGCTGAGGTGGTATCACCGTTATACCATAGATTTTCTCCTCTTTCAAGCTCCCCCCCTTCACGCTCCCCCCCCCCCCCCCCCCCCCCCCAATTCATGCTCCCCCCCTTCGACTCGCCCAACAGATCACGTGAAGAGGGGGGCGATCATCCCAACAGTCGGTATGATCGCCGCCTCCCCCCTTCGAGCCGCCAGATCCAATTTTTTACCAAATATTTCAGCCGAGATTTTACCCTCCGATTAACTAATTTATAGTCTAAGTATTTGAAATTCATAAGTTAGCGTGTTTCAGATTTTAAACTTGGTTTGGATTTGATCGGATCGTTATCGGATCGCATCTGATAATTCGTACTTGGATGTTTTTTTGTATTTTGGACTTGCAAGCAAATTTTAAGTATATATTTTAAGAATTTACCCTTCGATTGACTAATTTAGACTCTAAGCATTGAAAAACCATAAGTTAGGGTATTTTGAATTTAGAACTTGATTTGGATTCGATCGGATCATCATCGGATCGTATCCGATAATTCGGACTTACATGTTTTTTCATATTTTGGACTTGCAAGCACGTTTTAAGCAGATATTTTAAGATTATTCCCTCTAATTGACTAATTTAGAGTCTACGCATTGAAAAATCATAAGTTAGCATGCTTCAGATTTTGAACTTGATTTGGATTCGATCGGATCACATCCGATAATTCGTACTTGGATGTTTTTTTATATTTCAGACTACCAAACAAGTTTTAAGTAGATATTTTAATAATTTATTCTCTGATTGACTAATTTAGAGTCTAAGTATTGAAAAATCATAAGTTAGCGTGTTTCTAATTTAGAGTTTAAGCCCACCCCTGTCTCTACGAACCCTCAATCATGATGACATCTAAAAGCAGTTTGATTTACAAATAAAACAGTATTATTTACATATAAAATAATATAAAACAGTTTGATTTACATATGAAACAATATAAAATAATATGATATACATATGAAACAATATGATTTATATATAAAATAGTTTGATTTATATATGAAATAGTAAGATATTTAGTTTCTAACAGTCCAATTTATATATGAAACAATCCAATTTACATATGAAACAGTCCAATTTATATATGAAATAGTACAGGTCTAGTCATTTTATGTCTCATCTCCGCCACTCTTATCGTATCCCTCTTCTATTATTTGATTTACCACAATACCAGATAATCACAGACAATACCAGAAAATTATCACATATTTATTACAAAATTATTTTTACATAATCCAAAACTGAAGGAAGTTATGTGCCAAAACTGATAGGATCCGCAGGGGTTTTTGGGGGGTGCAATCCTCATCGCCAAAACGTGCTCTTTGTAGCCTCAACACCTGCAGCATGTCATCGTCGCCACTCCTGTTGCCATCGCCACTCCTCCTCTCGTCGGTGCCACTTCTCATATCATCGTCGCCACTCTTTTTATTGTCGGCGCTACTCCTTTTATCGTCGTCGCCAAGCTTCCTGTTGCCGTCGCCACCCCTCCTGTCACCGTCGCCACTCCTCCATCGTCACTGCCTCATCTGTAACCATAACTGATAACATTATACAACCTGACGCTCTCTCCAGACTGCCACATCTCATATCATGTTTCGCTCTTCAATCTGACGCTCTAAGACACTATAAATCTCTCTTCCTGAAATGCAATATCAATATCATAAAATCTATACATTTGTAAAATTATAAATGCTATTTTAAAATTTTTTCTTTCGAAAACACATATGATTCAGATCTATCTCAATCCATACTCTTCTAATTAAGAGATTCATATTACAGGTGCTTAACCTGAGCCGCCAAGCCACGTCTCTGCTGGTGTCCACCACACTCACTCTTTCCATATATGGCTGTGTGTATGAGAAAGAACAATAAAGATGTAAATATATAATCCCTTGTAAGTAGACACCAACACATATTTTTTTGAGATCAAAATTTTAATATACTATAACACGTAGGGAATTATGATTTTGAGGTAAATTTAAACCTAAATCTTTGAATATTCACCTAACCCTAACCTAAACCCAAAACCTAACCCTAATCCTAACTTAAACCTAATCCTAACCCTAATATAAACCCTTAACCTAACCCTAACCCTAATCTAAACCCTAAACCTAACCCTAAACCTAATCCTAACCCTAAACCTAATCTAAACTCTAACCTAAACCCTAAACCTAAGTCTAACCCTAATCCTATAACCTAAACACTAAACATAACCCTAACCCTAATTCTAAACTCTAAACCTAAACCTAAACACTAAACCTAACCCTAATCCTAATCCTAAACCCTAAACCTAATAATTACGTTTTATTGTCAGATTAATTAATTTCGTACGAATAACATACAAAACTAGCCTAAGCCTAATTTGTCATATGGGAAAGTTGGCATAAACCCTAAACCTAGGGCTGCAAACGAGCCGAGCCAAGCCGAGCTTTAACCTGTTTGAGCTTGTTCATTTATTAAATGAGCCTATATTTCAGGCTTGGGCTCGGCTTGTTTAATAATCGAGCCGAGCCAAGCCGAGATTTGGACGGCTTGAGCTTGTCCACGAGCCTAAACTTCAGACTTGGCTATGCTCAATTAGTGATTGAACAGTCCCTTATCGAGCTTGTTCACGAGCCTAAACTTCATACTAGGCTATTTGTTAGGCTTATTCAAGCCATTTATGAGCCTATTCACGATCCCTTTATGAGCCTATCGAGCTTGTTCACGAGCTTTGATCACGAGCCCTAAACATTTAAGCATGTTCGTGAGCCCAAACGAGCTAAGCTTTAGTCTGCTTGAGCTTGGCTTGTTTATTAAACGAGCCTAAACTCTAGGCTTGGGCTTGGCTTGACAAGTAACTGAACGAACTCAAACGAGCTTTTATCGAGCCAAGCCGCGAGCTGCGAGCCGCTCACAAACAGCTTGGTTCGTTTGTAGCCATACCTAAACCTAAACCTAACCTAAACCCTAAACCTAATTTTTGAAAATGTAACATTCCAAAAAATTCCTATAATTCCGAATCGGAATTGGATTTTGAAATTCTGAAATTTCGGAATCAGAATCAGAATAACTTTAGGGTACGATTTGGGTAGTTGACAAATCAAAAATTAAGTAGTTGACAAAATGGGTATTGTGCAAGAATTTCAAACTTTAGGGTACGATTTGGAACAAAATAGTTGACAAAAGGGGCATTGTGCTAACATTTCAAACTTTAGGGTGCGAATGGGAATAAATTACAGAGGGAGGCGAAGGAGGAGGGGAACTCACCGGAGGAGGAGGAGATCTTAGTCGGAGGAGGAGTCCCCGAAGGAGGAGGAGCCGGTGCTGGAGGTGCGAGAGAGGGGAGGGGAGGCTGGAGGTGCCCGGGAGGGGAGGATAGGGGATAGAAGGGCAGGGGTGGCCAACCGGAGGGAAGAGGAGGGGAGGTCGGAGGTTCGCTGGTCAGAGGGGAGGGGAAGGCAGTGTAGGGGATCAGAAGGGTAGTGGAGGGGAGGGGAGGGCAGTGGAGGGGATCGAGACAACAGAGAAAAGGGAATCGGTTCGCTGTTATAAAATCGTAGGATTTTTACCGGCATATACTTAATATCCGTCGGTACATATTATTTAATACCGATGGATATTTTATATCCATCGGTAAACATTACATCAAATATTATTATATATAATAATTTATAATACCGACAGGTACATTTAATATAGTCGGTATATATACATATTGTGCCGACGGATTTAATATTATCTCTCGGTAAATATATTATGCTGACGGACTTTTTTTTACTGTCGATAATTAAAATAGGAAAAATATTTAAAAAATCATAGTTATTATGCCAACGGATATTATTGTAATAAAATATTTCATCGGTAAATTATGTCTTTTTTGTAGTGAATTAGTTCCATGCAGTTGGAGGGCTTATTTGGATGTTGCGTATATATGACGTGTTTTTTTTTTCATATGCATTGTTGTAATGCATATATAAAGAAACACATGCTTATAATGTACTTGTTTGCTTGCTACTGACATTTGTACATATTTGAACATGTGTTTATGTCTTCAGTGAGGACCATATATGCACATAAGTGGTGGATTTCTATTTGTTCATGGGGTGAGGCGAATTCTCAAAAGACTAGCTAGCGGATAATATTTGAACGTGTACAATCTGTTGCACGTCTAAAAAAGTAACAACCAAACATAAAATTTTATTTGTATCTGTACAAATAGAAACACACCCCAATTTGCATAGGATCTAAACAATTCCAGAAGTTTGGCACTACACGGTGCAGTGGGGGCGCAATGCGTGTATAGAATTTTGTACCAACAGGAGTTGAAATTGCTATGGTTTTTAGAAACTACAGCGAACCAAAAACTAGGTGACGTATAGTGTTATTGTGCGTGTTTCAACTATAGCGAAGCAAACAGGCTGAGAGGTGTGATACGTCTCAAGATTGTGAAGGAGACCAAGATGTGATGGATGGCCCACAACTAGGCCCGTCAACCTGGCCCTTTGGAGAGGGTACCCTGTCCGAGCCGACCCGACTCGACCCTCCAAAGTCCTTTAAAGCCCTGCCCGCCAAGGGCTTGAGGGCCCGATCAGACCCAGTTTTCATAAGCCCTCCAAGATGAGGGCCGGGCTAGGGAAACCTATAGCCCGGCCCTGCTAGGCCCTACCCTTCCTATACATAAATTATATAATATATATAATACTTATTAAATGGCTAAATCAACAGCTAAGTGGAACTAATCAGTAATTAATCAGCCACTCACTGTAACCCAATAGGAATTGGAGTTATCAAGTTTGGATATATTAGTATTAGAAGTAATTATATAACACTCATAAGACTTATAATACTTTTAAATTGTATTATCTGTCTCAAGCACGAATAAATGAGTAGGGTTTTAAATGAATCTCAAAAACTTAAAGGTATTGGCATAAGAGTAGTTTAGGGAGAAAAAAAAAAGATCTAATCCTTCCTTAATGACATAACTGAATAAATAGATATGTTGATAATCCTAATCTTAATGATATCAACTTGGCCCTTAATCAGTCCTAACCCGTCTTGAAGAGTCGAGCTAGGACCCATCATTTTTTGCCCTGAATGGCTAGGGCCTACCTCCAAATACAAAGGGTCGGGTCTGATTTGACCCTCCGGTCCACAAAAGGAAAAGTTAGACAAAACAGTCATCCATCACGTCTTAATCTCCTCCACATTCTTGAGATGTCTCACACCTTTGATAGAGTAACTATTGTAGCTCGATTTTTAAAATCCTTTTTCGGTAGCACTGCACCAGGGGAAAATAACTATTAGCCATGAAGCGACTTGTTGCAGTTTTACATTTCGCTGCAAATTCTACAGATAAGTAGTACCCCAAGATGTTGATCCCCTCGCCCCCCTGCCCTCTCTCTCTCTCTCTCTTTATATATATATATATATATATATATATATATATATATATATATATATATATATATATATATATATATATATATATATATATATATATATATATATATATATATATATAGCTATGAGATACGGAAAGAGAAAAAGAGCTAAAATTATTTTGACCATCCTAGAAGTTTTGGAATTTCGTAAAAATTGGTCTGTGTTTTGTCTATGGTAACATGATCATCCTCACCAATTTTCAAGGAATTTCAAAACTTCTAGGGTCATCAAATGGTAGAAGCAAAATTAATAGTTATTACGGACGGTGGATAAACCTTCTATCATTTGATGATCCTAGAAGTTTTGAAATTCCTTGAAAATTGGTGAGGATGATCATGTTACCCTAGACAACACACCCACTAATTTTTCACAAAATTCCAAACCTTCTAGGGTGGTCAAAATGATCGAAGCTCATTTTCTCCTTCCGTAGCTCATAGCTCATTGTAACATTCCTCTCTCTCTCTCTCTCTCTCTCTATATATATATATATATATATATATATATATTCAGGTGATCACTACACTAGTTACCTAAAACAAATTTGGAGGAAATAAGATAGCCAATATATAGATAGGCATTATTTTACTTGGGGGGCCATGAATTTTGGATATATAGATAGCCATTATTATACCTTGTCCATGAATTTTGGAGCCCCAGCAGCAGCAGGGGCTCTGTAATCGTCCTCTGATAGGGAATCCGCTTCAAAGATGGTAACATGCAGGGTTCCGTGGAGCAAGATCATCATCCCTCCTCCATTGGGAGTGGGTACAAAGTATTTCATACAAGACATCTTGGTTACGGGAAACAGATAGACAGAGAGGGTGAGGGTCGGTGGTCCGTTATTGATAGGGAGGTGCTAATGAAAGACATACAGACAAGTCGGTGGTCCGTTATCGATAGGGAGGTGCTAATGAAAGATAGACAGAAGAACCTGTTCTCTGAGGAGGAGGAAACAACTCTCAAGTTAAGGTAGAAGAGATCGAGGAGGGAAGATCCAATCAATCTGTGGCTGCAAGTTAACTAAAAGGGCACTAACTAGTAGATATATAGGTAAACAAAGTGAGAAATCCAAAGGAGTAAAAAAGGTATCTGATCCAGTAAGGCACCCACCCCTATGCCCTGCCGACCAAGAAATCCCAAACACCATAAGATGAAAAAAGCAGAGGAATAAAGCTTCCATTGCTTGCTTGCTTGCGTCAACAAACATGATAGTCACTCAAGACCAGCAGCAGCGGATTGGGGCAAGTTGTACATACATTGGCATCATCATCATCATCTTATGCCGCCACAAACACCTATGAGACTCCACAATGTGGAATGAAAGACTAAGCTTGGCAGTTTTTAATGGAATCTGAGAGAGACCTTATGGAACTTGAGACAAAGACAACAGTAAAATTTAATCGATTGACACATGCGAGTTCTGCTAAAGGCAAACATAATAGAAATGCCTCGAGAACACCTGATCTAGTGAGGGGGAGGACCTCCATGCCCCAGCTTACCCAGCAGTTGGTAAATGATACAAATATTTCATTCTTTAAAGCTCTATAAATCTTATGTTAATGCATCTATTTATTTTATATGCTAAACAACAAACACAGTCCTTGGGCCACGAGCCTAATGGATTGACCCTTTTGAGGCCTTTAAAAGGCGGCGTACCGACAGGCATTTCTAGATGACAGGGTTGCCTCGAAAGTCATAAGTAATTAAATTACTGTTAATACATTCGTACGTATGTCATCAAATATTATTGAATATCATTGGTTGTTTTTATATAGGAGAGAATGAGACTTATGGTGACCCCGTCAGGCGAGGCCAGCTCCTTCAGCTCAGTATCTGTTGACTCAGCGATGGATATTGTGCTCAGACCTGCCACGCATGGTCGCATCCTCTGTAAAGGCCTTGAAGTCATGCCCTCCTCCTACTTTGGATGAGAGAGCATATGCTCGAGGGCACGGGACACCCAGACCGGGACTATCACTCAGTTGTAATCTGTACAAGACGTAGAGCACGAGCAGAGGTAGGCCCTCGAGCATAGGGTTGAGGCGGAGCGTGAGGTGAGGCAGACCCTCGAGCAGCGGGTTGAGGAGAAAAAAGAAACTTGTAGGGTCCTGGAGCGTTAGCTTGATGAGTTCATGAGCCGATCTAGCGATGGCTCATGATCAGGTACTTAGTAATCTTTATAATATTAATATAAAGTATGTATCTTACTAAAATTAATACAAGTACGAATGCCATGTTATTTGAGCTTAGCATGATTATTATCTTATGTGAAAACTTATGATTTGCAAACCAAGTTCGTAATACAAGTACTACAATTATGCATCTTAAAATAGTTAATCGAAAGGTAAAATCTTAAAATATATACTAAAAACTTTTCGAAAGTCCAAAATACAAAAAAACATCCAAGTCTGAATTATCGGATGCAATCCGATGATGATCCCATCAAATCCAAACCATGTTAAAAATCCAAAACACGCTAACTTATAATTTTTGAATGCTTAGACTCTAAATTAGTCAATTGGAGGGTAAAATCTTAAAATATCTATTTAAAATTTGCTCGTAAGTCCGAAATATGAAAAAAACATCCAAGTCTGAATTATCAGATGCGATTCGATGACGATCAGATCGAATCCAAACCAACTTCAAAATCCAAAATATGTTAACTTATGATTTTCTAACGTTTAGACTTTAAATTAGTCAATCAGAGGATAAAATCTTAAAATAACTACTAAACACATGCTCGTAAATCCAAAATACGAAAAACGATCCAAGTTCGAATTATCGAATGCGATCCAATAACGATCCGATAGAATCCAAACCATATTCAAAATCTAAAACACGCCAACTTATGATTTTCAAACGCTTAGACTCTAAATAAGTCATTCGGACGAAAAAATCTAAAAATAACTTCTAAACACATGCTCACAAGTCTGAAATATGAAAAACCATCCAAGTTTGAATTATTGGATTCGATCCGATGACGATCCGATCTAATCCAAACCAAGTTCAAAATCCAAAACACGCTAACTTATGATTTTCAAATGCTTAGACTCTAAATTAGTCAATCAGAGAGTAGAATCTTAAAAATACTACTAAACACATGCTCCCAAGTTTTAAATATGAAAACCATCCAAGTCCGAATTATCGGATTCGATCTGATGACGATCCGATCGAATTCAAACCAAGTTCAAAATCCGAAACAAGCTAACTTATGATTTTCCAAAAATTAGTCAATCGGAGGGAATTATCTTAAAATATCTACTTAAAACTTGCTCGCAAGTCTGAAATACAAAAAAACATCCAAATCTGAATTATCGGATGTGATCCAATGACGATCCCATCGAATCCAAACTAACTTTAAAATCTGAAACACACTAACTTATGATTTTCCAACGCTTAGATATTAAATTAGTCAATCGGAGAGAATAATCTTAAAATATCTATTTAATACTTACTCGCAAGTTCAAAATGTAAAAAAATATCAAATTCTGAATTATCGAATGCAATCCAATGATGATCCGATCGAATCCAAATTACCTTCAAAATCTGAAACACTCTAACTTATGATTTTCCAATCCAAATTACCTTCAAAATCTGAAACACTCTAACTTATGATTTTCCAATACTTAGACTCTAAATTAGTCAATCGGAGGTTAAATTCTTAAAATACCTACTTAAAACTTGCTAACAAGTCCGAAATACAAAAAAACATCGAAGTTTGAATTATCGGATGTGATCCGATGATGATCCCATCAAATCCAAACTAAGTTCAAAATCCGAAACACACTAACTTATGATTTTTCAACGTTTAGACTCTAAATTTATCAATCGAAAGGAATAATCTTAAAATATCTATTTAAAACTTGCTCATACGTCCGAAATACAAAAAAACATCCAAGTCTGAATTATTGGATACAATCCGATGACGATCCGATCAAATCCAAACCAAGTTCAAAATCCAAAACATGCTAACATATAATTTTCCAACGCTTAGATTCTAAATTAGTCAATTGGAGGGTAAAATCTTAAAATATCTACTTAAAACTTTCTCTCAAGTCCGAAATATGAAAAAACATCCTAGTCTGAATTATCAGATGTGATCCAATAACGATCCCATCAAATCCAAACTAAGTTCAAAATCTGAAACACGCTAACTTTTGATTTTCCAACGCTTAGACTCTAAATTAGTCAATCGGAGGGTAAATTCTTAAAATATCTACTTAAAACTTGTTCGCATGTCCGAAATACGAAAAAACATCCAAGTTCAAATTATCGAATGTGATCCGATGACGATCTGATCGAATCCAATCCAACTTCAAAATCTAAAACACGATAACTTGTGATTTTCCAATGCTTAGACTCTAAATTAGTCAATCGAAGGGGGTTAAAATATCCACTTAAAACTTGCTCGCAAGTTTGAAATACAAAAAAATTAAGTCTGAATTATCGAATATGATCTGATGATGATCCGATTGAATCCAAACCAACTTCAAAATCCGAAACATCCTAAATTGTGATTTTTCAATGCTTAGACTCTAAATTAGTCAATCGGAGGGTAAAACCTTAAAATATCTACTTAAAACTTGCTCGCAAGTTCTAAATACGAAAATACATCTAAGTCTGAATTATCGAATGCAATCTGATGACATTCCGATCGAATCAAACCAAGTATAAAATCTGAAACATGCTAACTTGTGATTTTCCAATGCTTAGACTCTAAATTAGTCAATCGGAGGGTAAATTTTTAAAACATCTACCTAAAACTTGCTCGCAAGTCCAAAATACAAAAAAAATAATTCCAAATACGAATTATCGAATACGATCCGATGACTATCCTAGTGAATCCAAACCAAGTTCAAAATTTAAAACACGCTAATTTATGATTTTCCAATGCTTAGACTCTAAATTAGACAATCGGAGGGTAAATTCTGAAAATATTTACTTAAAACTTGCTCGCAAGTCCAAAATACGAAAAAACATCCAAGTTCGAATTATCGGGTGTGAATTGATGATGATCCCATCGAATCCTAACTAAGTTCAAAATCCGAAACACGCTAGCTTATGTTTTTTTAACGCTTAGACTCCAAATTAGTCAATCGGAGGGTAAATTATTAAAATATCTACTTAAAACTTGTTCGCAAGTCCAAAATACAAAAAAACATTCAAGTACGAATTATTGGATGTGATCCGATGATGATCCCATTGAATATAATCTAACTTCAAAATCAAAAACATGCTAACTTATGATTTTTTAACGCTTAGACTCTAAATTAGTCAATCGGAGGATAAATTCTTAAAATATCTACTTAAAACTTGCTCGTAAATCTGAATTATAAAAAAATATTCAAGTCCGAATTATTGAATGTGATCCGATGACGATCCCATCGAATCCAAGCCAACTTTAAAATCCTAAACACGATAACTTATGATTTTTCAACACTTAGACTCTAAATTAGTCAATCGAAGGGTAAAATCTTAAAATATCTACTTTAAACTTGCTCGCAAGTCTGAAATACAAAAAAATATCCAAGTCCGAGTTATCGGATGCAATCCGATAATGATCCAATCGAATCCAAACCAAGTTTATGTTAGGATTGATGTGTTCTAAGCTTGTAAAACTTTATTTTTTGGTCTAATAAAGATTGATAGTTATTATTATATGAGATGTATATAGGTGCGTAACATAGTTACGTGTTCTTTTAAGAACAGAGAGCCATGATTATATGGTAGTCCACTGAGTTGAAGACTGAGTGGATTGGTCCCATATAATCTAAATCAGTTCGCAGCTATGATCAGGTTGGTCGCCTCATCATGTTAAGCTGTTGGCGATGACAGTTCATGGGATGTCTTCACCATGGTCATCACCAGGCACAGTGTCTGTGGCTGAACGGAACTAACACGGTGTACAAATCAATAAGCAGACACTGGTACACTAAGCCGTGTTTCTGCTTAGGGTAAAACGGTCCTAAACCCTGAGGAACCACGTCTGATGGACTAACCAATTGCGTGGTGCTTTGGCACACCAATGTGTGAGAATCCATATGCAGTGATCCAAAACCACGGTGTACTGGGTTATCCGACTGGCATTGCATTAGCGTGTCACTCCTGCAGGTCATCCACACCCCTGAAGGGAGGTGCGTTCCTTGGTGTGACTTACACTGTACCAAACCCAGGCCTGGTGGTCATCAGTTTGACTGTTGACCAGGTTCGATTACTCGACGGGTTAATCATAGGTACGATGTATAGGTCAACCTGGAAGGAATCAAGTCATATGATCATTCGAGTCTGACGGTAGTCTCCACCGCTCGAAGTGAATCATGGCATCAAGGGAGGGGCAGCGGGTTTACCACTACTAAGCGGAGAGCAGGGGTATGATGGAGAACATAGTAAGTCCGGGTGAATTGGAGTGCAGCCTGCATCGCACTCTGGGTGGCTACGCAAGTTAACTCGAGCTCAGAGGATCGATGGTATACTCGGGTAGTGTGTCGATCGAGCTTGAGTTGGAAGCCATGAACCCCGGTCCCTGATGGTTCTACCTTATCAACATTATGTACGGTTCTTGAACCATCTTCTCGGAACACCATAAGCACTAAGAGGAAGAAAGAAGTATACACTCCGTGTGTGCTTGGCACTAAAGCACAGTAGATGCGTAACTACATGCGAGTACTAAGGGTTATGCCCGAGACTAGTACAGAGGTGCATGTAGTAATCCCTAGCCATAAGTGAACTTCGCTGCATAGGTGCGATGCACCGGGGTATGTTGCGAGTTGATTAGTTGACTTTGCTAGAGGCACCCTTCGGTGACTCAGTTAATAGTAGGTAGCTAGTAGAAATCACTTAAGTAATGGCCGCTAGGTATCACACGCTAGAAATGGTCAAAATGAGGCGTCAGGGCGTTTTGGTAAAAACCTTACTCTGCCGGACCTCACTGTTGGCCGACCCTAGCAGTGGGAGACCTTGCTAGGGCCGACCCTATGTTGTAGGGATGAGAATTCCTCATCTATAGGGGCCAACCATATGATAGGGATAGGGCTTAGAATCAGTTAAGATCGAGCCCTAAAAAATGGGAAAACGGATAAATACAAGGAGAGATAAAAAGGAGATAATGGAGAGATAATTGTGGGAGGTCTTTATCCCCTTGGATCCTTATCCAAGGGGGTAGGCCGACCCTATATAAAGGGCTATAGGGGGCCGGCCATAGGGATGCAAAACCGAACCCCCTCCACCCTCTCATCTCTCTAGTTCTTTCCCTAATCCATCTCCCATTTCCCGCTTGCTACTTCGTCTTCCTCGCGTGGAGTTCTGAAGAAGGAGAAGGGTCATTCTTTGGAGGCACTCAGAGATCCGAGAGCGATGTTCCGTGCATCGTGTGAGATCGGGTGAACAAGAAGGCATCGTCTCCAATCGTACCATCGGCATCTTCGTGAACGATCTTCCGTCTCCATCGACAAAGAAGATAATTCTCCGCGGTTAAAAGATCCGTACGAAAGGCATGTGTAATCTAACATGTAGATCTAGCGGGCATTATGATTTGCATGCATGCTAGTTAATCATTATGCTAGATTGCCGTTAGGGTGTTCGATTCACGTGCATACACATGCACACATATGTAGGTTAGTTTCAATGAAAGTTTAAATCGTGTAACGCGCATCATGAACGGTCTTTCGACCGCTAAATCGTTTCCACTGCGAGCCTCTACCATGGAATTTTTTCCAACAGTTTAAAATCTGAAACACTCTAACTTAAAGTCTGAAATATAAAAAAACATCTAAATCCGAATTATCGGATACGATCCAATAATGATCTGATCGAATACAAACCAAGTTCAAAATCCGTAACACACTAACTTATGATTTTCAAACGCTATGGCTCTAAATTAGTCAATCAGAGGGTAAAATCCCACCTGAAATATTTGGTAAAAAATGTTATAAAATTATTAAAAATTTTGGAATTTGAATTGAAAATTTTACTAAGTGGGGGGCGATCTTACCGGCTGCTGCGAGGGGGGAGTGAATGGCGGGGATCGTGAAGAGGGGGGGTGATTGCTCGCATGGAAGAGGAGATCGTGAAGAGTGGACTGCGATCTGGGCGGCTCGAAAAGGGGGGCTCGATCAGATCTGGCGGCTCAAAGGGGGGGAGGTGGCGACCTTAACGACTGTTGGGATGATCGCCCCCCTATTTACATGATGTGTTGAGTGAGCCGAAGGGGTGGAGCATGAATTGGGGTGGGGGGGGGGGGGGGGGAGCTTCAAAGAGGAGAAAATCTATGGTATAACGGTAATGTCACATCAGTAAATATCACAGTAGATAAAAAACTGGAGCACCATTCAACACCATTACAACTGATTCATAACCATATGATTTAGTCACCACGAAAACGCATTGCACTAAGCCCCAACTGCACCATGTTATATATATAGATGTAAATTATTTTTTTAACAAATATATATTGGTAATTGCTGGATGTGCGGCGTCTCGGGATGAGAGCACCAGCGTTAGTGCCGGGCGACGACGTGAGGGGTGGTTGAGCTAGGGAACGCAGCTTCCCTCAGTTTTGGATTGTGTTAAAATAATTTTGTAAGAAATATATGGTAATTTTCTAGTATTGTCTATGATTGTTTGGTATTGTGGAAAATTATGGTAATATTTGGTAATTTGTGGTAATATTTGGTTGAGTCAATTATGGTAATATTTTGATAATATTTATGGTAATTAGCGGTAAAATTTGAATATGTTGTCGTATTATTGTAAATCACAGAAATTAAATAACTAGATTTTAGTAATTTTTTTTTAAAAAAAACTCAAGTTTTATTACCTACGAATCTTATATATTCTGTGGGTAATAATAATTTATTAAATAGCATATATTAATTTTTTACCGATGGACCGTATTTATTCCATTGGTAATAATTATTCTATCAAATATTATATAATTACTTTAACCGATGGAATAAATTACCGTCGGTAATATACAAATATTTATCGACAGATGTAAGGTTGACAGTTAGTACTTTACTTATTTATAGTGACAGAATAATTAATCCCTGTCGGTAATCATCTATTAATTTTCTTTTAAATATTCATTTATTACCGACGGGTTATAATGTCTGTCGGTATTAGTATTTAATGCCGATGGAAATATTAAGCCGTCACCGTTTTTCTCCCGATGCCTTCTTTCCCGACGGGAAGCGATGGAATTTCTGTCCGTCGTGATTAATATTTACCGACGGAGATATAATATTACCGATGGATATATTTCGTCGGTAAAAAACCATTATTTTGTAGTGCCTCCCGGCCTAACGACTACCCGATCTGAGCTGCTGCCTCCAGATCCATGGCCCTCCCAGCCTGGTGACCAGATCCACGGCCCTCTCGGAAAGATCCATTGCTGAAATCGCCTATGCACGTCTCCTCTGCGATTAGATCTACACCGGATCTGCTCATCACCCCTGCGATCTGATCTGAACCAAAGTCGTAGGGGTCTAGGGGAGGGGGTGCGATCAGCGGGAGGAGGAAAGGGGCACGAATGAGGGACAAAAGGAGGGGGCATGGGGTGGATTTGACGTGTAGAGGGGAGAGGGCGCGCTCAATCAACGGCAGAGAGAGGGGATTGGGTTCGCGGGATCGTGTTGTTGAGAGTAGGTTAGAGAGCGACGATCACAACCGTTGTTTGTACCCCCCACAAAAACCCTTCCCTATATATATATATATATATATATATATATATATATATATATATATATATATATATATATATATATATATATATATATATATATATATATATATATATATATATATATATATATATATATAGACGCTGCACCTGAGCCTCTCCGCGCGCCACGTGTCCAGGGAATCGACGCCAGATCCGGACCCCCCGGATTTAAAAAACGCGGTAAGAACGTCAGCCGTCCGATTGCTTGGATCGAACGGCAGATAGGCAGTCCGGATTTACAAAACACGGGATCCACCTCAGCCGCCCGATCGAACTGATCGAACGGTGCAGCATTCCCCTGACCGGATCTCGCTATTACTGTGGCGGCCACAGTAACAGCGAGACCCGGTTAGGGGAATTTTGCACCTTTCGATCTGTTCGATCGGGCGACTGAAAATTTTTTTGCGGTTACTGTAGCTGCTACAGTAACCGCGAGAATGCTTTCAGCCATCCGATCATCAGGATCCAATGGTTTGGATTGATTTGCAATTCAATTCACCGGCCGAGTGGAATCCCTCCCATTCGATCCAAACAATCGGACGGTTGAGGTGGATCCCATGTTTTTTAAATCCGAACGGCCCGATCTCCCGTCCGATCCAGGCAATGTTTTGTAAATCCGGATGGCCGATCTGCTATTTGATCCAGGCAATCGGATGGCTGACGTTCTTACCGCGTTTTTTAAATCCGGGGGTCCCGGATCTTGCGTCGATTTCCTGGACACGTGGCGCGCGGAGAGGCTCAGGTGCAGCGTTCACGCTGTACATGAGGTCCAGGCTCCTCGTCCCCGTATATATATATATATATATATATATATATATATATATATATATATATATATATATATATATATATATACATATACATACATACATATCTATATAATATTTCACTACGAATGGATAAAGAGAGCCGTTCGATACAAACATAAGAAGCGGTTAGAGAATTTGATGGCCAAGATCTCTATGCATTGGGTAGTATTTATATATTATGCACGATGGTGTGTCATCGTCCGTTGCTGATCAAGTGGTTGGCAACTAATAGTGGGCTGAACTGAAAATATCAATCAGAGCCATCCTCATTAATAATGGGTTGAACACCGTCCTGATCATAACCGTCCGTGCCCCACATCAGAAAGGCAAAGCGACGCTGTGAATATATGCCACGTCAATCGGGCAGTTCATTCAGGACGAACACTTCGGGCTGCCTCCTCTCTCTCTCTCTTTCTCTCTCTCTCTCTAGGCCACGAACTCAATATTTTGAGAAATCCCAATCGGTTCCAGGCCACGATCTCAATATTTTGAGAAATCCCAATCGGTTCCAGGCCACAATCGGTTCCAGGCCACGATCTCATCTCCATCTCCATCTCTAGGCCACGATCCCAATCTCTAGATCCCTCTCTCTCTCTCTCCCCCTCTCTCTCTACTGCAATCGGCCCGATCTCCTCGCACACGATCTCCATGATCCCTCTCTCTCTCTCTATATATATATCTCACCCACCCCCCTGATTCTCTGCTCTCAGAACCATAGGCCGCTGCCCTAATGGCTCCGTTGATAGGCGCGATCGCCGTCTGCCACCGGTGCTCAAAGACTCACTCACGATTGCCCCTCTATCTGGCCAGAGGTGTGACAGCGGACCTCGAGGTCCTCGCAATGGTTTGATCGGTGTCCGGAACACGCAACGATTGGGAGGGGGGATCAGCTTTTCATCCCCTGAGTCCCTCTTCCCCCCAAAAGTAGCAGCAGCAGCACCAGTCCGCAGGAAGATGTTTCAGAGTGGCACGCAGTCTCGGGTCGCTCTCTCTCTCTCTCTCTCACGGTTCTTCTAATCTATGGCTGCAGGTTCTCTGAGATCTGTTTTTTTTCTTTTTCTTCTGTGAGGCTGCGATCCACCGCGCGGAGCTCCCGCACGCCATCTTCTCCACTCACCGCTGAGACCTTAGGCTATGTAGGAGATGGGTATGCTATGTTTTTATTTATTTATTTATGTTTTTTATTGGATTGTTGCAGAGGAGGATGGGTGAATGTAGATGCAGGAGAAGGGACGGTTTGGTGATGAGATTCCCAAGGTCTGAACCCCTCAGATCTATCTCCGATTCTCTCGAGGTTCTGATTTTTGTTGGATTTTTGTAGAGGATGATGGGGGAATGAAGATGAAAGTTAAGAATTCTTTCAGCTTCTAACTTTTAATTTTTTTTTTTCAATATCTGGATTGCAGCATCATGAAGAGATTACATTAATTATGTGAAGTGGGGCTGGCGTGGGAGAGGCAATTCATCATCAGGCATCCACATTCCGTCGAGGCCGAGTCTGGATCTTCTCCGTCGATCCCCCCCTCCACTGATGCCTGTCACCACTCCCGAATCTTCTCCGCCGTCACCAGACACTTGGTGTCATTCAAAATATCTAATTTTTTCCCCTTGAAATTCATTTGGCTCTCTCTCTCTCTCTCTCATGGGGTTTTTGATTCTTTGTTTCTTTTTTTTCTTTTTTTTGTTGACTGATGCTCTGTTTCTTATTTTTGACCCCACTCTTCACCCATAAAGGAAGAAGGTGATGGTGGTTGAGGAACCCGCTTTACCACTTGGTACTCCACTCTCTTTCTCTATGTGTGTGTGTTCTCTACAGTGCAATGTACTGAAAAAGTGATGCTTGAAGGATCCTTGGTGTAGTATACTGAAGAGAGATGTTTGAATGATTCCATTGTTAAGTTCTATGGCCGGATTACTATGATGATTTGAGTGCAGTGTTTCTGATGATTTGTACTTCATTAATACTTCAGCAATTTTTTTAAAAAAAATCATAAAAAATAATGTAATAGGTAAAAAGGGTACAAAAGTTTTGATTTTGTACAAAAAGGCTCTACCCGCCTATTGAATAGGCGGGTTAGTAATTTTTTTAATTGTTTTATTTAAACCGCCTGTTGAATAGGTGGGTTGGTTTTCTTTATTTTTTAAACTGTAATTTTTGCTCTACCCGTCTTTTGACAAGCGGGTAGAATTTTTTTTTTGTTTTTTCATTTAATACGCCCGTTGAATAGGCGGATTGGCTTTGTTATTTTATTTTTTTATTTTTGATCGCTCATTGAATAGGCAGGTAGTTTTTTATTATTTAATTTTTTCGATCGTTGTTTAACGTATAGTTCCTAATAGACTGTTAGTACTTTTTCCAACAGCTATTTGCAGGATATATATCCCAACGAACGTCTAGCAATGATTATTTACAATACACATAGACGGATAAAGGAAAATTTTTTTAAAAAAACAACTCACCAATTCAACAGGCGGTGAACAACATTTCTTTTAAAAAAAGTCAACCCGCCTATTCAACGGGTGGTTTAAATAAAAGAACAAAAAAAAAAATTACCCGCCTCTCCAATAGGCATGTAAAGAAAAAATTACTCTTTAAAAAGAAAAGAAAACGAACCCGCCTATTCAACAGGTAGTTTAAATAAAATAAAAAAAATTACTACCCGTCGATTCAATAGACGGGTAGTCTTTTTATACAAAATCAAAACTTTTGTACCCTTTTTGCCTATTGCATTATTTTTTATGATTTTTTTTTAAAATTGTTGTTTCTTCTCTCTTTAATTTTGTGTCTCAATGTTTTTGAAATAATTTTTGGCTTTTTGGTTTTTGCGGTATTTGTCTATGTGCAAGGAGTGGCATGATGTTGTGTATGTGGTCCTCCAGCCCGGCGCACAACATAGTCGCATGTTGTCGGTTGGAGTATGATTCACTTTGGCTCGCCGGGGGATGGTTGTCCCCGTCGAAGGCGATAAAGGAGTTGTTTTTTATAAAGGGCGATGCAATGACACTGTCGAGTATTTCGATGTCATCTAACCTTTCGAAGCCTCGCAATATTGTTATTGCCGCTCACAAATATATTGTTATTTTCATAGGTTGGAGTTTATCTTATTTGTAGGGACCTGGTTCAGGATGAAACTGAAGACGGTGGATTATTATGTGATGACAGCCATTGGAGTAAGAAACATGATTAGACCAAGGATCGAAACTCGCCATTGGAGTGAGAAATGACCTGAATTTTAATAATCCGCCGGTAGAAAACCTTGCCACTAAACAGCCTGTTTGGTTCGCTGAAGTTCGAACGCTAGAATGCAATGTGGCCGCAACTGCTGCTGTTGGACCATGCAGCAAACAATCGCGTATTCCAACTACACGTTTTCGTCACTTTTAGATACAAATTGTGCCGGTCCAGGATTGATACTGCTGCAATTTTGATTACCACAAAGCAACCCACATAAAATTAAAGATTACAGTAAAGATTATGGAATAGGTTTTCAAATCTAGCTTGGAAGGGACTGAATCAGACCGTTGTCCCGAGGGGCTGACTCGATTAATTCCATTGCCAAAGGAGTATTAGAGAAATCCAATAACAAAATTAGGCAATAGTTAAGCATAATGCAAGAACAAAGCTCAGTTGTTCGTGCAATCAAACAAGACCACCAGATGTTCACAAGAAACAAAATCAACCGAGATTTAGGAACTGCTTTTGATGCATCCATATAAGTTCTGATTCTGATTCGTTACGCCAAATGGCCAACGCCTCCCTCTCTCTCATGCGGAGACAGTTCACTGGAGGCATGGCCGTGGTCTTGGATCGGGCTGCACCTCTCGCTTGTTTACCTATCTAGAAGTTTTGGAATTTGATGAAATTTGGTGACGGTGTTGTCTTGGGTAAGATGATCATCCTCACAAATTTTTATCAAATTCCAAAACTTCTATGGGGGTCAAATGGTCGAGGCAAAATCTGCAGATTTTAACGGTGACTACGGACGGCTGATTTTGCTTCGACCATTTGACCCCCCTAGAAGTTTTGGAATTTGATAAAAAATGGTGAGGATGATCACCTTACCCTAGACAACACCCTCACCAAATTTCATCAAATTCCAAAACTTCTAGGTAGGTAAAACAATGCCTGAGGTGCAGCGTTCTTGCTGCACCTCAGGTCCAGCATCCCCGCCCCCATATATATATATATATATATATATATATATATATATATATATATATATATATATATATATATATATAGAGAGAGAGAGAGAGAGAGAGAGAGAGAGAGAGAGAGAGAGAGAGAGCGAGAGAGAGAGAGAGAGAGAGAGAGAGAGAGAGAGAGAGAGAGAGAGAGAGAGGAGTGTTACATTGCGCTGTGCACTGCCCCGCCTAACAAATGCGCTGTGCGTTTCTGGCCGTCCGATCGCGTGGATCGGTTGAAACAGCACTCAAAACCCCGCTCAATCCCCCGGCCGTCTGATCGAATCGGTCAGCCGTCTGATCACCTGCATACACAGCCGCCCGCCCGTCTGATCGCACGCATGCACAGCCGCCCGCCCGTCTGATCGCATGCGATTGGTCGTTCGATTCCCATCCGTTGGATCGATGGGAATCGAACGGTCAGAAACAATTTTCGCTATTACTGTAGCGGCTACAGTAACAGCAAAAACTGTTTTCCATCGTTCGATTGGAACGATCTAACGCACAGCACCAGCCACCCTTTCGTTCGATTCCCATCCGTTGGATCAATGGGAATCGAACGGTCAAAAACAGTTTTTGCTGTTACTGTAGCCGCTACAGTAACATCGAAAACTGTTTCTGACCGTTCGATTCCCATCAATCCAATGGATGGGAATCGAAAGACCAATCGTAGATGGTGGGCGGCTGTGCATGCGCGCGATCAGAAGGGCGGGCGGCTGTGTATGCAGGCGATCAGATGGCTGACTGATTCGATCAGACGGCCGGGGGATTGAGTGGGGTTTTGAGCGCTGTTTCAGTCGATCCGCACGATCGGACGGCCAGAAACGCGCAGCGCATTTGTTAGGCGGGGCAGCGCATAGCGCAACGTAACACTCCTATATATATATATATATATATATATATATATATATATATATATATATATATATATATATATATATATATATATATATATATATATATATATATATATATATAGGGGAGGGATACTCTTACTATGACTTCTTACTCTTATAGTGTACCCATGATTCGGGCCATCCATTAGATCCCGACGTACGGTTCGGATTAGATGTGGAGTTAAAGCAATGGTGTCCATATTAAATACCCGTATTGAAAGCCCGTATTATAAGCCCGCTTTTAATGCGGACACCATTACTTTAACTCCCCATCTAATCCGAACCGTACGTCAGGATCTAATGATCGGCCCGGATCATAGGTAACTATATGAGTAATTGGCCATGAGTAAGAGTATCCCTCTCTATATATAGAGGAAACGGGAAATGAGCTGCCAGCCTATTTAGAAAAAATGGGCATCCACCCATTTGATGCCCTTAGGAGTCTTAGAATGTGCTGATCTTTTGTGAGCAAAAGTCTCTTATCTTGGATAGAACACCCACAAAAAATCAGCATATTCTAAAACTCCTAGGGGCATCAAATGTTAGAAGTTTTATCGAGTGTTCGTTGCCACCGTTAATCTGAATTACTACATTGGATGCCCCTAAAAGTTTTAGAATTTGCTGATTTTTTGTGGGTGTTTTATCTAAGATAAGATGCTTATGCTCACAAAAAATCAGCACATTCTAAGACTCCTAGGGGCATCAAATGGGTGGCTGCCCATTTCGTCAAAATAGGCCGTCAGCCTATACCATATATATATACTAGTAATGCCCGTGCCTGTCGGCACGCAAAAGATTTCGAGGGCGAGGACAAAATTTTGAGGAAAGTGACAATACTTAAAAGGTGGCAAAAATATTTTGAGGGAGGTGACAATATTTAGAAGGTAGAAACAAAAATTTTCAAGTGCAACAAAAGATTTCAAGACAAAAAATTTTGAGTGCACGCAAAAGATTTTGAGGGCATTGCAAAAAATTTATAGAACAGTGACAATATATTGACGACAATATTTTGAGAGTGTCGACAATATTTTGAGGAAGAGAACAATATTTTAAGGGTGATAACAATATTTTTTGAGAGGAGACCTGGGGTTAGTGTATAAGATCATTTCCTCAGAATAATAGAGTATATGGTCAATAAAGCAATACCTTGAATGTCACATTAAAACACATCGATACAATAAAAAAAAAACATAAACCATCTCAAACTACATCATACAGAATTTGAAAAGAAATAGCCTTCCAGTGACTTAATCGTAAATGTCAACCCGAGAGCAACAATGTTTTATGCCGGGAGATAGGATAGTTAGAAAATTGATGTTCTTTTTATAAATATGTTTGGAACAACAGACAGTACACTACATATTCTGCAATTTTTTTTAAAAAAAGAATGCTACATATTTTATACAGCTGCAGGCTTGTGCAAAAATAAAGAATGCAAACATGCAACACTGTATTTTGAATCGAATTATTATCCGAATCGTTCCTCCTCGACAGGCTCACCGGCCTTCAAAAGCTGGCCTCTTGCACACTGGGCACATATTCTTCACCCCCAACCACTGTTTAATGCAGTCTACGTGGTAAACATGGCTGCATGCTAGAGTCGCCATCGTCTCGTCCTCCTTGAACTCCATTTGAAAATTAAATTCGGTACGTTAAAGCAGATTGCAATTTTCCTTGACATTTTCTTTCACCATCGTCTCGTCCTCCTTGACATTTTCTTTCGCAATTTTCCCTCTCTCCCGTGTCCCATGCATATCAAATTCTTGTGTATTTTTTTTTTTTGTTCTTTCAGGTATGAAGCTGAGATAGCTGCTGCTGCTGCGCAACCCCTTCCGGATGACGATGATGAGGTATTTGAGTAGACAGCGAGCTCGTTCGGGTTCCTCCAGCCAGAGAAATCAGTGAGTGACTTTTGAGTCTCACTATGTACTTCTCCCGGTGTGTATTTCCTGGCGTGGAAGATGATTGGGTCTTTCATTGGGTGCTAGTATGCGTTGGTGTACTGCATTTGGAGGTTATTTGGTAGTAGTTTTTGTTGAGTAGTCTCCTAGGTAGGAACCATTTGGCAAGGCCTCTCTCTCTCTAGACATATGCTTGGTGGATATATGTATGCTGGTGTTCCTAAACGATGATGATGATCTGCTGCTTATCTTGACTTTTTCCCATAAGATTTTTGTATTAAAAGAGGAGTTACAGCTGCTCTTTTATGTATCGGGTGCATTTGGTGTGTTAACCTGTTGGTGGTCATTTGTAATAGTAGATCTTCATTAGGTGGGCGAACAACTGTCCTGGGCTCATATCATAGCAGTTTTATTCTGCTGCTGCTGCTGCGTCTATGTCTTACACTTCAGATTATGTAGTGATGGATGTTATTAGGCTGGTAGCCGTAGGGTGGAAACTGCCATTCAGCTGGTGGGGTTTCGTATGCTGCCCAATTATTAACATCTGACCGAGTTGGTGCAGTTTTGTGTTGATCGATTGGTTGTTTCTGATGAGAGACTTAATCGGGCTATTTGGCAATTCGCAGTTGAAGCCGTCCTTTTTTACAAATTTGAGGAAACCATGATGAGGAGGCTGAGCCGAGACATCATCATCAATTAACTAAATAAATCTTGGAAGTTGTGCAAGAAGGGAGAAGTCAAACTTGACTGGACTGACATTGATCTTCATGTTTGGGGTGTGCAGGGGGGCTGGGCATATTGGATTTCAGACCTCGTATTGCTGCTGACAATAATTCTCTTTGAAGCTGGGATTTAATCCCTCAATTCTCAGCTGTGGGAGAGATGGAAACCAATGGCTTTGGTTAGCCGAGACTACCTATGGCTGTGCGATTTGTGTGGGTGGTGGTGGCCGGGACTTGTTCCCACTCTCAAAAGAACAAATTGATTCCAGTTTGGTCAAACGGGACAACAAATTGATTCCAGTTTGCTGGAGTTTGGTCAAACGGGACAACAAATTGATTCCAGTTTGCTGGAGTTTGGTCAAACAGGACTGCCTGTAAACTTAACCCAGCACCCAAGCAAAAAGAGGGCCCTCTTCCAGGGATTCGGAGCCCCATAATTTGACAGCCAATTTTCAAACCAAAGCGTCCAGAGAGGAAGCCATGTTCGGCCCAACAGTTCCAGACCACGTAGGTGGAGAGAGACTGACCAACATGCATATCTGTAGGGAGCGATCGACCAGCCCAGCACGTCTTCAGGAAGGAGGAAGAGGAATCTTGAAATAGTGCCTATAACTTTATCAGCTCGAACGGCTACTGTTGGAACAATTGGTCCTTGTAAGATACTGGGAGAAATAGATGTTAGTAGTCAAAACGAAGAAGCGACAATGTTACAACAAAAGATGATATGAGATGCCTCTCAAAAAAGAAAAGAAAAAAGAGAATATGAGATTAAGAAATAAACTTTTGCAAGATTCTAGTCAATAAGAGATTTGCTTTCAAATGAGTTCGTGACTGACACTGCCACAACTCTATTGTCCTTATTGTCCTCTAATGCAACTTTGCCACTGCCAGCATGACCCAAACTCTGACTTGCAGCATCTCCTTCACTATGACCTGTAGCCACTTGTACCAGTCTATCAGAAATCACAGAAGAAATTCCTTCTTGGATTTGAGAAGTCCCTTTTCTTGATGGTGATGCATGCGTGCCTCGGATTCCATCGAGAATTCTACATTGGAAGTTCTAATTCCTGGTATACAGAGCTATCATTTAGAATAGAGATCCAAATCGTGCTGACAATGATGTGAGAGTAAACAAATAAAAGCGGTAAGAGGTGGGTGGGGTAGGGGGAATACTTTGTATCATCAGCATGTCAGTTATTTTTGCATACAATGGAAAAGGTCACTATAACTTCAAAACATATGAGGGAAGAGAATCACAAGAAACAAAGACATCACCGATGCAGATTAGAATCGGGGGCAATTCGTCAAATGACATTTCATATAACATAGACATAAGCACCAAAACATATCCTATCATCTAGGTATGTACTGATCTTACTTTGCCTACTTCTAATCAAGGCAGTGTTGAAGTTTCGGTGCCTTTCAAAGCAAAAGAGAGAGGACCTATTGGGGTGGAATACTAACATGTGGGATCCAGAGTTATCACACCCCAATTTAAAAAGTCAAGCCTTCATCTAAAAAGCCTTTTGTACCCCAACACTTGACTTCAGCCTTGTTATAAATTTCAAACTTTAGGGAGTGATTTGGTGAGGGGGTTAAGTGTTTTTTAGCTAACTTCAGGGGGCCAAAGAGTAATTTACCCTAAATTTTAAAGATCATTGGGTACACTATTATCATTATTTGTAGGGTTATTTTGACTTTGCCCCCCAAATTTTGCCTTGAATTAGACTTTACCCCCCAAAACTAACTGTTCCGTCTGCTCAGCGCCCAAAACTTTATTTCTTTACCGTCAGCTCACCCTTTGTCTTAGATGGTGAGCTGACGGAACAGTTAGTTTTGGGGGGTAAAGTCTAATTAATGAAAATGATTAACATACCATAAACAACCTGTCGTCGTCGCCAGATTTCTTCAGCTTGCAGTCGAGTCACCTCTCCAAATAGTAATCGTGCAGCCTTGGTAGCCTCTCGTTCCCGCCACCTCTCTGCAGCACACAACCGTACTCTCTCTGGAGCCTGTCGTCGGGCTATCACGGCCCTCCTCCCTGTAAATATTATTATGAGTATATGGCATTCGTACTGATAAATATATTCAATAATAAACAACTGTATTAATTTTCACGTACTCTCATTCTCCTGGCGGTTCAATATTCTTAATATGTATCGAGAGAATCTAAACATGTCCATCCATATAGACCATGCAACATCGTTGGTATCGCTAGTGACCCGTAGTATCCTCCCGGAGACGTAGCGTGGGCGTACAATGATAGGCCACGGTCTCCACACACCAACTTGTTCCTCAGGAATATAACGTAGGTGCATATCCCAAGACTACATGTTGGAGTTATAAGTCAAATTATTCAGAATATGAAATACTTTAAACTAAGGACATAAAAATTATGACAATATAAATTATTTGATTTGATGGTGGTATAATATAAAGCAGAATAATATTTTTAAACAAAACATGTCTTATTCATGATAATGCCAAAATGGCTACATCTCATGGTGAAGTTGGAGAAAAAAAACTCAAAAGTGATCAACAGTGATCAGGCAATTGCTGCGGCGGTACATTCGTCGCACAATGAAACATCTCTCTCGCATGTCTCAGACATGCAATAACTGTTTAACAAAAAAAACTACTATGTCAGCATCGACGGTGACAAAAGTATATGTGAAAATAATTATTCTGTGTGAAGGGGGCTTACAAATGTGATACGCAACCACAACAACAACACTGTGTTATAGCATCCTACCAACCTTCACTACCACATACAAAACAAACCTATACCGAAGATAAGTTGCATATATAAGATAAACTACTCAATAGTTAATTAAGAAATATATTTAATTGTAAGATAACATTATTTCAGGATAAGAATTACCTAAAATTTAGTTATGCGATACTCAGGTCAATAGAACTTCAGGGTAAACAATATTTGTTGTTGTGGTCGAACTGTCGGATGGTAAAAGAATACTAATTCTATTTGCTGAAGTGTATCTAGATAGTGCAACGTATAATTGGCCATGACTGAAAACTGGTGTCCGTAAGTCTATCCCGACATACTTAACTGATTGACCTTGTGACTTATTAATTGTCATTGCATATGCTAGCCGTACAGGAAATTGACGTCGTGACATTTGAAATGGTAGGCCAGCAGTTGATGGTATTAGACTTATCCTTGGAATAAATGCCATATTACCAACTTTATCCTCGGTTAAAATTTGTGCTTCAATAATCCTGATTCCACAACGAACAACCATTAGTCGTGTCCCATTGCATAGTCCATCTTTCGGTGCAAGATTTCTAAGAAGCATTATCGGGGATCCCGCTTTTAGTTTAAGCTTAAATGGTGGTAATCCGGAAGGATCCAATGAGTTTAAAAACTTAGTCGGATATGCATTACTTGTACATTGTGACTCTTCTTCAATAACTTGATCTGCAGCAAAGTACTCAATTGTTTCGCCTGGATAATGATTTAATGCCACATCATTTATTGCATTTACATCATCATTACGTGCAGCTAGTATTGTTCGCTCTTTTAAAAATGATGCTGATACTGTACCCTCTATATTCAGTTCTGGATAAACTGAAATAATAAGCTGATCAAGATTCGAACAATATCGCATCCTTGACGGTAATTGAATATTTTCTATTGGATTTGATCCAACCTATAATAATAATAAAAAAAATACAGTTATACAATATTTTATTATAAAAATAGCTTTGAAATAAAATTTTAATATATAATTATTTACCTCCATCAAGAACTTGACAAAATCAATATTATCAGGCTCCAGCATATTCAGATGCATGTTTTGCACCAAATGTAGAACCTATATATCATTCCAGATCGTTGATTTTCGGATAGAAGCACCAACAATTTGCTCTCTAACACCTTTATATACCACAGGTAATATTTGTCGAAAGTCACCAACAAAAACGACTGTTATTCCACCAAATGGTTTATGATTATTATTAATATCTCTAAGTGTTCGATCCACTGCTTCAATGCAATATTTATGCTGCATGGTAATTTCATCCCATATTATCAGCTTTGTTTCTTTGAATAGACCTGCTTGTATTGACTGCTTAGTGAATGCACATAATGATGTTTCTAGTATGTCTAGTGGTATGCGAAATGTTGAATGAGCAGTTCGTCCTCCATACAATAACAAAGACGCAATACCAGATGAAGCGACCATAAGTGCAATATGACCAAGGACACGACAAGTATTTGCAATTGTATTACATACGAATGTCTTACCAGTACCAGCCGCTCCATTCAAGAAGAATATTTTTCCTTTATCATTAAATACTGAATCGGTCACTAACGTATAAGCATTGAGCTATTCATTATTAAGACGTTCTCGATTAGCATTTGTTTCTTCTTGAAGCCCGTCATATATAAGTTGTTTTTGCTCCCAGATGAGTCTGTTACCAACTACCCTACTCCAATTTCCCATCGGTAAAGGCATGGGCTGAAAATCTGATAAGGTTTTACCTGATTCTTGAAGTAATTCGTCCACCAGATATAAACCATAATTTATCACTTGATCATTAGTTGGGATTGGAATAAAAAATTTTGTTTGGAGTTGATGTTCCAGATCATCACATAAATCAAGCGCAAACCTGTTCTATAATAAATCTGGTCCGATTGGAGAGCACTCCAAAAGTATAATACTGAATAATCTTCGTAATTGATATCCGGTTTTCATAATAGACGCCTATTCTAAACATTGTATCCACTCGGCATCATCTTCTAACAACCCTCGAGCGATGCATGCTGATTTAAATGTCTCATAAACAACATCATTCACTGTACGCAGACATTCAAATGACTGTGGGCCTTTAACGATAGTTAACAGTAAACGTAGATAGAACCGCTCGCCTTCATTTGGACTTGCAAAATACATTCTGCCAATGGCAAAACCTTGTCGCCTTGGTGTCCATTTTTTATTTGTCTTACTCCAAACAAAATATTGTGGGAATTCTTGATAAGTAAACTCTCGTGCACTTTGGTGTTCAGCACAACAATCAAAAAATGCTGTTAGAGTTGAATTTTGATTGGCCGCTCTAGAAATAATATCATCAATTTCTTCGGTTGTTTTAAAAGTGACATGATGCATTCCTGGCAAATGAATTGCTAATCGTACAACGTTTGGTTTCTCTTGATGTAATGGATTCTCAAGCAGTCTCCATACAGCTTCTGGTGGTCCGATATATCGTGCATCAATATACTGTTGAATTTCATCACCTTTAAGAACCATAGTTGTCCTGTCGTGCCCCTTATAAATGTATTTATGAATATATTTAACTGCACGACATGATGCACATACTTCAGCATTAATATGACAATCGAACATTGCAGATAAATGCGGATTGTATGGAACAATATCTCTATTATCAATATTTTGTCCCCTCACGACATACACTTTATTTGTATTACGACGTCGATAAATAGGGTAGCCATCCATATCCATAGTTGTTTCATCTGCAAATTTACGTGGGTAACATTTAGTGCATTGACCATTTTCCATACATGATGCACGTTGGTTTCTCACACGGCACGGACCATGAACCATGCATATTTTTATAGTTTCAAAAAGCATAGGATGTGTGTCAGGATCTGGAAATTCAGCAGATACTATTTGATCAACTTGGGCAACAGTACGAATTTTGTCTGCATGTTGAAGGAAGATGAGCGCATGCATATGTGGAAGACCGCATTTTTGAAATTCAATTGTGAAAACATGTGCAACTGCTCGACCAAATATCCCACTATGTAGAATTTCTTTCATTATTGCTTTTCGTTTCAACTCAAAGACGCGGGCAACTAAATCGGGCCGATGAATAGCATTCTGATAAGGCAACAGTTCATTTTGAATTTCTGGCCAATTAGGATTTGCAGTGACAGTAAGAAATATATCCGGATGTTTGTTATATCGTGTGATCGCCATAGAATCCTGAAAGATTTCATACATATTTCTTGGACTTCCTGAATGTGATGACGGTAAAATAATTCTTTTTCCCACTTGATCTGCAGTTAACCCCTCATCTGCAATATCAGTTAGACCCTTGTAGATATCTGCTCGAATAATGTTTTGATTAAGTTTAACAAAGCGTAGACGATTTTGTTCATTCGCGGCCCATGCGTCTACTAAAAACTCTTGAAATAATTTTCCTCCACATAAAATTGCTGAATATTCTGTTGGGCGAGGAAATAACCGATATGCAAAATATTGTGTATGAGTAAGTCTAGAATTGCTTGGGCAATTATTGGTTACATCAAACTGTTTTAAATCTTCTGACCACCCTAGTTCCCCATAAGGAAACATTAGGACATAGTGCAAAGGCAAATAAGCAGGATGACATTCACTAATCCGTTTCATTTCTTGGCCACCTCTCAAATGAAGAATAATATCTCGTGTAGCATGAGCCTCGCTTCCATCTCCCGGTAATACAACTGCAACTTCATCCATTGATGGAAGATTATAACGATGTCGATCGGTTCCCTCTCTATAATGTAGATATGCCAATAGATTATTGTTCTCTTGAGCTTTTTCACTTGAGCTTAAAATCTCATATGCACTTTTATATAATGTGCAAAAAAGATTTGTTTGCAAAAGAGTCTCTTGTATGATGCTTAAGACATCCCTTGATAAATCTGGATTACGATGATGCCGATAATCTAATGCAGTGTTTGGATCATAAATATAAAGTTGAGAATAAATTGGATCCTTCCCAAGATCTGGTAACAATGCTCCTGTCTGGTGACGTAGTTCTCCATGTATTATAAACGACGTAGGACCACGTCCATTTAACACGCGGTTATCCATTTTTGCCCCAAGACTTGTAAAAGCATTTGATGCATTATATTCTCGAATATACTTCCGAAATGACGTTGATCATGGATCAGAACCTTCATATAAAGATTGAAGGGCAGGAGGCAATGGAGTTAGTGGCGGTAACTTGATTTTTCCTTGTAAGCAACACATTCCAAATAATGGTTGTCCCACAAGTGATGCGGCTAATTGTTCATCAATCCAATGAAGAACTGAACAAAACTTACAGGCAATATTCATTCGGCCAAGATAATGACGACCATCTGGGATATCAGGTGTAGGGCCTCCCCGAAGCCTCAGATTAGGAACTTGTAATTCAGCCTCAAATTCATCTTCGACATAGATAGATTCCTCATTAAAGTGAACAGATGCATGAGAAGTGCAAGTTGTCTGTTGTTGCTTTTTCATTGCTTCTTTCTCATTCTCTCTCCATGCACGTTGTGCTAATGAATGATGAGAGGGCATAGTATGTTGTTCAAGATAATGACGACCATCTGAGGTATCAATTCCAGGGCCTACCCGAAGCGTCGGATTAGGAACTTGTAATTCAGCTTCAAATTCATTTTCAACATATATAGATTCCTCATTAAAACGAACAGATACATGAGAAGTGCTAGCATGCACATCATATGCCATGTTATCCTGTTCAGCAAGTTCTTGAACGGAACTTTCACTACAAATCATATACAATACTTGTCAAAAAAAACATATATCATCTACCTACTTTTTAAATTTTCTAAATATCTTACAGGTTAATTGGTCTTGATGAAGACATGTCTGCCACTGAAAGCAGCTCTGCTTCAAGGTTTCTAATAGGAAGATTTGTCTGGGCTTCTTTTTCTCTCTCTCTTCGTGCACGTTGTGCTAATGATCGGCGAGATGGTGTCGTCTGTTGTTGCTTTTTCATTACTTCTTTCTCTTTCTCTCTCCGTGCACGTTGTGCTAATGAACGATGGGAGGGTATAATATGTTGTTCAAGATAATGACGACCATCTGGGGCATCAGTTCTTGGGCCTCCCAGAAGCCTCGGATTAGAAACTTGCAATTCAGCTTCAAATTCATCTTCAACATAGATAGATTCCTCATTAAAACGAACAAATAAATGAGAAGTGCTAGTTTGCACATCATATGCCATGTTATCCGGCTCAGCAAGTACTTGAACGGGACATTCACTACAAATAACATGCAATACATGTCAAAAATTTATATGTATATCGTCTACCTACTTTTTAATTCTGTAAATATCTTACGGGTTAATTGGTCTTGATGAAGACGTGCCCGCCACTGAAAGAAACTCCGCTTCAAGGTTTCGAACAGGGAGAATAGTTCGAGTTTCGGAGTTTGTCGCAGTTGTGTAGGACAATGATGGTTCTTTTTCTCTATTTCTCTATGCATGTTGTGCTAATGAACGAAGAGATGATGTTGAACTCAAGCTTTCTTCGACATTGGTGTATTTGCAAGGTGATTGTCTAATTGGACTATAATAGGCATATTCATTTCTGGATCGCTTCCTAGACGTCGTGTCATAAGAAATGCTTGGGATTAAAAACAATTCCCTACTGCATCAAACATTGTTAAAACCCTATAAAGATGATGAATCTCTAAAATGAAGTAAATATCTTACCGGTTTTGTGGAACTGAAGATGTGCTCGCCACTAACAGTGACTCTGCTTCAAGAAATCGAACAGAGAGATTGGTTCGAATTTCAGAGTATGAAATTAGTGTTTCGGTCGTTTGTTTTTGCTTTTCTTTTGCCTCTTTCTCTCTCTCTCGTCGTGCACGTTGTGCTAATGAACGGTGAGATGAGGATAAAGTCAAGCACTTTTCGTTATTGGTGCATCTGGAAGGAATCGAAGACATGCCCCTACTTCAACAAACATAGTTAAATGCATATCAAGTGTATAAAAGTTTAAAATAACATGAATATCTTACTGGTTTTGTGGAACAACTGAAGATGTGGTTGGCACTAACAACAATGGTGGTTCTGCTATTTCTTTTTGCTTTTCTTTTAGAGCTTTCTCTTTTTCTCTACGTGCACGTTGTGCTAATGAACGGAGAGATGGTGTTAAACTCACGCTCTCTTCGACGTTGGTGCGTAAACACGGTGATCGCCTGATCGGGGTCTCAGAGGTAGATATGGTTTTGGACTGCACGCTTGTGAACTTATTACCCTACTTCGACAAAGCATAATAAAAAACAATTGAAAGAGATCCATAAGAAACCATAGTAGCAAGTACTAAAAAAAAGAAGTTGAGGGAAAGGTGGGTGTCTTAGTTAATGGATCAACGCTTGAGATCCATAAGAAATCAGCAAAAATTAGCAATGGACCCACTTCAAGCGACCAACCCCCCCACCCTCTAATATGCATGCTCATCCTATGTTGATTGGAAAAATCAGCAAAAATTAGCAATGTACGACAATTGGATTGGTTGACAGATTTGTAAATTTAAAACTGACTAACATATATATAGGCACGAAAAAAATTTGGACAGTCTTCAGCAGATTGTTGCATGAAACCTTTATGATATTGGGATCACCTTTATTGTTCCATTTTTCTAATCAAGAACTTTGGTTTGGTAATTGATATGATACACTAAGCTGATTTTCATTGGAAATAATGCTCAGATATAGGAATAAGAATTTGTATACCGATCACCGGCCAAGAAAACTTCAATGATGTGTCAAAGCCACCGACGGTTATTAGCCTCATGGATGTTTTGCTTTAAAGATACAACGAACATCCTAAACAGTTCTTCACATGCACTTGCTGATCACAATTAATCTTCAGCAAAAACTTTGAATTTCAGCAAAAATCAGCAATGGATCACCCTATGTTGATTGGATAAAGGCAAGCTCATAGTAGCCTCTTCAACATAGGGTGATCCATGGATCTTGACACAATCAAAACCAAAAAAATTTAGTATGAATAAAACATATAAAAAAATAATTTTATAAACTTATTTCAACCATTTGACCCAGCAGATTTGTTTCATGTTTATTTTTCCACTTGAAATAGACCGAAAGGTATAATTTTATTTCTAAAATTGATCAAAATGTATAGTAAATTGATCCTAATTACCGAAATTTGAATCAAATGGTCACCTTGCCCATTGTTTACATAATATAATCCGTTTATAGATCCTATTGTTCCTAAGCACAGATCTCATAAAAAGCCCATAAACTATCAAAACATAAAAATTATGTTGCAAAATTCTAAGGACAACAAATATGTATTCTTCAATATTAATATGATACAGTGAGTTGATATTAATATGATACAGTGAGTTCATAAATCCAAATAAACACTTAAAAGTATAAACAACATAGATGGTTGATGCCTATCACCACCAAGTCATAGCTCATAGTTGATGCCTATCTACTTGCTTAACCCTCTAACATAGTTAGTTGACTAACCGTGGAGGTCGCAACTGCGGGCACCACGGGATCGTTGACCAATATGGAGTCCAGATTGGTGTGAGAGTCAAGCATTTTGGTTGCATGGGTCGGGGGCGGCTGGAAACACAACAGACACAAATTGATAAAGTCAAGCAACCAATTACAATTACTATAAAATCATGTGTATGTTGCTTCCTCAATTGGGCATGAGTGCATGCACGCTGTGATTCTGATTTTAAAGAAAAACAATCGAATTTTTAAAGAAAAATCTGATTTTGAAATCTAATGCCAATACCCGAGCATAATCCAACTCTGTGTTGGATTTGGGCTGATACTCAAGCCTAATCCAAGTGCAACGCATATGCATATCGGATTTTAAAATCTGATTTTAACTAAGAGAAATTTTAAAGAAAAAACAATCGAATTTTTAAAGAAAAATCTGATTTTGAAAACTAATGCCAATACCTGAGCCTAATCCAACTCTGTGTTGGATTTGGGCCGATACCCAAACCTAATCCAACTTTAAATAAGAGACATTAATGTTTTCACCCATGCAAGATTGAGACCTTCCCAATAAATGATTTCACCCATATATTAGAAAGTTTCACAAAGAAAGAAATTACTGAAAATTGACATAGTTAGTTGACTAACCGTGGAGGTCGCAACTGCGGGCACCACGGGGTTATCTACCAACATGGAGTCCAGATTGGTGTGAGAGTCAAGCATTTTGGTTGCATGGGTCGGGGGCGGCTGCAAACACAACAGACAAAAAATGATAAGAAACACATAGAGACCAATCAAAGAAAAGAATATGTTCAAAAAAATGATGAGAAACACATAGAGAAACACATAGAGTCAAGCATTTTGGTTAGGTGATCCATGGATCTTGATACAATCAAAGATAAAGAATATGTTCAAAAAATCAGTAGCTTTCTTTATAAAACTTGTGATGAGATGAATGCACATAAAATGAGTGACATTCCTACTACAGTCCATGCAAGATTGAGACCTTGCCCAATAAATGTTTTGACCCATATATTAGAAAGTTTCACAAAGAAAACACTTGGTGAAAATGGACATCAAAAATTGACTAACTGTGGAGTTCGCAATGGCGGGGACCATGGGGTCATCTACCAACATGGAGTCCAGATTGGTGAGGGAGTCAGACATGTTGGTTGCGTGTGTCGGAATTGGCTGCAAACACAACAGACAAAAAACAATTAGAAATACAAAGAGATGCTCTGAATATGTACCATGATGCTAGAAATTAAGTTAGCCAAATAAACTACAAAAATGAATCATATACATATATTGTGCTTTGCCCAACACCACACAATCTATCGAAACATATACCAATAGACAAACATGATTTATGTAACATACTTTACCGATGATTATATTCCTTGTCAGTTGCATACAAATGGAATGCATTCGTATGCAACGGCCCATGCATGCAAAGTGCAGCCCATGCATGACCCATACAAACTAAGGCCATGCGTGCATGATCAATGAAATCAAATCATAATTTTAAAAATCTTTAGAAAGGGGTTATTTTTATCTTTTAAAGAAAAAAAAAATCATCAAATGACATATCACTATGATGCAACAGAGTTGTGCGCCCACATATGCAATGTATATGCAATTTTCAGCTTGTAACAATGTTGGTCAGCTGGATCGAATAAAACATTGCAAACTGTCGAAGAACAAATGACAATTGAGGATGTGAATCGTTGCACGAAAATTGCCCTTTTGGAAAGAATCGAACAGCGCCTCTGCAAGCAAGCATGTCGGCACGCAAAAGATTTCGAGGGCGAAGACAATATTTCGAGACAGGTGAAAATATTTCGAGGGTGGCAAAAAAATATTTCGAGAGTAAACAACACGGAAAATGCTACAGGTAACACACATCTTTCACTTGTTTTTCAGACATTCCAAAGAAAATTAGAAAAAACCAAATGAAAAAAAAAATTCGAGAAACAATATATTGATCAAGCCAATTTACAAATTTTAATGGAAACGGTGTGGATGGATGAGCCGCTGATGGCTTTGTATTCTTCAAAGCATTCACGATATCTTTAACTGTGACCGGATCAAAGTTCGGGCAACTTTGCTTGCTAAACTACAGGTCATTGATGCTTAGCACAACACAAAATAAAAAATAAAAACATCAGGTCCATATGAAATGAGCAACCATATCAAATGCATTAGTTAATAGAGATTTTTGAATACTCACATTTCGAAAGAGAACAAAAGAGACATTAAATAAAGAAAAAATTAGTACATGTGCAATCTTAATTGCATTAGACCCTAATATATTAGATGATATATGTTGGAATTTTGCCAATTGTTCAAAACTAATAAGATGGATAATTTAAGTTGGAGAATTATCATGAAACAAAGACTACCTATAGAAAATTATATAAGTTGATACATAGTTTATATAATCAAAACCAATATTGGCCTTTAATTAATTGCAAAAACAAAAAACTATTGGCTTTAAAATGAACATCTCAAATACTCGACTTAAAACAGGAATTGCCCGTGCAGGCATTTGGAGAAGAAATGATTCAAATAGGAGTGTGTAAACAATGAAGTCAGTTTACGAAAAATCCATCCCCGGGAAATGATGTGCATATAGATGGCGAAAATTTCCAACCTGTACAGGTTTTGATTAAAATCAACTGAAATCCATCCAAGATCCAACTACCGGTGTGTGTCAAATCAAGGGAAATGAGAAAAAAAACATAGTAGGTTATCCTAGATGAAGCATAACAACCATCAGATTCTTGAATAGCAATTAAAAAAAAAACATCATAACAACCATCAGATTCTTGAATAGCAATTAAAAAAAAAACATCTTTCTCAAACCCCTGAATTGAAGCATTTCAATCAACTAATAGGTTGTCGGACCCGGCAAGGGCATGGAGGGAGGAGCCGGCCGCCAATGAGGGCAGACACCAAAATAAAAAAGAAACAAAAAAGGAAAAAAAATTAACCAATTCCTTCTCCCTCCTCCCTCTCGATCCCTCCTCCCTCTTACTTTCCCCAACTCTTCTCCTCCTTTTCTCTATGCCATTGAGACAAAAACAACAACAAAATAAAAAAATCAAACCAATCAGTAACAACTGAGAGAAGGGAAAAAAACACCGGGGGGGGGGGGGGGGGGCGCAAATACATCCGTCGGTCCTTTTAAAAATATAAGCATCTGTCATTTTAAGGACATGTTCCATCCCACATAGAAAAAAGTGGATCACTTTTTTTTTAATTCAACCATTCAATCTAACATACCCAATAATGAGTTTTACCAGAACAGATACAAAAAAGAGAAAATATCGCATAGTGATCTCGCATGGACAGTGGCTAATGAGATAGCAACCAGATTGCTCATAGTAAAAGAGAGAGGAGAGGGGGGTCATACCTGGTGGATGGAGGAGCTGCGGACGGTGATGGAGATCTCTCTTTCTCTTCTGCAATTCGAGTGCTATTGAGGAGGTGCTCGCGAGATGCTTTCCATGTCGGGGCGTTTGAAGAGAGGTGATCGCCGGAGATTTGGGCTGGATTTTGCTTTCCATGTCGGGGCTTTTGAAGAGAGGTGATCGCCGGAGATTTGGGCTGGATTTTAGGGGGAAAGAATCAGAAGGGGATTTGGGCCTTAAACCCATTAACCCGATGGCAGCCTAGAGTGTTCGGGGGGGCTTAGAAGGAGAGAGAGAGAGAGAGAGAGAGAGAGAGAGAGAGAGAGAGAGAGAGAGAGAGAGAGAGAGAGAGAGAGAGAGAGAGAAGAGAAAGAGAGAGAGAGAGAGGGCGCGGGGCCTGGCTGGCAGCGAGAGAGGGGCGGCAGGGATTTGGAGAGAGGGCACGGGGCCTGGCTGGCAGCGAGAGAGAGGCCCGGGATTTGGGGAGAGGGGCGCCTGGGATTTGGGGAGAGAGAGAGATTTAGAGAGAGAGAGAGTAACAGACGGGAGAGAGAGAGAGAGGGCGCGGGGTCTGGGTCTCGCTGGCAGGGAGGGGCGTGAGGCTGAGTGAGGGGAGAGAGAGAGAGAGAGATGATCGCGGGCTGAAACGGATGGTTGTGATCGTGAACATTAACAGTAATGAACGGCTGAGAGAGAGAGTTGGTGAGGGGGCCGGGATAGCGTAACAGACGGAAGAGAGAGAGAGGGAGAGGGCTAAGTAAGCGGATGGTTGTGATCGTGAGGCGTGAGTGAGCGAAGAGAGAGAGACGGCTGAGTGAGCGGATGGCTGTGATCGTGAGGCGTGAGTGAGCGGAGAGAGAAAGACGGGTAATGGTCTTGAATCATGACCATTAACAGTAATGAACGGCTATGTTTATCTCTTGCGGTTTGTCTCTGACAGCAATTAAATGTTTGTCTCCCCCACAAAACCTTAATATATATATATATATATATATATATATATATATATATATATATATATATATATATATATATATATATATATATATATATATATATATATATATATATATATATATATATATATATATATATATATATATATATATATATATATATATATATATATATATATATATATATATATATATATATATATATATATATATATAGTAGTGATACAATGAGGCCGGGTAACGTACGACTTAACGTGCGGCCACCCCCTTCGGGGGTATTTTTGGAATATTTTTTTTGGGATTGATCACCCACCCTTGGATTGGACACACAAAAAATTTCAGCCCGATCCAAGACTTGTAGGCCATCCAAATGTGTTGATCTTTTATCGGTCGTTCATTTTTTTCGCCATTTTGATCAACACATTTGGACGGCCTACAAGTCTTGGATCGGGCTGAAATTTTTTGTGTGGCCAATCCAAGGGTAGGTG
Organism: Chamaelirium japonicum; assembly: GCA_947650365.1. NCBI lineage: Eukaryota > Viridiplantae > Streptophyta > Magnoliopsida > Liliales > Melanthiaceae > Chamaelirium > Chamaelirium japonicum. The sequence goes on from OX393550.1 coordinate 43,529,126, forward strand.
ATCAATCCCCCAAAAAAAAAATTTCAAAAATACCCCCGAAGGGTGCCGCACGTTAAGCCCGCACATTACCCGCCGCAATGTATCACTACTCTCTCTCTCTCTCTCTATATATATATATATATATATATATCGCATTTTATCATTCCTCTCTCTCTCTCTCTCTCTCTCTCTTTCTCTATATATATATATATATATATATATATATATATATATATATATATATATATATATATATATATATATATATATATATATATATATATGGGGGCGGGGAGCCTGCACCCGAGGTGCAGCTTCGTTGCTGCACCACTCACTTGTTTACCCCCCTACAAGTTTTTGAATTTGATGAAATTCGGAGAGGGTGCTGTCAAGGGTAAGATGATCATCCTCACTAATTTTTATCAAATTCCAAAACATCTAGGGGGGTCGAATGGTCGAGGCAAAATCTGCAGATTTTAACGGTGACTACGGATGGCTGATTTTGCTTCGACCATTTGAACCCCCTAGAATTTTGGAATTTGATGAAAATTGGTGAAGATGATCATCTTACCCTATACAACACACTCACCAAATTTTATCAAATTCCAAAACTTTTAGGATGGTTAAACAATGCCTGAGGTGCATCAACGACGCTGCACCTCATGTCCGGCATCCCTTTTCCCTCTCTCTCTCTCTCTGTATATATATATATATATATATATATATATATATATATATATATATATATATACAGAGAGAGAGAGAGAGAGAAAGAGAGAGAGAGAGGAATGATAAAATGCGGCGTCACACTGCAGCCGCCTGATGCACCGCTACGGTGCGTGCGATGCACGCAACGGTGCATCAGGCGGCTGTGGTGCGACGCCGCACGCACCGCACACCGCATCCTAACACGCCCATATATATATATATATATATATATATATATATATATATATATATATATATATATATATATATATATATATATATATATATATATATATATATATATATATATATATATATATATATATATATATATATATATATATATATATATATATATATATATAGTGATACATTGCGGCCAAGTAACGTGCTGCTTAATGTGCGGCCACCCCCTTCGGGGGTATTTTATAAATTTTTTTTTTTGGGGATTGATAACCCACCCTTGGATTGGACACACAAAAAATTTCAGCCCGATCCAAGACTTGTAGGCCATCCAAATGTGTTGATCTTTTATCGGTCGTTCATTTTTTTTTGCCATTTTGATTAACATATTTGGACGGCCTACAGATCTTGGATCGGGCTGAAATTTTTTGTGTGTCCAATCTTAGGGTAGGTGATCAATCCACAATAATAAAATTCTTAAAATACCCCTAAAGGGGGTGCCGCACGTTATGCCCACACGTTACCCACCGCAATGTATCACTACTATCTCTCTTTCTGTATATATATATATATATATATATATATATATATATATATATATATATATATATATATATATATATATATATATATATATATATATATATATATATATATATATATATATATATATATATATATATATATATATATATATATATATATATATATATATATATATATATATATATATATATATAGGGTCGGGATCCAGAAACACGTTATTTTGCCACAGAGTTAGACACGCATCTCCAAAACCCTAGATAGAGGTTTCAAAATTTATTGATTTTTTGTGAGGATTATAACCTTGCCTTAGATAGCACATCAACAAAAAATCAGAACATTCTAAAACCTATAGACTAATCAAATATTCCCTTCAATTTAACGGTTAAAATGAATGGTCGATAAAGGTCTTTAGATTTGATGCACCTAAAGGGTTTAGAATGTGCTGATTTTTTATGGATGGGCTATCTAAGGGTAGATCATCCTTACAAAAAATCAACAAATTCTAAAACCTTTTTCTAGGGTTTTGGATAAAGCGTGTCTAACTCTGTGGCTATCTAAGGCAAATTCCAGAAACACGCTACTTTGTTACAAAGTTAGACACGCATCATCCAAAACCCTAGATAGAGGTTTTAGAATTTGTTGATTTTTTGTAAGGATGATCAACTACCCTTAGATAGCCCATCCCTAAAAAATCAGCACATTCTAAACCCTTTAGGTGCATCAAATCTAAAGAGCTTTATCGACCATTCATTTTAACCGTTAAATTGAAGGGAATATTTGATTAGTATATAGGTTTTAGAATGTTCTGATTTTTTGCTGATGTGCTATCTAAGGCAAGGTTATAATCCTCACAAAAAATCAATAAATTTTGAAACCTCTATCTAGGAT